>PTEX01000093.1:2317105-2464169 GCA_003342815.1 Eudromia elegans
ATATCTCCCATTTTACTTTTCTTTCCCAGTGCTGATTCTTAAGATATAAATTTAAGAGTATATACTTTTAAAAACGTTCTTTCCTATTTCCATTTTCAGCAGTGTGCAGTTAGTCATGCAAATGTGACATCATTACATATAGCAGGTTAATTAAGAATTAATGTAGTGTCTCTGTAACAGGTTGATGACCACTGATAGGAAGGAGAATGTGGAAAACTTACCCTCTTTGACTGAGTTACGTGTTTTTGCATCATGCTTACAATGTGCTATTGAAATTTTTATATCAGAGACTCTGTGTGTTCGGTCTTTAATTTCTTAAATTCAGCACAAAGTTAGGCGCTTAGGGGATGAAGGTCTGAATTTCATGGTGCCCACCTCTTGTAAGACAGATGTTTGACATGGGGAAAAGGCATAGAACAGTTTAGAAATAACAGCAGTAAGTCATACAGTRGAAAATCTGGGGACACTTGGGCACTGCCTTTTCTTTCTGAGGACCTGAGAGGTGGGCGCAGWGATTTGCTCGAAGGCAGGAGCAGGCGCACGACGAACTCCTCCGAGTCCTTGCCCAGTGAGCTGTCCRTTTCCTTAAGAGCTGTGTCCTTCAGCTCCTCTGGTCGGAATTGGGTGGAAAGGCTCTCTAGGTGCTTATCTGAGTTCTCCTGTTTGTTTTTCTTCAGTAATCTTTTGCCTTTTCTGCGGAGCTGAAAGGACAGCTCCCTTCGKGCGGCAGGTGAGCTGGCCTAGGGGGTGGCACGGGGCGTGATTTTGCTCGTTTCGGTCGCCCGGCGCGTTAACCTCTGCTTGTCCCAGGCGCTGCTCCTGGTGGCCCAGCAGAGTGGGCCTGGAGCGTATTTACATCTGTATCTTCATCTACCGGCTGAATTCACCTGCACTGAAGGTGTTGAAAGACCTCAGATTTTTTRCTTGGGAAACCTTTACTTCTCATCTACACTGCAGTTGGCGAGCTGCTGAGAAGCACTGTTATCAGAARAGTATTTACTGAAACCAAGAGGAAATTACTGTCCTTTTTGACAGATTTCTGCATTACAAGGCCATCACTGAGCAAAATCTCTCAGGTCTGCAGGGGGAGCATGAGAGAGTTAGGAGATCCGCAGGGCTGCCCATGGACATGGAGTAATTGTGAGGATGGGAGGCCCTGAAGAGACCCCAGGTGATTTTGGAGAGGGCTTTATATGGGTAGAGGCCTCCCTGTCTTCTCCCTCCGGTGCCTCCTCTTTTCCCACCATGCCAGGGATGCAGCACCGCAGCAGGCAGAGCTCCCACCCTCTCACTTCAGCACCTCCGTGCYGCCGCATCCTCCTCCGCCTCCTCCCTGCTGGAAAGGATCCCTGCAACCTGCGCTGCCTTCCAGCCGACTCCAGGGAGTCGAGGGCCAGAGACCTATCCCTCCAGTAGCTGCAGTGCGGTGGAGGGGGGAAAAGGGCCAAGGAAGAGCTGAAGCCCGGAGGAAAACCAGGAGGAGGATTATGAGTAGATGCTGCTGCCCCACACACTCCAGCTGCTGTTTTGGCAGCAGCAGCAGCAGCAGTGACACAAGTGGGAGAGAGGGATGCACTGGCATAGGCAATTGGACTAGTTGGTGACCTTACGTTACCCACTGACCTGTTTTTTCTTCCTTCCTTTTTTTTTTGGGCCTGTTGCTTCACTCAGTGTGTAGCTTTCAAAGCCTCCCGGCAGACACGAATGCTTGCTCGAGGCAGGAGAAGTTAGTGGTAGGAGGAGTGTTTCTCTGGGCACTCAATACAGGTAGGTCAGGGTTGGATCCCTCCACTGATCAGAATTCCCGCTTGCTGCTGCCAGTACCAATACTGATACTAAGTCCCATGCAGTAAGTGCAATTKCCCTGAACTCTGGGGGAGGATTTGCTGAATACATTTTCTAGAGGCAGAGTCCAATCCATAGGTATTATTTCTAAGCTRGACTTTAAGAAATGTCTGAATCTGATGAAAAGAATTCCCGTATGTTCTCCTGCAGCCAGTTTTTGGACAGCCCGTATCCTTCCTCCGGCTCAGGCAGTTGCACAGATACTGTGCAGCGCTTCCCTGATCTCCCTGGGTCCGCTGGGTTCACTGCGTTTCATGTAGGCATGTGTTTAAATTCTTTCCTGAGCTGYGGCCTGTGTTCCAAGGGAAAGCTGACAATAAATAATACTTAACAACATCCTTTACTTTCATTTTGCTCTTTCTGATTTATTATTCTACTGCAAGTCTTGCATGTGCAAGCTGAGTTTCTGCTCTCCGTGGCCATCAAACTATGTCCCTGCCCTCCCCATCCAGAATTCTTTAAATACTGCTGAAATGAGAATTTAAGTTGGAATCATAGGATTTGGCCTCTAAGTGTGATATTTCCACTCCCTAACTAAACGCCTATTTAAATAAACTGTTATGTTTCAAAATTTGAAGCGGGGGGGGATGTGAATACAGTTCATAAGAGTCAGAGGCAAGAGCATTTCTGCTTGGAATTGGCTGGCTGGATTCAGTACTGCCTTATCCAGTATTTTCTTAATCCTCTTTTCTTCACCCCAATTATTAGACTTAAGAGAGAAAAAGACATCTGTTCCTTCCCGTTCATGGTAAGAGAGGTTTTGGAAAGGACAAGGTATGCATGTAGTGGGAAATTTGTGGTCAGAGAGTATTGAGAAGAGAATTTTCCTCCATCCACGTGGAAAGGTAGGACTGGAAATATCTGGATAAGGAGTAAGATCAGAAGTCCAAAGATAGTTTGGAAAACTGCCAGCTTTGGGGGAAAACRAGCAAACCATTTTGTCTCTTGCAAGGAGTGAGACTAAGGTCTTCAGAATGGGGTTATTTCACTTGTCCTTTTGAGACATGCAAACTGTAGCTGCTATAGGGTTTCCCTATATATCTGTCATGTAATTTGGGGGCAGAGGAGCCATTAAGGAAGACTGGTAAAATCTTGTAACCATGTCTCTYTAAGCAGCTGCTTTCCTGTTTGGGAAGCGACAGCTAGAAGATGTTAAAARTATATTCAGCAATATTAATATGAAACTGCAACTCCAGAATTAATAAATAATTCTAAAGATTGGGTGACTTCTGTAGTGACTGTAATGACTTCTGTGATGTTGTGTGTACTTTGTACTATATTTTAGTAAAGTGAAATGCAAATGTTTAAGAGAATTTTATCTAATCTGATCATTAGTCAGAATTAGTGGCTTGAATTGCTGCTGCAGTAGGTTTCGGCGTGTTGTCTATCTTATGTTGCTCTTAYAGCTAAAATCTTAAAATATCACTGCTGTGATTTGAAAGGAGTGACAAGAACCCAAATCTCACTTTTTTTTCTTTTTTTTTTCCAGAACAGCACAGCTAAAAGAGCTAGTGATATTGGCATGTTTCCATTAAATCTAACAGGAATTTTAACACCCGCTTTATTGGAAGCAGTGTCAAAGGGATGCTCAATAATTCTGAGRTTATGGATTTAAGTAAGACTTAAATCACTAAGGAAATAAAGGAAGACCATTGCTTTTAGAATTAAAGWAGGCAAATTTTGATTCCACCAGAGGCTTGCCGGCAGCCAATTCTCCCTTGTGTCAGATAGATTGAGCTGATTTGATTGTTACAGACAACAGAATAATTTTGGTCATTTCTGGTGTCCCTCTGGGCAGTTTCAGCACATGCAGGAGCAACAAAAAGGTGTAGGTAATGGCTAGATGTTGCCAAATACTTTCATGCCCATAGGTTTGACCGAGGAGCCCCTACTGAAGTATSTTAAATCCATAGTAGGCAGACTTAATGCTTAAAGAGTGTTTCAATCTTAGTACTTTTCAGTACTTTATAGTATAAATAGTTTCCATCCTCTCTCTCTCATCATGGGGGATGACGAGAGTTCTCATGCCTGACAGTATTCGTCATTGTATGGAAGGCTGGCCATATTAATGGTAATTCAAAAATCTATCACAATGGTAATAGAAACATGATGGGAAGACTGATGCATGCTCTGCAAAGGTGCTGAGGAGTGTGTTGAATGGAATTGCACTGCTTTGTTTCTCGGAATAAAAGCCAGCAAGACAGGAGTGTTTCCCCTTTATTTCTTTTATTTTACTCTGTATTGTCTGTTCTATCTCCATACTGACAGCTCTTCATCTTTCTGGATCTGCTTCAGAAATGATTGAGTGACCATTGCAAGATCGCACAAGGTTTGTTGTTGGTGACATGAGCCAACCACATGAATGCTACAGATCTTTACAGAGACCTATTGCAAGTAGAGTTCTCCTGCTGAGACCAAATTTACTCATTATGTAGAAGTCTTTGCAGCATTTGCCAACTTCCCCTTATTTCAAGGTGTGATTGATCCACAGTTTCTAGAAACAAATGAATTTTGGAATATGTTGGGGGAAAAAAAAAGGCTAGAGGTCACCCAGGCTGTGCAGAAATAGCTTTGTCCGCATTGTTCCCCTTCTGACATGGCTCTAACTGGATTTATTGAGGAATCTTTTTTTTTTTTTTCTCCATGTCCTTGCCCTTCCCTTCCTTATTTATCTATATTTGCCTTGGCATCCCTTGAACTGGTGATCCAAGCAGCCTTTTCCTCTTCTCTTTATTCACTGCTATCACCTTCTCCCGCAGTCCTGGCTGTGGTAACTTCTCCTTTTATTTACTTCTTTTTGTTACCCCCCATATTTATCCTTATTGCTGTTCTTCCATCACGCCAACTCCTCTCGTCTGAACACTCTGTTGGACTAGGGAGCTACGTGTCCCGAAGGCTTTTTAGCACCAGAAGCTCTGTGAGGATTGCCCAGCAGCTCTCGTGCAGAGCGTGGCTCCCCTGAGCTTTGCAGCAAGCAGCGGGGAGCTAGCAGACAGACGGGGGTGTCCGAGCTGTTATCTTCAATCAGAAAAAGCAATGTTCCGAATTTCCAGTTAGTTACTCTGCAGAAATAGCTGAAGAGAAAAAGTGTAATGCAGGAACCTTGAACGAARGTTCTGCTCATTTGGGCAGAGTCGGTGGGATGTTGAGTGGACGTGATGATCTGTTCCTGAAGACTGGCTGTCCCAAACAATGGAAATAATGCTGTAAAATTTTGGTTGATACTAATTATTCACCTTGGTGGATTAATCCCTTGGTGGATTTTCACCAAGGGAATGACAAGCGAAAAAATACCCAATATAATTTGACTTGAGTTGTGTTGGTAAGAACCTGCATGCAAGCAAAAAGCCAGGATGCCTAAAGCAAACACACCAGGAATTTCCTTTTGTGATGCCTTCCTTGCACCGAAGACTGAGGCACATGGGCCTGAGTAGCCTTGTGCACCAAATGRATGCTCACCTATGTTGATTTTAAAGGAATGAGTGGTGTTCCGTGGTGCCAAAACCTTTGAGGGTACTCGGTTATTGTTTAGCTGCATACATAGTGATTCTYCTGTGCTAAAAGGTACATTAGAGAAACGAATGCTTGCATCACCATCAGCTGAATTCCTTAGATGTTTAATATTGTATTAATTCTTTCTCAGAATTGAGACCTCTTGTAAATTTTTGAAATATATGGAAGTCTTGTAAATATTGTAAGTATTGTATAGTGAATATTGTAAAATTCAAGCTTTTCATCACTGAATATTTCAGGGCAGTATCCACAATATGTTTTCTTCCTGAGACTGTGAATCTGTGCATGCACTGTTCAGAAAGSGCAGTCTCCCTTCCATGAGATTTCCCTTCAGCCTGATACCTGTGTTTTTTTGAAATTGTGTTATTTATAGAGTTCTTAAAAAAAAATGAAAAAAAAGGGTAACCTTATTTTTTGGACTGTTACCTCATTAATTAAACAGCGGTATATTATTATATATTTGAACAGAGTACAATTAAACTGAACTCTTGCCTTGTTTGAACGTACTCTTGACATCAAAAYGACAGGCTTTAACATGTTCCAACAATTATATTCTATWTAAAAGGTGTGTGCCAAGCACAGCCAAGCACTGTTTTTCCRTATCAGTGTTACTGCCCTGCCATAAAGCTTTCAAGAACTGCAGCACAGTCCAAAGTTTAGATCAAAGACAATTTTTAAAATCAGATGTGAGGTACGAGAATGCCAYTTTGCCTTTTATGTTGGCCCTGGAAGACTGATGTAAAAAAAGCCCCTAACTGGAATTAAAGGCAGGGCCAACTCTGAGAACCAGGTACAGCTCTGATGAAGCCTCTTTCCCCTATTGCACTTTCCTGCTTTACCATAGGGGCTTCTTCTGCATGGGGCTTGGGTAAGYGTGGCAGCGAGCAGTAACACAAGAGATGGGCTGAGTGTTTTATGGGACTGCTGCAACTCTTAGCTCTTACAGTAGCCAAGTGAATCGGTCCTGACCTTGTTTGCAGGTTAGCAAATAAATTTTGATTTGGCTTCGCTTCCCTGCATGAGTGCGTGCCTGCAAAACCTGTGTTTGAACTTTGTGCACGGTTAATCAACTTTATGATGCAAATAAAGCGAAGGTGCAGAGACATTTTATGCACCTTTGAGAACGTACTTGATACTAGTGGTATCCCAGGAGCGATAAGACTGARGTACTGAAACCTTCCTAAAGCATGGGATGCATACCTTCTGAGAGGATGATGTTTTTGAATGTAGGAATTGCTACTTTATAACTCGCACTGTGCATTAAGTAGTGCAGATAGCGCGAAACCAGAAAACTCATAGTTTGTTCCTCAGTGATCTTATGCTGTGAAATCAGATAAAGTATTATCTCACTTTTGAATARTAAGATCACAAACTGTAAAAGATCTTTGAAAGTTTTGTATATCAAGATCRAGGTGCAAAAGCCAATCTCATAGTAAACGCGTAGCAACAGAACATGCAACAGGAATAACTGGTGTGTTATTGCATCTTTAAAAGTATATTTAATGGTGAGTAGTTGTGTGACTAGTTAAGGGGCGGTTATTCTTACACAAGTCAGCAGCAAAAGAGGCTGGGGCTTAACTTGTGTGCTCAACCAAGGAACATGTAAATAAGATGGACACTTTTGATAAGGTTCAGTCAGCAAAGTGAAGCTGCTTTGTAATAGGCCAAATAAGACAAAATAGGAAGATTGGGTTTTTAACAGGCTTATTTAAGAAAAAAAAAAAGGTTTCATAACATCACGGCAGGTCACAAGGTAGAAGAGCCTGTCATCAGTGTTGTTTGGTTTCCTTTAGTGCTCATGGTAACAGGTGAGGCTGGTGTGTTCATTTGCAGCAACACAGCTCCTGAACCTGATTACTTTATGGTCTGAAATTCTAATGAGTAGTGAGATAACGTGTAACAACTTCATCATAATTTTGCTTGCTGTGAACTGGTCAGACAAGTTTTTACATACTTGGTTGTCTTACGTCTAACATGTTATCTCCTCTGTTCTCTTTAATTTTTGGCTTTATTTCCATTCACATAATGCCTTCAAAAATGAGGATATCAGTAATGGGAAATGATGGGATGGAAATCTCTTTTATGATCTGRGTATAAATCTGCTTACAAAATAAATATTCCAGCTGTTTATATTATGGTTCCAGAAGAGGCCTTTGTCTGCTTTAGATCTACACATATTGGTATACAGCTCTTATCTATTTCACATAGTAATTAAATTAATTAGCAAAATATCCAATCTGGAGAGTTTTCAGCATAGTCATCTTTACGGCATTCTTAGGATGGAGTGTAATGGGTGGCGAACGTGACTTTCCTCCATGCCACACAGTAGTACAGCACAAGCATCATGTTTTTCATCTCAGAGCTTTGCAGTAGGGGTACCAGTAACCTCATTTTTACAGACAGGAAACTGCGCCTGAGAAATAGGATGAATTAACTAATGTTCTTCATAAGATCAGGGAACAAGGTAAGAACAGAACCAAGACTCTTGCACTGAYGTTTCTGTCTGGCACCAGTTAAATATTTTTGTGTCTGCCTTGCAGTTTCCTCCTCAGCCCTCCGTAACTCATCTTATTTGCTTTTCTGAAGTAAGGATTCTTACCGTAATGTTTCCATTTCCTCCCTGTAGCATGGCTTTTGCAGGCCATTCTCTTGGATGTTTTGGTTCTCCAGCCACTTTTTTGTGGGGATGTTTTCCTTGCACTGTGGTAAACACAGAAAATCAGGGTTCTGCTGCTCTCTGGGTCTGGAGCTTTCTCTATGGAGGCACAGAGCTATGGGACCCGTCTTTCAGAAGATTATYGTGCAGTAAGTAGTTTGAAGCTGTTAAATAGCTCTGGTTAAATAGTTAGGACCAGCACTTGTCTCACTGTTACAATCAAAAAATTACCCTGTAGAGGTATCCTGCGTGCATGCTTTTTGGTCATCTCTAGTATTGAGCCTATCTGCATGTGAATATAYGCAGGCTGCCAAAATTGCTGAAGAATCCAAAATCATGCTTTTGTATATCATTGGCAATGCCATAACTGAAGTTAATAAGACAGCAGCAGACAAAATGTAAAGCTGCAGGATTTGTTATTTGATCATTCATGTACATAACTGAAAGTGGACTTCTCTTTGGGTCACTCATTGGAAAAAACAAACACACAAACCCCAGAGCGTTTGATTTTCCATTTTTAGGGCCCTATCTTGGTTACTAGCAGTAGATGTGATAGATTTTTACGAAAGGGCTTCGGATGACCCAGCTGGAGCCGTGTGAAGAGGGAGTGGGTGCAGCTGGTGCGTGCTGTGGAGCAGCTGTGCAATGCAGCAGAGCCCCATGGGCCAACACCTGAGCGTGTTTATAAAACAGATACAGGGAGATTGGAGYGGTGTTGCTTGCCTGGCAGACTGCGAGCCTGTGGTTTACACAAGGCCGGCCCTGGTTGGGGAAAAGCCACAGTATGCCGGATATGCTAACACGTTTTGGGATTAATGTGTTRTGCTTTGGGATTGATTGTGAGCTGGATAAATTGGTACAGATTACAGCAAGTGAGGTTTTGTTTTATTCAAGGAAGGGAGATTCTGTGCAAAGTACGAGGAGATGTCAGCTTAATCACACGTAGTCTTGGAAATTATTGAATTKTTATTGTATTTGCAGCTCAAATGAAGACAGAGCAAAGCACAACATACCGACTGTCATTCTTCTGCCCTGAGGAAGTGGCAGTCTCTTGGGTCTTTTAATCTCCTGTGTATATATACATATGTAATCTCATGTGTATCTTTTACTTACAGTCCTGTGACCCGAAAGGCATTATGCACATGCTATGGAAAAGATGTGAAAAAGGTGATCATTAATGTCCATAATACTAAATGTAGCCAGTGACTAGAATGTCAGTGTTGGGGTGGAATGGGACGCTCAGGATATTGGAGTACAAAAATGCTAAACTCAAGATATCATTTACTTGGAGTTTCCATCTGTTCATGAGAATTAGCTTTGAATTCTCGGCTTTGGCATTTTTATATGGCCATCCAAAATTTAACAGTGACTTTGYGAGGCCCTTGACAAGAGTCTAGTCTTGCTTGAATGTGGTTGATTTTAAATATATGTGGCTCATGAAATTTAATAAGAATAGCAGCTTCAGGGAATATTACTTTAGCTGCCTGATTTCTTACCATAGGTTTATAATAGTGTAACACCTTTGACTGCAGTGAACTTATTACCTTTTTGAACTATCTTTATGCAAATATGGGAAGGCCATAATGCAACCAATTCTCTTCAAATTCTCCTGGTGTCACTGGTTTACTTCCCTGGAACAGTAACGCTAATTAATATTAGCTTTGCTAACAGAACCAGGTGAATACAAATTAGTTTATTAATAATGTTGGTAAGTCCACTGTACAGTGTGAGACCATGTCCATAATCATCACATCAGTGTGATCATCTCTGTCCTCACCTTTTAGAATACGAATCTAGTATGTTAGATGTTTATCTCGAGGTTTATGTATTTCAACAGCCAAAAAAAAGAGTGTGTGGGAGGGATTCACAACAGTTTTGAAAGTAACTCTGCTCACAAACTAGGGTCCCAAGAAAAGCAGTAGTCARTGACCCACAGTAGCTCCTTTAGGCCTCTGCTCAGATCCCACGTTGCAGAGCTTGCATCTCCAGACTACTGGCTCTCGGCTGCTTTTTTTTCAACCCTCCTTCTAGGGCTGCTGCTGCTTTTCCTGTGCTGCTTTGCTCTTGCACCCAACTCGCCTAATGGCAGCTTCTGTCGCTGTTTCACCGGTCGCTCCTGAAGTCTCATCCTTTGAGAAGWACCACGGTTCTGCTCCTGGCACGACTGGAAGATCATTATGACAGGCTGCATTTATGAAAACTCCTGTGAGGCACACTGTGTCAGAGAAAGGGGATATAGCCAAGGAAAACAAGGCAGGTGGTAGCCTGATTAAAAAAACAGAAATAAAAAGAATAAAAATTAACTGAGTTTGRCTCAGAATATGAATGTGAGACCCTCTGCACATGAAGATGAGAGAGAATGAAATAATTTGTCTTTATTTGGTAGCAGTGTGCTAAACTCATTCTTGATTTTATTTTCTTTCTTGATTATAGCAAAGTGGATACCTTTCTGTAAAATGTGTGGACTTTTTTTTTCCCCAGGAAAAAGAGGTTGATAGCAGTTTTAATTACAGTTAACACATTTAATCATTGTAAAGCTTAATTTGAAGACCTACTTGGTTATGCTGTGTTTCCCAGTGGCTTTATACGAACGTGTGTGCTTGTACTTGTGGTGTCTTAATGGAAAAATTACTTTAAAGCTCTGAATACGTGTCATAGGAAGAGCTGATACTGACTGGAAGGAGACACATTGGACAGTCTCCCTTTAGGGTTGTCTGAATGATAACTGAGTGAAAGCAGATAGAGAAGGAAAATACATTATTCAGGGAGAACAAAAGCAAACTCTGTCAGGTATTTCAAGACCAGGCGATTCAATTGAGTTATTACTGGCGCTTAGTAGCATGCCTGAGAAAAGTAATGTTCTTTGCTTCAGCTGGGTGGCCCTCGGAAAGGGGAGAGATTCTTTCCTGCCTTTTGAAATCATCAAAGAATATAAGAGTAATCATTTCCAAAGTTATCTCTGTGTCGGAAAGCCTTGCTGTTCAGGATAAGCCAGGGTAAACAAAGGACAAATAGGAAGTGACTTTTAAAAAGTATGGGTTTGAACCTGCGAGGTGCGGAGCGTCTCCAGCGAAATGCTGAGCTTGCGTGGTTTCCAGGGCGGTTGTGGCTCTCAATTCCTGGCAGGATCAGGTCCAAAGATTAGATCTACTCTGTGCAGTAGAATCAACTTATTGCAGGCAGCTTTTTTTACTGACATGGCTGCTTGCAGTGCACATCATTGCTGTGGTCTGTGTGCAGGCGTATACAGCACTTGAGGAAAGATAAAAGCTAGTCTGCGGGGACTCTGTCACTGTCATACTTCAGATTTTTGTCTTTTGCACTAATAAGAACTCTCATACAAAAATGAGACATTGGAGGATCAAGCAAAATACCAGATGCTTCTTGGCTAAAGGAAAAAATCATTTATTTTGCTCTCTGGTTTAGGAGGGTGTCTACTAGGTTTTCTSTAGCCTATGATAGAACAGTGCCAGATTTGAGTAGTGTTTTTCATCAGTACATTCCAACGTGCATATCACCTTGATGAATGTGTTGGATACGCAGCCAGGGCGCCGGGCAGGGGAGCGTGTAGCTCTGCAGTGCCTCGCTCTCAGAGGGATCGCAAAGTCCTTCCCTTCAGCTTTGCTGGCTTCCGTGGGACTGGTCTATGGGTATCCCAGGCAGCCCCCAGTGAGGTCCAGAGCTTGCAAAGAGTATTTATGYTCCTCCGCGCCTTCATTACATACTTTACTATCCCTACAAGGTTAATTTGTTACTAATATTCAGAGTTCAGCCCCTGTTRGCAATATTTGAACTGAGGGTGAGTGTAATGAGGCCTTGCTACTAGTTGCGCTGAAGGGGAACGCTGCGTGTTTCCTCGGYGCACCTAGAAGTTACCTCAGGAAATCAATACGGTGCCAGCACGAACCGAGAAATGTGCCCACTCAGACTGGCTCAGGCCTTTCAGAACTTGCTGCTAAACTGTGATTACTTATATGATGGGRAAGGGAGTAAAACTTTTGTTTCTGGTATATGTAACAGCAGCACATAGACATAAAATACTTTGTTTGAAGTGGTACTGCAGTTCTTGCCATGACAGAAACAAGGCATGGTCCCCCCTTCTTCTCCCCCKCCCCTTTTTTTTTWATGTAGTATTAAATCTGTGCAGTGTTGGCTTCTGCAAAACCTCCTGCCTCAGGCTTCTGTGCTCAGCGTTTCATCCAACAGGTTCTTCTACCTCTGTTTCCTCATTCCTCCTGAGGAAGTCAGGCTGACCATGCTCGTGTAATCATCAGGCCTCAGAGCCTTCCTTGGGCTCCTCAGAAAGAGAAGGGCTACCTCTGTGCCCGTGGACCAGCAGCACCCACAACCTATCTGGAGTACAGCTCCTGWAAGCTAATCATTTGCAGGGGAGGTGGATTATTTTTAGGACAGCCTTTTTTTCTTTTTTTTTTTTTCTTTTTTAATAAATAAATACATGGCGACACCTTCTGGAAGGCCACAAGGAAACCAAGCCAGATTTGGTGTGCGAGAAAGACTGTTATTCCTTTGAGGTGGGAGGGAGTCTGCTGTCAAGCCTGGGGAGCCTTGGACAAGTCTGGGAAATACAGCATATTTCTTAGCACACACTAGTCTTGAGTGGGTAATATTGCAGAATCATGTGCGCAGAAAACGCAATGTTTGGGGGTAGGGGTGAGCTTAGATTTGAAAGCCATGCTGTGTGCAGGGCAGCTGGTCTGGTGGTTTCATTTCTAGCCTGCTTTCACCTAGGGGCATAACCTTTGCATTTCATATTTTGATTCTGAGTGTTTGGTAAAGGACTTCCTGACAAATATTGATAACTTCCTACAAACCATTTGCAGACTGTCCTTTGAAATGTGGAATTCTTAACACGAAAATACATGCACTTCAGACAGTGCCTACTCTCAGTACAGAAGCAGGCAAAATCCTGGCCTTCACCCTGCAGATGCAGTCTAAATTAGCTGCATATTAGCAATCACGTTTGAAATGGAAGGTCTGACTTCATCTCTTAGAGCCAGGGCTGCAGTGATCAAGAGTCGGGAGAGAGCTGTTCACAGTTTGTTTACTAATACAATGAATAAGTAATCCTGTGATATTTTTGGCTTGCAGACTGCTTCAAAAAGGGAGTCCAGAAGCTCCTATAGAGCTTTAAAAATACCTTGTGCTGATTCAGAACTCCAGGGCTGAATGTTCCCATTGTTTCCTCCAGTGTCAAGGAACACAAAAGGCACCTCCATCCTCTCTTTCCTTACTATCCCCAGAGTAAAGGAAGGGTGGAGAGGGCACTCCTCACAACTCTTATTCCTCTTTTGAGCCCACAGAGGCTGCTAGTAAATACTGATGTGGGTTTTAGTGTGACTTGATTCACTCTAGGCATTATGAARAGCCCTCTCTGCGAGAGCTGGAGGCCTCTAGGCAAAGTCTGACATGGGAGACTTGCATCTTCTGCAGGAGTGCCTCAGGTAGCAGGGAGCACATGGCTTAGCATGGATGGACAACTCTTTGGAAAGCTTTTGAAACCGGTGTGATTATGTGGAGACCTGACTGCAAAGAGCACCTCTGCTGTGTGAAGAGGGTGAAGCTCAGTCCTCCCTCTTCCCTTCCCCCCCGCTCTCTGTTGGGAGGTGTAARTGGAAGCTGTCAGGCTGTCCTGTCCCTAGACAGAAATGCCAGGGTGGGAGAGGAGGGAAGAAAACTGGAATGTGTAACTGCAACCTTAAAATAATAACTAGCATCTGAAATGCTGCAGTATTACCCTGGAGAAATGCATGTCCTTGCATTTCTAATGTGCCTTGATATTGTTTTTATGATGCTTGTGGTAAGCTTGTCATAACAGGCCACATTATTGTCTTCTGTGGTTTTAATACATTGATCTGCCTGTAGTGTGATCCTGTAACCTGGCTACAACAATTTGCTTGTGGGATGTATTGCAAGGTTATTGAGTTGTACCTAAATTACTGCATACTATGTGATTCATATTAGGCATTTGTATCTGGCACTCACCACTCCTGCATCTCTGACACTCAGGGGTTAGTGTTTMAACCAGGAAATTATGTAGACAGTTCTGATAGCTACAGTCCCATTAGACATCTCATCCTTGGACGGTCATGCAGCAGAACRTGGCCAAGCATATAGATGGAGGGGGAGATGTCCCTGCTCATCTGCTTATCCAGGAATCGCCTGCTAGGAGATTTCTTGCATCTTGGCCTCGYGTCTTTGGGGGGTTACTGGAGGTTGCTTGGCTCTCCAGACCTCTGACAAGGGCTGGCAGCTCCTGTTTTCCATTTGGGGCTGTCAGGAGGTGGTGGTTGCGAGCACTGTATCAATAGGAGACTATTTTTTTCCTCGCTGGTGTGTTTGATCGTTGTCTGCTTTGATTAACCAGTTCTGGGGCTTAAAGCGAGACATATTGTTTTTTCCATTCTTTGTAGTGTTTTTTGGCAAGGGGTGGAGAAAATGTAGCCGTTGCTCCCTTTTCTGTCTGAGCTCATTTTGTTTTAGGCTCTTTGTGCTAGAGCAAAAAACTGAAATGGCTTGCAAATAAACGAAATGTTAAAACGGAGCTAAAAAAGTACTTTATATTCCTTCCACACAGCGCTTGTGTGAAAATAAATAGGAACAGACCATATTGGGAAAATATTTCTTCCCCCCTTGCTCCTGCAAATAAAGCAATCCCTCCGCTACTGCAGCTTTCTGCAAAGTAGTAAACCRCAAGCAGGGAGGCTGAGTGCTGCGGCACGATAGCGTTGTTGTTGTTGTTTTTGCTGGGCTGTTTATTCGTTTATTTTGCTGTTGGTTTAGCCATCACAGACTGAACTGCGAACAACACAGCGGTGTTATTTTGAAAATTCAGACACATCCAGCCCAGCGCAGGAAGTGAGGTGTTGTCCTTTTAAAGGCCGCTACACAGAAAAGGGTATTTCTGACGCATGACCTTCGGCGCACAGGAATTCCTCTTCTCTAAATCCCATCCTTACCATGAACTTCACTGCCGCAACTCATCCTCTCACAGCTGTGTGAAAAGTGACATAGCACAGAAAAGGAACAACAACAAAAAAAGAGACGTGGGGGGATCTGGTTGTATTCTGTTAAATAACYGGGTCTTGCAACATCCAGATCATGAGATTTGCTGAAATTTATTCTGTGTAAATAAATGCAATCTTGTTGCAAGACTTTTTTTGGGTAAAGCTTTTAAACAACTACATAAGGGATCAGTGTTCAAATCTCTGGTTGAATATCTGATCAGAAGTGTCACAATAGCAGTTAGTGAGGTTTTAGTTCCTTTGAAAATCTGGTTTGAATTTGGATGGTGAGTGTTTGAAGCTCCGCTCTGAAAAAATCCGGCTTCCCATGCACTTTTTCGATATACGCTTGCTTTCACTTTATTGTTTGCTTTCCTTTGCTCCCTTTCTCTCTCTGTCCTCCGTTTAAGGGCAGCGAGAGATCACCTAGTAACCGTCCAGTCTGCGAGCTCTGCAAAAATGTTTTTAGGAGCATAGCAGGTAACGTGCTCAGCTCGCTCTGGGGTGGGGGGGAGCTAACAGGGGGAATTTGGGGCAATTTTTGGATATGACTGCAGTTAAATGCCTGCAAAAAATGTCACCTTTTTGCCAGAGATCTGGCCTCTGGAAGCCATTGAATTGAAACCTCTTTGGAGTGGAAGAGAGAAGYATCTGGCAGGCATCTTTTAAGACTCTGTATCTTTAGGATTTGCCAGTTCCTGCTGTTTTACTGCCCAGATTTGCTAGCGTCCAGGACATACTACAAGGCCTACTTTTTTCTTCTGGCTCTTTGTGGAAGTAGGTGTTGGCTAGAGCTAGATAAAGCTGCAGAGGGCTTATGGTGTGGAGATTGCTGAGTTTTACTTTTGCTTTTGCTTTCTTTTGGTTGCTGAATTATTTTATTTAACCTGAGGCAATTTATTGCTAGTATTTGATTTTAAAAGCTTGCCAATGATAGAGATCACAGAGCAACACTATTGTTTTAGCAAGAAAATGARTAAATGATAGCTTTGTAACTCAAATCCCCTGTGAAGTTGCTGCAGCTGCTAATTGTGTAGAGCCTGTTTTATTTTTATATATAAGATGCAATAGATGTTCAAGAATTCTTTTCCTTAAGGAAAAGGAATTGTCAAAAGCAAGTGGGTGCCCTGAATCCAGGTGGATGGGAGGGAAGAGTTGCAGTGAGGTGAGGCTGAAGGTAACTGTAGGAGTTTCTCTTACGTTATAAGGCAGCATTAAAGCACAGGCAGCACAGTGCCAACTATCACTTTTACACCATAGGAATACAGGTTAGACAATGAAAAGCTTTCAGCATAAGTCAAAGTCTACATTTATTCATACATTGGGAATGAAGCTTATTCAAARGACTTGTATAGTCATACACCTGAAGGGAAAATAGTATGCCTTATGTGGAGAGATACCTAAGCAAGGAGTCAGATGGTATTCATTTTAATTGCTCAAAGAGTTGCTCGTATTTAAGTTTGGTGTTTTGTCATTTTAGCTAATGAATTTCTGACAGCTAAGCTTTGGCAGAACTGTTATAAAAGTAATTAAAAGTTAATGGGTCTTGTGAAGAAACAAGAAATTTTTTTTTAAGTGTTGGGAAAATAGAGTTTATACCAGCTTGATATGAAAATATGTGAACAGATATAAGCCCCACTTAAAAAAGCCTATATAATACAACTTTGCAGAAAATGTCCTAGCTTAATTATAGTAATGTGCCTCGAATTTTCCAGTGGGGTCATTTATTTTGAGAATATGTCTCGTCTCTTATTACGGTAACTACGAATAAGCCTGTTGTTGGGTATGTGTTGTCTAAACGTTGAACGTAACTTTCCTGGAATTTGTAAAGCTATTCTGTTTGACAGTAGTTGGCATACCTTGTTTGCAACCCTTGTAATCCAAAAATAAAATATTTATGTGTCTCTAGTAGCAAAGTACAAAGYGCCATATTAAGAACAGCCATATACGGGCCTAGCTTGCCGAGTGTTGTCCATTCCCCCTAGCTCAGCAATGGATTTCATGGGGCTTTTAAATCCACCGGAGCTACTCGGAAGTTGCTGCTGCAGGGCTACGATCCAGATCTGACTAGGCTATACGAAGCAGACCAAGACTCTCATATGTCTTTCCCCGTCCTATCTCTTTTTCTTTCCCTCCACAATTTAAATATTTTCATTAAGGGAAAATAGTAATAAAAATCCTCTAAACTTTATGCCAGCTGCATGTCTCAGGGCTAGCAAATCTTGTGCAGGGGTAGCAGGAGAGTCTAAAATGTGTCAGAGTTGCTCGGCCATTGCTAGGGGTTTAGGAGAAATAAAGCAGAGCTGGATTTGAGTTGCTAGCGTGAGCCTCATGGCTTTCATCTTGCATTATAATCTTCCACATGAAAGGGGTGAATACAGATGCGATGCAGAATGCAGCTTATCTTGTTTTTGTATCTTAGCGAATTCTCCACCTTTACCGGGRCAAATGATATTTATGTGAAATATAGTCCATAAAAATACATATTTCCTACTGCACTATTTGGCAGCACAATGCTTKGCTTACAGGCAGAAAGCTAACCATTTATGTTGTCTTTGTTTAGTATCTTCCAGGGGGATTGGTTACCATTTGGAAAATCAGTTAGCTGGTGTATCCGTAGAGTACTTACCGGTATGAAGACAGTGCTAGTAGTTACAGTGACTCAAAACAAAACTAGTTTAAGCTCTGAACGTGTAACCAGCAAGGTGCCAAACAGGCTCTCTTCCTCTGCRGTGGGATTTCTGGCTTTATAAGGGATTGCAGGAACTGTGAGTGGAAGTATTGCCTTGCTAAGGGCTGGTGTCCCATAGGAAATCACGGAGAGGAAGCAGGGGATGGCTGCAGGCAGGAATACACCTCCTGCAAACAACAAGCGGGAAGGAATGCAGCACGGAAGCAGCCGGCACGTATCGTGGTCGCTGCAGAGACGCAGCGAAATCCTCTGGCTTTGGAGCACTGCAGCAAAATCATGGAAATCATGGAAAGGCCTCGTCCGACCGGGGTCACGAGCAGCAAAGTCGTGGGGGAAGATAGGAAAGAGAAGAGGCCGTATCAGGACATACAGCCTGCMGAATTGCCTGGGACTTTTTATGGTGACAAGCATTTTAGCATCGTGCTCCACCTTCGTGCCCAGTGTTGAATATGCCCTGCACGAGCTGCCCTCCCCACAGCTCTTCCCCATGAGAGCCCTAGTTTGTGGAGATGTGATTGCTAAGAGATAAACCTTTTCCCACCTGATTTGTTTTGGCTAAGAGACAGGAGTTTTATGCATCATTTTTACTTTTGTTCAAGACATTCTTGAAGCAACTCTGTCCAATGGCCCCTTGGATTATTTTATATCTCACTTTTTCAAAAATGAAGATTTTGGAAGAACAAACATTAAAAAGTTGCATTCAGCCATTCACCTACCCCTTAGGCAAATAAGAAGGCGAAACTTATAAAAATTTCTGTGCATAGAACTAGAGCTACTTCTTAGTTTTGTTTATGTTGTTTAGATTTTTCATTTTACCTTTGATGTTTAACAAGGCTGATGCACCCAAGAAGAGGATGTTTAGCAATACACTGACTTTCTAAAAATTAAAATATTTAATCCACAAATGAGCATAAATATATRTCACTCATACAGCAAATTTCAAAACCATATAGCAAACTGTAGAGAATTTTGTGCATTGTGTGCCTTCGACTGATTCATCTGAATGCCAATAGTGTTTCTTTCTACTGCTTCACTGTTGCCAAGAACTGTTTTAGCATTCCAAACCTACCAGCAACTTCAAGCTGGAAGGAGGAGGTTTTTGAATTTGCAAGGTTCAAATATCAAAAGCATTGATGTATTTTGTGCTTTTCATAATAAATATATGTATATATTATTAATTCATATTTGGTTGTATGGAGAAATAGGATTAGTAGCATAAGATTAACATCCTTCTGGAAGAATATAGCTCATTTATGTCTTTATTGCTTTAAATGTAGCTGTTCTAAAGTTCTGCCTCAAATCCCTCTGCCACTGTGCAGCAAAGTGTTATCACTAAACCCCGTGAATACAATGTTAGGGATGTTTTAAGGTGCATGGTGAATTACAGTCTGTATGGGCCCAGTTGTCTTTAGAAAGTTAATTAGCTTACAGTATGTGTTATTTTTATTAAATCTACAGACTGTCCAAACTGAGTATTTTTTTTGCATTCTATAATATGTCTTGCAGACTTTTAGGTTGATAGTAGAGCCAGACAAAAAGCTTTTCAGGGTACTTTGGTGCTTGTGGTTAGAAACTGGTTTGTAGAATACTCACTCTTGCTGGTAACGCCGAGACGGGCAGGTGGAGTTTTGCCGACACACTTGGGGTCACATATACAATGCCATACWTGCRTTGTTACATGGATAGCTCGCCAGASGCTTGTGRGTGKTGGTGCAGGTGCTAAAGATGAATTTTGCCAGGATGATGGCTTCATAAATCATTAGTGGAGTTTCCATTGTCTAAAGAGCTAAGCTATAAATTCCTTGGCACTCAAGGTTACCTGRAGACTAGTATAAAGGCTGCTCATATAAAGGTAGCTTGCACTGGTATTTTTGATGCAGGAGTGTGCCAAAAAGTAAGGCTAAGGATCTGTGTTCAGAACCTCAAGGCAAAGACACATCCACAAACTGGAGACCACTGGTGCATCCTGTTCTATCCAGCTGATCAGATTTTTTTTCTTGTTAAGRTGATTTTTGTTTTGAAAATACCAATCTCTTGCAAATGGAACTCTTCAGTAGAGTGTGTGGGTTTTCATATAACTTGCTAGAGAAATGTTCCTTAGGTCCAATGAGCATTAGGTGCAATGAGCATTCCTCGTTAGCAGCTGGGGTGGAGACCAGCTAGRCGCTGTGGAGGAGATGGCTGTCAAGGTTTTGATGAGGGTGGGTTTGTGGTGTTACACCTGACYGTGTAGCCTAACTGTGTGGCTCTTYGGAGGTCAATCGCTCTTATCCTCCCCCYGTTTCACTTCAAGACCTCCAAAGATAACTGGCTTCCTTTCAGTGTGTAGTAGGATAGATCTGAAACTTGAATGGGATGGGATAGGTCGAGCTTCATGTGGAGGGCTGTGAGTGTGCTGTAGTGCTTCTTTTGTCTTTGAATCTCACTATGGTCTTCTTTACGCTGGCAAAGCGTGAGAACTAAAAATTTCCTGTCTCTGGTGCCCGTGATAACTATCTTTCTCTTCCAAGTGTCTCTCCTACTGCATATTGTGAGCCGGTGCCATTGATCCAGGTCCTTCCTTCTGTGCTTTCTTTACGTGGCACGTTTTGTTGTTAGCTCGTGAAGCAAAGGGAGCAAGCGCCCCGCTCCGTGTTTGCGAGGGCAGTAGGGATTACGCTTCTCTCTGCAGCCAGGAAGCTGAAACAATAGCAGCCTCCGCCCTGTTACGGGTGCTGTGGATYGCGGAGTGGGTGCGCTGGGAGGGAATCTGAACAGTTCCTTAGCACTCAGGTTGGTTTCCAGCAATACCGAAAGTCATCGGGGTTGGTTTGCAGGTGCCTGAAAAAATATGTGCCAGTTCACGAACGGTACTTAGTTTGCAAGGCAAAATTTCACGGGAAAAGAAGGTCCATTTGGCTACAGCCATTTTTCAAAGAAGGCTTGACTACTTCCATTCCACATGGGTAGCTGCAAGGTGCTTTCTAAGCAAAAGCAAGACCTAGCAAGTGGCAATATGACCTTCCATGTGATAGAAGCTGAGCCTCCCTCAGCAACTTTATTCCTAGCAAAGGACTGACATACTGTGTTGTGTTAAACAATGTTAATTCATTTTCAGCTTTCTCCATGTTGTAAGATAAATTAAACCTCTCTGAAACTGAGGTACCTGCAGGATAAAAGGCAGAGAATGAARCAATAAAGGAATAAAGGAAAATGGAGTGACCATGAAGACAAAGYGAGATTGGTTGTTCTCCTGTAGAACAAAATCCTTTCAAAGTATCAAAAATTCTCGCCAGGTCTTGGAAGTCACTGGATGGTGCCTTTCCTCTTATGAGCTGGAGTCTCCRACTTGTGGTTTATTTGTCTCCAGACATTTAAGAATGGGGAGACACTATTTGAATTTTAAGATGTCTAGTCTTTCAGTCTTTACTGTTACTTGTGAATGGCATGTTATTTCTGGACAGTRGAGACCCATTATTACCCTAGTGTTGTACAAATGGTACCCAAGTATGGCTTTTGTCCAAAATGTTTCAGTGTCTGTGATGGAAACAGCAGCTCTGTAGAACAGCAGGTTCAGCTGACTTCTGACAGGGCTCGAGGTGTTTACTTCAGGTGTACYTCAGGCACAGATGCCAGATGTCTAGGTAGCCTCCTTCCCCAGCCRGAGGTCAGTCATGCAATAGACAACCCCAAATTACTGCCCTTGGCAAGTTTCTCTTCTTCRGATGCTTTATACAAACCTGTATTCACCTAGATTATGTATTGTACACAGATTTGCACTATTTGAAACTGCCTATTCACCTGCTCTAACTGATAAGACAATAGAAAGAGCATTAATAATGTTCTGTGACAAGAAGTCAAGAAGTACATAAACCCACAGAAGGGAAGTAATTTCAATTAATGTTTCCACAGCTCCTTTAATTTAGTGCATTTGAATTCAGTCATTGCAGGGCTGTGATCGCAATGGCTGGGCACAATCCTGCTTGCTTTAACGTGAGCAGCCTTTGCTTTTAGGCACCTGAAATTCTCTTGGGCTGCTTTTGGGAGGGACCATTTGCAAATCCTGCACAGGCTTCATTCTCCRGTCAGAAAATCTGCAGGCTCTGTGTGAGACTCGCCAGCTTGCCCAGGGAGGGAGGAAGGGAAGAGCATTGGCTTCCTGCACGGAGCCTGGAACTGGGTTACTTGTGTGGCAGTTCAGAGTGTCTTTGGGTAAATATTCTGCGGGAAAACTGGGGAAGGAGGTGCAAAAATACTCCGTCAGCACATTCAGATATTTGGAYAGCCTTTCTTTCTTTTGGATATCGTAATATATGCATTTTCAGCCTAATAAATTGAGCAGTGATTCATCACCGACACAGGAAGGWACTCTCTTCCTGTGACATCTGAGCAGTTTCTTAGAGAGTCGAGGCTTTGGACTTTGGATAGTCTTAATGAAAGAAGTTTCTATAGAAACATAACACCGGTTGTAGGTACAGTGTCTGCAGAAGTGGGATGCCTCAATAAATAATCCATCGTGTTTGTATTATAGTAATCTGATAAAATCTTCCTGTGCAATAGTGCAGAGAGAAAGGATAAGTCTCCACAAAAAAAGTGGGAAAAAACTATTTGCCCTCTAGTTTAAGGACYTGAATTTCAAGTGTAGAGTTTAATCTACAAAGTTATTTTTGCATTAAAAAGTCTTCTGATTTTGCAAGAGTCTTCCACTCACATATTGAAATTAGATAGAAAATAGTGATCTCTTCAGTATTTCATTGACTGCTTGAAGAATTTTTAGTTCTGAATTATGTTGAGGCCACCTTTTCTAATTCTAATTCTAATTCTAATTCTAATTCTAATTCTAATTCTAATTCTAATTCTAATTCTAATTCTAATTCTAATTCTAATTCTAATTCTTTTTCTTTTTTTGTTTTTTTTCTTTTCTGGAAGCAGATTGCCAGCTATGGAGATACTGATGATCACACAAGAGCTTGGTTTAGCTTCCTCTTCAATTTGCATTTTTTAGCAATTAAGGGAATCTCCCGAATTGTCACTGACATATGAAGGGATAACACCATCTGTGGACCTTGAGAGCCTGATCATATTTCTTGATGATCAAGCTGTGGTTATGATTTTTTTCCCCTAGTTTCATGTAAAATTGTATGCGATTATTTGGATGTACATGTATTATATGAATTATGTTAATTAAGCAGCAGTGTATAATGAAAACAACAAGCATAAATTCAGGATAATAACTTTCAGAAGATATTGCGATTCAATGAGATTTACTGACATTAGTGAATAATATTAAAMTCTACGTATATGACAGAAAATGAGTTGAACTGATTATGTGATAATCTTGTCCATGGAAGGCAACTGCTGAGAACAAAGCAACCAGATACCATGGTATTCCTTTAGAGGGAAGTTATTTATTTGTTAGAARCACTGCATAAATCATCTGTTATTTCATGTGCTTCTGTTGCAGTGAACACGTTAAGCATCTACTGCTTCCTTCTATACTCAGGCCAAGGCTATTTCTCTTTTAGTTTGTAGTCATCTCTCACCTCTTCTGTGCTTCACCCTGTTCCATTTCATCAGCAAAACCTCCCTTCTAGTGTTCACACATCACCCTGAAGTGTTTTTCTTTCTTCAGTGTTTTTATGTAAAGCTAATTTATGAAGAGCAGAACTTGTGAAAATGTATACACTGCGAAAGATGTCTGTTGAAAATGAAAGATTTGCTAGGGCATGTGCACAGAGAATTATATTAAATCTTTAGGAGGGTAAAGCTGTAAGCTAAGCATTGAAAAATATGGTTACTGTATGCTGAACGATTTTGGCAGAAGCTTCCTATAAAAATACATCTTTGCCAGCACCCCATTAATTTGAATGGTACTTTTACTAATAATGATATGAGTAAATTTCTGTTTCCAATGAAGTCAATGGCAAAGTCTCTAGGAGATTTTTTGATTAACGGGAAATTTGCCATGAGCTTCAGTGGAACCAGGATTTCGCTTTTCATTTTTACTGCTTTTCATATTGGAGGATTTTACAATGATTCATTGTTACTACATGTGCTATATGCTCAGATATTGGCAAAATACAGCATTTTTGCTTTTTGTGCCAGAAGGTAAAGTGTAGTAGCTCGTGTCAATACTGTGGGATCATTTTAAAAACACGCTTCATTTCGTGTCTTGAAACTTCTGTGAGATTCTGCAAGCAGAGATCTTCAGCTATTTCCCCTGCATATCGGAAAACAGCGTGCTGGTCTTGCCAACAAAAGCATGAGAACTTTAATTAKGATGAATATCAGACTTTTTACTCTTCTGAAAAATAACATCTGTAGTAGGCAGTTGTCGATAGATTCTGTGTGTAATTTCCACTAGGGAATTACATGATTTGAAAGAAGAAAATACGTGAGGTATACACATGAATTGGATCCAGGGACTATTGCTCTCTCGGCGATGGTTCTGTCAACTTCTGCCTTATGTCCAAGTTCAGATTTGACTGGAATGGCTTAGTACTCTTACTGACATTTCACATGCCAGTTTTTCTTGTTAAAAATATAACTGAAAATAGGTGTCCTTGACTTAGGCTTCACAACTATGAGGTGAACATGCACACCTTTGCCTGSAGATGGTTTGTCTTGCGGGATTGCAGAGGGAACTGTGCAGGATTCCAGACCAGGAATGGAATTTCACAGTGAAAAATATACAGAAATTTCTTTAAATATGATGGGCTAGAGTATAGCATAGCCTTCCATGCAGCACTGACTTAACTTCCCYTTTCTGCCCTTCTTTCTGTGCTCGCGTTGTACATTCTCACATCTCACATCTCACATGCAAAAAGCTTCAGCTGCACCTCTCTTGCCGTCACTGAGCTAATAAATTGGATTCATAGGCTCTTTCTTTTGAACAGATAGTTTGTCTCCTTACCAAATCACTTTCTCTGAGGAGAAATTCATTAAATAAATCTTTTACAAGTAAATCAAATTGATTTAATATTTTCCACATTGAGTTATGTTGAGCAGAACCAACCTTTGGAAATATTCCTGCTGGTTTCAGCAGAGCTACTGGGCACACCCTTTACAGTTAAAATTAATAATTTTGCCTAACCTCTCTCATTGGGAATAAACTCTACTGTATACGTTAAAAGGACGGTTTCAACTGCAATGGGAGGAATCAGAATCAGGAGCCCACAACACGGCGTGTGGAAAGAACAGTGCAGGGTTTAGCCTGACTCGTTTGCAATGGAGGCCATGAGTTTATATCGGTACATCAGATTGCCATCAGTTCTGCTTGTAAACACACTAAAATAGACATTTAAATTGAAAGTTTTTACATATTCATTTGTCAGACTGTGCACATGCAGAATTGTATTTGCTGACTGTGGGAGGTTAAAACCACCAACTGTCTCGTGGCTTGGTTGGCACAAAGTGAGACTGAAGGTGTTCCTGTTTTTGCTGGTAATGAAAAGAGAGCAGACGACTACATTTAGCTCATCTGTAATTCTGTAACAGCTGCAGAGTTCACAGTTTGTACCTGTTCTACAATTACAGGTCGAGCATTGCAGATCCTTTGACTAAAGTGTTCGATAGTTAACGAAATAAGAGCTGTTCATTTTGTAGTAATTTTAAGCTAATGTGTCTGGAAGCCAGATACAGATTACTCCTGTACTTTTTGAACCTGCAAGATAGGTACTTGGCGAAGGAGGAAGTACCTTTGTATACTGATTTTTACATATATCTTTTAACATTTTGGAACATTTAGTGTTCTCTGGAAAACTTTGGGTAGGTTCATATAACTAAGAGATAGATTAACTTTTTTAAAAAATATATTTACAGAATAAAATGATACAAGCAGAAATTCACTTAAATATGTTTAAAAATATTGGTCAATTATATAATATTGTTGGATTCTTTTGGAGTTCAGGTTAACAGCCTCTTAATAATCACCCTTCAAAAGAAACTCTTGTGCAGGACATGCTCATCCTACACTACAGATCCCAAAGAGCACTTTCCTGGTTTTATACCAGTGTAATAGACCCAATCTGTAACTTCATGAATTTATTAATTTTATTTCAGTATTTTCAAACACTTATTTGTGAATTGTGTGCTGTAAATATCCATCATAGCATGTCTGACATTTGATACTGCTGTCTTGTGGTATGTGAGAAAGTTTTGGTTAACCTCTGATTTTTTGAGGAGTGTCGGTGTGGGTGATATAGGTAATGTTGCTTCTGAGTCCTGCTGGGTTAGTGTTGCTTGTTGACTTATGATGATAGTATAGTTTGAGAATAATGTATGTAATATCAAGAAAATGTTTATAATTCAATTGCTACCTTATTGCAACAGTGTCTAAATGTAACAGTATATTAACACAATTTGGAGAAAGTACTTAGAATAAAAATGACAGGGTTGCTGCTGTGTTATATTGTCACATTTGTGCCTTACTATGCAATTGGCACGTACTTATCTGTGGAAAATGACATCTTTGTACGTCCAGTAGCAACATTTTCGTGGGCGTCAGTGACGTGTATCAGTATTCAAGAGTGTGTATGGACAGGAATATAAGAAGTAGTGTATATATAAATAATGGTGATGTGATAACTGTCTCCTGTGGCAAGTTTTGTTAATATGAAATCGTTTCACTGTTTTTCTGCATTAGAAAAAAAATGATAGATTTGACGGAACACTGAGTCATAAACAGAAGATGGTTATTGAAAGGTTATATAACAATACGTAGAAAGCCTTGTGTGTCATACAAAAGCAGTTTTCAATAACAACTGCATGAGTACTATCTGTGTGCTRTCTTTTAAAGGGTTCTTCATGACAATTATGAGAGAAAACTGCATTACTTAAAAAGTAACAGCTTGTGAAGAAAAATTGATAACTGGTGTATTGCTGAGAGAGATCTTCACTGTAAGTAGCCAAGCTGAATAGCACAATTTAAGCAAATTTAGTCAGGCTGTCTCCTTTTAGTAGGGTGATTCTGCATACTTTGAGAAATTTGATGAGGGCAGAATATATCTTAGCACGTTAAAAAGAACTTTCAGACTTCTGGCACATTTGGTACCGGTTTCTTAGATCCTGAGCTTTTTGGATATTGTCCATCTCACATGCATCTGTGTTGCGCTCCAAACTGTGTCTTCCAGCTGGAAGGAAAATATTCCAGGCTCTTGGACTGAGGAGCAGAATGCTTCATTGAGGAAAGAAAGCAGGAACTAAAGTCGAAGAGGCTTTCAGACCACAGTCATTAATAGGCAATCAATTTTGTCCAGCTGAGAGCGTTTAAACATAGTTTTTTTCATATATATGTATGCACATATATATATGTACTTATACGTATATATAGTTATAATTCATAATTTAGAAATTATGATTTTCCTTGAAATAAACTGTTTTAAGTGAGATCACTTTCAAGACAAGTCATTTGCATACTTAATTTAGAAAACTTGTAAAATATTTTTGCATATGAGAAAGAAAAATTTTAACCAAAACCAATATGGATATGACCCATATAGAGTGTGATAATTTGTATTCAGTAATCAAGTATTGAGTAATCAAGTTTCTTCAAATGAAGTTGGCTAAGTGACTTCCCTGGAGCACTGTGTTTGGATGTCAGACATCTGTAAGGTGAGGTTCTTTCTTGATGGTGTTGATGAATGAGTACTTGATTAATTAGTAAAATAGCTTAAGCAATAGAATACAGTAAGAAGCACTTTAACCAAGAATTAATCGTATAAGATGGTATTAAACGTCCTTAGAAGAAATTAAAGGCCTTGAATTAAGTCATGCTGGAACAGGCACAAGATTGTTTGCAAAGTTTAGATATTTCTCTGAAAAGTTTCACAGGGGAGGCGTGTTTACATAACTTGAAGAATTATGGTAGTCTGAAAACTTAAGAGGTGTTAAATGGCAAATTTGGGAGTAAAATACTGGCCATAGATAGAGGTTTTGTATTGGAAAAAGCAGGAATTCAATCTCATTGGTCCTTATGGTGGCAAAAAGTATCCTGTTACAAATGCAGAATAATGAGCTCAAGCTTTTCTTGGATGTGCACCAAAAGCCACTGCCAGTCAAACCAGTTATGAACTGGTCATGGGAATCTAATGGTGGTTCTCATATGAGCTCAATCACAACGTTTCCTTGGGTTACTGTGTTCAGCGTGTGTTCAGTAATGCTGCCTCTGAGGGCCACTTATCAAGGAAAATGCCCAAGAGCACATACCGTGATGCAGAGGCTGTAGTCATGAGTAAGGTTCATACTGGAAGTTGGAAAGAGCCTTGCAGTTTCTGAAGAAGTGAAGCTCAGGAGTAGTGTTCTTGGTGGGGGCAAGACAGAAAGGTTGTTTCTGGAATAGCATAAGACAATTTTTGTCCAGGATAAAATAGGGTTTTTCCTAGAAACAGAAACTTCTGCCCTGGTTTATTATGGAAGTCCTTGGATTCATGATGTGTTGATACTGTCAGTGGGGTTGAAAGAGAATTTTCTGTTATTTGCTCCTACCTTCAGCAGTTATATGAAACCTGCCTTCCTGGGCTCCTAGTGATCACCTCTGGGAGTGGGAAAAGATATCTTCACCAAAAGGCACCCCGAGGTCCATCCTTTTGCGGTTTTATCTGATTCTGGGAGAACACAATTTGCAAAGTTGCTCAACAACTACATCTTCTTGCTGATGGGTGTTAGTTCAGTTGGTCGTGCTGGGGTGGAAATAGTGGGAGTACCCACGACTTCTTCCGGGCATGATTAAGCAGTCAATCAGTACAGCTTGGGGTGAGATGATAGTCCTGAAAGTGACAGGGTCTGGGGTGGCTCCTCTTGATGTAAGGCTTGATCTAGAGATGCTGAGCTGAAAAATATAGCTGAGAAGTTGCGTAGTGCGGTGGCACAGAGATGGACACACTTGTCTGGTAGGAAGGTAGTGTGCGCTAGGTAGAGAAAATGTCTGCTGAACAGTCTGTGTCCAGGCCAAAAGCCCAGAGAAGGCAGGCTGCAGAGGATGAGAACTGCAATTGCACTGATGGCAGAAGGGACAGCTCTGCTGGCCATGGCTGTGGTGGGTACAGAGGTGCAGGAGACACTGCTGTTTCCCACTGACACACGGTACTGTGTGTGATAACACAGACCTGAAGGAGATTATGGCACACTGCTTATGTTAACAGCAGTTTAACTGTTAAATGCTGAAAGAATTAATTGATGTAATATTTTACGGTAAACATCACTCTGAATTTTGGATGGTTGGAGATTCTCAGAGTTACCCTTATGCTTCTTTAGTCAGTCTTTTACATGTGTTGAGATATCGGTGGATACAAAGCTTGGTTCCAAGACGCATGAGGCTCTAGCCAAAAAATATTGTTTCATCTGCAGAATGCCCTTTAAAATGAATGATCTCACAGGATGCCACACAGATGCTCTTGTTGTGTGTCTCTGACAGCACCTGTGAATTTCATGTGAACCAGACCGGTTTTTCTCTTCTGTTCACTATTAAACTTCCTGCATGAAACATGGCTTTAATATTTAACAGATTTTACTATTTTTTTCCAGTGTGGAACAGAATTCAAACACTCCAGTGCCATGATACTTGCTTCCAAGCAGAACTTCCTTCAGCTTCCTTAGTCAGACTGTTCTGTGAACTGTATTGTGTATTACTCTTTGAAATTTCACATATCCATGATTTTAGATTCTTGCTACCTCTGAATTGGATCAGCTAATATGTAGCATGGAAGCCATGGTCTTCTTTCCATTTTGCTCTGCTGGGAATTTCTTAAATCTCTAAGATGAAAATTTGTTTTCAAAAGCAGTCCCTCATAAGTGCATTTATTTTTCTGTGTAGCATACAAGCAAACAAGCAGATGGGGAAGAAAACATCTGAGATAGAAGACCATAGGAAATTCTCTTTTGATTACCTATTCCTTGGAGTCTTGTCTTGGTTTAACCATATTCAGAGCTGCCCAGTTGTCTTTCTGTAGTAGCCTGCGAGACATTCGTCTCTGCCTTTGCAACTTGTCTCTCCCTCATGCCCACTCATAGACTGAAGGGCACCGTGGCTGTTGCTTCATGCTCGTATAATCTTCTTGTAGCCCCAGCAACACAGTCTAGTTGGCAGCCAGGAACCCTGTGAAGTTAGTCCTTCTGTCACCTTTTGCTCAGGTAAAATATTTCTGTGTTTTAAAGAACACAGTGCTTCTGTGTTGGTGTTGAAGAGAAAGAGCCTTGCAGTACGTATGGTATCCACAGTGTTGCTATGAAAATCATGTCTAACTGCTTGGCGTCTGTGCCCTGGAGCGTAGGTTCAACCAATTTTGAAGTAGGCACCATGCCATCTGAGCAGATGGGTATTAGTGTAAGCGTTGGATATAGATGGTATGGACATGATTCCCAGTTACAAATGTTACAGAAACATTGTCTGGCCTGAACTTCCTCCTCTGGCTTCAAAAAATAATTTGCTAAACCAGCTCAGTGAAGAATTAGCTTTACAGTACTAGAAATGAAAGTTTTGGACCAAGTAYGTAATTTAGACTGTTCAGTAAGAATGAAAAGATACTTGCAGAAACTTGGATTTAATTTTTGGAGAAGTTCTCCTGAACAACAAAAATACAGCTTCTGTGGCCTTTGCCACTTTCATGTGAGTAATTTATACTGGTAGGTCACRGAAAAAGATGTGATAGATTTTTTTTCTGTGACCACAAGTAAGGATAACAATTCATTAAAAAATTGCTAAACTTCATGTATCTCACCAGACATCTCTACTCCTTTGTGTAAAGGGTGGTTTTTTGGAGTGAAAGGATTTTTTTTTCTGTTTTTCCTCTTTCCCTGSATTTTTCAAATTAGGCTTTACAAGTAGCAATGATGGAGATACCATGTTCAACATTTTCCTAGTTTTTGTTGACAACAAGGTGTTTTCTTGCTGTTRTAGTCTAAGAATTTTCCTGTTTCTTGCAGGGATTCTTCTAGAGCTCACCAGRTGTGATTTCTTCTCTATTGCCAGAGTTGCTGGGAGTAGGAGGCTGTGTACTGAAGATTTTGGGGTTTTTTTGCAGGAGCCTCTTCTACTCTGCATCATAACTTGAGATGTAGGAATAAAATATATCCTGAGAGATCTGATTAGAGGTCAGCAATGATCTGAATTCCAAAATTAATAAGTGTCAGTGGGAGAAGAAATGGAGACTTCACTAGTCATGTGCAAGTGGAGAAGTTATGTAACTGTGGTCCTACATATAATCACGTAGGAAAGAGGTTGTGTTGGAATTCAGCTGGGGGGGCCTATCTCTGAATGGTCTCTGTGGTGTTGAGGATATGACCTAAATCCTATTCATCTTCTCTTTTTTATAACACAAAGGGATTAGAATATGTATTTATACTGGAGGTCAGCTCTTTTCCCACATGATCAGATTATTTATCTTCTGCATCCTGCCAAGAGTGAACATAATGCCATTTGTTTGTTTATTTTTTATTTCTAAACTATCTTTTAAAATAATTTCTTTGGGGAAGAAACATTCCCCAAATTGTTAGCTTTCTTACAACATGTCTAGTCCAGATAATCTCAACAAAAAGTTGATGTTAGCAGGATCATCCACCGAGGTCTTGGCTCTCATTCAGTCTGTACAGATGTTCCTTAGACTCTTATCCTGTCTAGATAATAGGGAGCGAGCTTAGTAAGCAACTGTGGAGAGTGTTAGCATAATTCACGTAATTCGCGGGACCTCAGCAATCTGCCTCAAGTTGCAGAGTCTAAAAATAGAGCACCAGATTCCCTACAGCTTAATTTTACCTGCTGCTTTGCCATTATCTCCTAATAGGCACCTAGCAAGTACCTTTTGTTTAGAGAGAATCTCTCATTCAAGCGGTTTTACTTCTCCCTGGGGGATGAGGCTGGGGTTTTAGCTCTCTGCTTGGGTAAAGTGTCTTGTGTGTGTGTGCTGATGTTAAACAGTTCATAGTTCTACGTAGCTTTTAGGGTTTCTTTTTTGGTTTATGTAAACAAAGAGGAATGGACATTACAGAGGAATAAATTAAGTACATGAAATTCTGTAGTTCTTTAAATTTTCAATTCGATTTTTTAATTAGGCAAGTATGTTCAATAACGGTGAGACTGTCTTGCTTCTTTAAGAGGTGGCAGGTTGTAGGGGAAGATGGAAAGAGTTTGCCCTCTTGGCAGGCGTATTTCCATGCAGGAGGATCTGCATACAATGTCGTTTGTATCCTGAGGCCTTTGGCTGAGACAAAAGAAGATTATTCATGTTGAAGTGAAAATAGCACATGAGAAGGAAAATTGAAAATATTTATGGCAGTAGGTTGGAAAAATAGCAACTTGAATTTAATTTTTGCATCTTCCAGAGTTATCTATTATAATCCTAGGAAGTAACTTGAGTCCAGAGTCTCAAATGTACCTTGCCTATTTGGTTCTCTGTATTACTGGTACTAGTTTCCTTGAGCCTCAGTATTTCAAAAATGACGGATATTGCTTCCCTTTTCTCTTTTTAGCCTGTGTAAAGACATATAGTGCAGTGAAGCTCTCAAACTCAGTTGGAGCCTCTAGGTCAAACTGTAGTACAAATACCCTGCTAATGAGGGGAAAGGAAATGGAAAAAAACTGGAATATTACATAGCATTTATGGAAACATCAACAAAGCGAAGAGGACAATAAAAGCTTTTCAGAAAGATAGTGGGTCAGATTTGCAAGAGGAGTTCTTCATTTAGGGATACATGTGTCCTGTTCACTCCAGGTCATTGAATTTTATATGACTTGGTTTTTTACTGTTTGTACATATTGGGAAAAGTCTAGATTTAGGATGTCTTATAGCTTTATCTGAGACTGAAGAGAGCTGCACTGAAAATGATCAGTTGCTGATGTTATCTCTGGACTAGGAGTAAAGTTAGTTCTGCTTTTAAAAATTCACCGAGAAATCTTGCTARGAACTTTTTCATCCTGTGAAGACGGAGGAGGAGAGAAGGTTGCTTTTTGGATATTGCTTTTCCTGAGTTGCTTTTCTGGATATCTGTTTAATAGGGTAGATGGCTTAAAAAGYGTGTGCTAGAGATTGCTTCTTTGCTGAGCTGCAGGAATTTGTGACTGGTAGACCAGTTTTGACTGTTAAATGGGGACATGTTTCAGAACATTATAGGTGCTCATATTCTGAAATCCAAGTGTATTTTAGATTCCTTCTGTAGGATCCCAAAATATAAGCCATCCAAAACCATTAGCTACTTTTGAAAAGCTTTGCCTACTTGCCTGAGGATAGTAGGGCTTTAAAAGGCACATGAAGCTATTAAACTTGCTGTTACTTGCTTTGAATATACTGAGTTATAGGTTAGAACTGGACCACTAAGTCCTTGCTCTGTTTTTCTAAGTTCATACTTATTACTGTCAATGCTACAGTGCTGCAGTTTTTGACCTACCTCCAGTTGAAGGTTAGAAGATGTCTGGTTATTTATAACCAGCAAGCACAGATCTTGTCTTTTCATGTAGCAGTTACTGCACACAAACATATTTTAATGTAATTTCCTTGGTTGTGAATGTAGCTATCTGGCCTTTGCATCAGTCAGCAAAACTGGTATGGCAGGTCTTGTCCAAAGCAATTCAGCAGCAAAGACTTGATATTTAAGRCAGAACTTGTGTGAGATTGATGGRTTGCRTTGCATTTCACAGAAATAGTGCATATAAGGGAAGCTAGGTTAAACGTGCTGCAAGAAGGAGCGGGGCGACAGTTTCCACTCACATGTCAACAGGATTTCAGGGACAGACAAACTATATCTAACACATTTTCTAGGGTTCTGTTAGCTCCTAAATATGTRAAACTTCACAAACTTTTTACCCGGGCATCTTCTTGAAACTTGGCATAAATTTGTTTTGAAGACTGGCTCACATTCACATGGAAATTGGAGTTTCTTTCATTCCATTATTTTACTTCTCAGCAAGTTATCAGCTCTTGGACTGGTTTCTTTCTGAAAGTTCTTGCACAGATTAGCTGTTCATCATTGTGTGAGTCTTGCACACCCCCACAGTTTCAGAATGAGCCATCCTCCTGTGCAGAAGGTGTCTAAGCTATTATTCAAAGTCAGACAAAAATGAACACTCTGGGAAGGTTTTTAACTTTATATTGCACGGTTCGTTACTTGCCTGGGTACATACGATTAAAAACATTTAAAAAGAAAAAGATGCCAAAACGCACCATRAGTCCCAAGAACTGCAGTTTTTAGATTTTTCTTGAGTGCCTCAGTAGAGACTGATTCGAAATACTCASTTGCACGGTATCTTTAATGCACTTGCACGCTGTGATCAGTGTGGAAGAATCAGCTGGGGCTGGGGCCGCTTCGCTCTCACGCGCTCCCCGTGAGCACCGCACGCAGCAGAGTGGCTCGGCCGCCTGCTCCGCGCGGGGCTGGTGACGGGCAGCAGGGTGTTTCTGCCAGAAACCAGCTGACGGGACAGGATGGATGGGAAGGGAGCGGCGAGTCCCCGATTCCGGCACGCTCCAGGCTTACCTTTCTCCTCGCTGCGTCTCGAGGAGSGTCTCCGCTGATCCCCGTTTCTGTGAACCGTGTGCTGGAAATGTGTTTTAAACAGAACCACTGCTGTGCTTGGGTTGCTGCTCAGCAGCCAGCCAGGTACTTGGGAGCTTGGATGACCCTGCTGAAGGCAGGGAAAAGCTGATGCTCTGTTCAAGTTTGCTGCCTTCTTGCCTCTTGTGGGTTCAGGCGGTTGCTCCTTGCGAGCACTCAGTTTCTGTGTGTCATTGGCAGAACAAAYGTGGCATTTAGGCACATGCTGTGTAGTGCAAAACACTCTATTTGTGTTTTTTAAATGCTCCGCATGGTTTGAATACCTGAAGTTAYAGCATTTATGACAATTGTGAAGTAATTTGAAGGTTTTGGGTTTTTTTTTTATTTGTATTTTTTCCGCTTTGGAGCTATGGTSAGCTTATTTGAGCAGAGCTATCCTGTCAATACATTAACTTGGAATCTCAAAACATGTGTGGTGGATGCAGATTTGACCTGCTCTGCTTGAAGGCCAGTGTTGCTGTAGAATACACCGAGAATAAGCCAAGCGGTCACCTTGTTCACAGGCTAGGTAAGGCTTGTTTCTGTGTTGGTAGAAAGGGCATTTGAAATTGCTCCGAGCTTTGAACACCCACAGAAAGGCAGCTGCAAATATTAGTTAGCAGCGTGCTCTGGGAAACACATGTGGTTTAAGGAATCCAGTTGTCTTCATTCAACCTTTATTCCCCATGGAGTCATTAATTACTGTGTCTGAAATGAAAAAAAAAAAATGGTTTCTAGGATTTGACCAATGAAATACTTAATCTTTGTAGGTTCTTTGAAGGTTCTCGTATGCCATAAATATAATGAGTAAGGCTGGAAAACCAGCCAGAAACATCCAAAGGACTGCTCTTCTGGTTCTCTTGTCCGATGCTGGAGTCTTGATCTGTCTCCTCCACTGCTTAAATGGGTTTCCCAAGGGAAGATGGAAGCCCAGGCAGTTGGTAATAGGGCTCTAGGGACATCGCAGCTCTCAAGWTCTGCCCGAGACTGTAGCGAGGGGTAGTGTCTGAGGACCCTCTGGTCTATGGCTTGCACTAGGCGAGTGGTCTGGTRTTGGAAAAGGAAAAATCCATTGCCATGGATTATAACTGATAATATTTTAGCTTTCTTGACAGCAARAGAATGAATAGTTCTGAGAGTGGCAGTCTAAAGTACTGATTTAGAAAAAAATGGTGAAATCGGAGAAATGAACTCCTTTTCCTTGCCTTTAAATGACCCTGGTTTATCAGGGTTCCAATGCATTGGTGAAGGAGCACTCGGTGTCCTGGCTATTTTTGTGTGGAGGGAAACAAGAACTTGCTTTGCACAAGCACAAAACTCACGTCCTACAGTTTTGGAACACCACTGAAATGGACTCCCATTTCTGAGAGAAAGGGCAGCTTTGTTGTATGTTGTAGCTGGGTATTCAACTTTTGGAGTTCATCTCCTCTTTCATCTCCCTGCAAAAATATCTTTGTTCTTGGTTGAGCTTTTTTTCTGTGCTAGTAGTTTTGACTTGCCGTTATTCCTGCAATTTTTCCACTCTGAAAGTTGACATATAAGTAATTAAGTAAGATGCTTTTTACATGTCTGTAAGTTCTGCTGCCAGAACCCCGCAAATCCCCCTTTTTATCTTAGTGCACAAATTGTTTCTAATATGCAACACATTTTTAATTTAGCCCTCGCATCYGCGTTATTACTATTTAAATGCCATAGTATATCTGTGACACTGTTTGATGTGTTCTGGATAGGAAGGGGGTTCTGCTGAAGCAGGATCAGATGCAACTCCATATGGCGCTGTTGTGTGAGGCTAAGGCGCTTGCCAGCTCCGATTTGGAACATGACATTCAATGCAAATATATTATGATACAACTACAATGCAAGGATTTGAACTGATTGCTGCGTGTTTTGCTGGTTGCGGGCAGATCTGTCACAGTGCTGAAGTTAGGCAGTTTGCTCTGCATTTAATGCTTCAAGAGCTGAGAGTGCTCTGTGTACCCAGCTCCAGGGCATTTTTATTTCTCCTCCCCGTGAGGGTGTCGTGCACCGAGAGGGTGCATGGTTTGCCTGAGAGGGCCTTTGCTCCGGACAAGCAAGATGCCTCCTGTGCATTGCCTTGGCGGGTGCTCTAGTAACGTAATAGTGTCCATAGCTCTGCTGGGGCAAAACTAAACATATGTGTGTTGTTTCCGATTGACCTGAGTCCCTGCTGCTGGAGTTGGCTCCCAAACATCCGGACGGTGGCAGGGGTAGCTCTGTGAGGGCGGGTGAACGTAAAGGCACAATCTGCCTGTATGTTTGGGGCGCTGTAATTAAGGGTGTCCCTTACAAACATTGGCACCAGAGCCTTCAAAGGGGACAGGTGGCTGGTGGGTTGTTTTCTTCCCCTTCCTCCCGTTCAATGCCAGCTCGCAGGCCGGAATGACGCATGGCAGAGCACGCTGTACTTTTCAAAGGCCATGCGTGCCTACGGGGATGTGCAAGGCACTGTACCTTTTCCTGCCCCTTCTCTGCTACAGGCTCTGCTACACTTCTATGCATTTTTTTCTCTATGCATTTGTAGTGATAAGTGCTTCCAGAAGACCCTTGTAAATACTGTGTAAGATTTGCCTTCCCTGTGCRTTTTGGCATAGTCAGCAGTATTCTCTCATAGTGTTTTTCTGTGTTTGTTCCTCCTACATCTTGCATGTCAGCACCCTCACGGCTTCTTCGTTGTCTTTCCTYTGCTTTCTAAGCTGTGATGTGCACGATTCTTCCTGGAAATAAAGCCCGTATCAGAGGTGATCTTAAACCAACTCTACAGAGACAAGAATAAATCCCGTATATTTCAAGCAACGTGTCTTTACTCTTCATGGAGTGTACATCTGTGTCTGAGATAGGRCCCTGTTCAGAATTGTTCCTAATAGGATGGGAACATCACAGGCAGTAGTGACACAAACAGCAGAGCTCCTCCTAAAAAGAAGGGATCAAAATAAGGGATCACAAGTAACACTGACTGTGTCACAAGAGACGTATCAAAGTCACAAGAGAAATATAAACAAATGATTGTTTAGGAGACACTGGGGCAGTGTTAAGATACTATTTATGAGCAAACATTACTTTTTTCCTTTTGCAATAGAACTTTGCAACATTAATTTACATGTTAAAAAAAAAGTATTGGTTAAAAAAACAAAAAACAAAGCAAAAAAGCTATAAATCCCGCTGCGACACATGGACCTCAAAAGAGCAGATGCTGATTAGATCATCTTGTTAGTGACTTAGGAACGTCACTGCCGTTGGGTGCAGAACTGAGAGCCTGTGCTGGAGAATGTGTCACGGGTACCTTACACGGGCTGCTAGGGAACAAGGAGTGTGGAGATKGAGGGAGAAATCAGGATTCCTGGAAACTCTTGTAGAAGCCTGAAAAACTGTTCCTTTGTGAAGAACAATACAAAAGGCCTGAAATAAAGTTTATTTTCTGTAGCTAGCTGGCAAGGGATACTGAGAGAAATGCCTGACGTGTTTCCAATCTGCGTAAAAATCAAAAGGGCTGTTACTCTGAAATCCACGTGATAAAAGTGGTCAATTCAAATGATAAAATATTTTCAGCCYTTCTGAAGGGGACTGAGCTGTTTGGCAGATGCTGCTTGACACAGTTACGGCTGCAGAAAGAGAGGTATGAAGTTAGTGCCTGGTGTGTTGACAGCTGCAGAGCTATGTTTTGTGTAAACCAATATTGGACATGACTTGAAATTTACTTTAGGTTTTAATGATTTGCCACCTGAGGAGGGGGTAGGAGATGGCTCTGTTCTGCTGTGTACGGTGCTGTTTCCAGAGAGAGCCGCCGCAAAGGAGGGTGTGAGAGGCTCTGTGCGAGAGGTGGCAGCGGCACTGGATCGGGAGGAGTCGAATAAGAAAGTTCCCATAAAGGGAGGACGGTGGCAGCAGAGGCTCCTGGAGCCCTAAACTTCCAGTAACTTGCTGTCACGGCCCTTTCCCCTCACGTCCTCTGTGCCTAATCTGGCTTGTCGCAGCTGCCCGTTAACGCAAGTGGCTTGTAATCAGGGAATCAGGTTKGGCATTTCTGGACACTGATGATCACGTCCAACAAATATTGGTGAGGCCTTTTTGCAGGCAAAGCCTGAAATCTAAGTGTTGCTTGCTGGTTGAATATTTTGTTGTGAAGGATGACACTTGGTTCCACTTGCAATGACAGTTTTTTCTTGTGCTAGTTTGCATTGTGCTAATTAAAACCAATAATACTGTTAAAACTAGTATTACTGTTAACATTACTACTAGTCTCTTCTCTCAAATTCTAAGTCAAGAGTGCGAGGAGCATACAATTAGCCTTGGAGATGATGAGTTTTAAACAAGTGTGAGAGTTTTTCTTTTCTTTTTTCAGACTTCTGTGTCTCATGTTTTTCTTTTGTCCTCCTGGTGGTGGTTGGAAGAGGAGAAGCTTAGAAAAGAATTTACAACTGAAAACTGRAATTGTTGTGTAGCTGCCTGGAGCTCAACCATTAAATAAAGGACAAATTAAGCAGAGCTCAGCTGATCTTTGAACCTCCTCCTGTATCACTGCTTTTCCTTTGCCGCAGGGTGCTCCGTACTACTGTAGTAACTGTCCCTGTAAAGGCAAAATATTTGGGGAAAACCATGCTGCTTGCTGTGCATGTGCTGTCGCATGCTCATGCAGCTTAGCAGTAGGCCTGACCTCCAGCTCTTTTGGAGAATGGTGGTGGAATTGCTTCACTGAACACCATCCATAGCGGCTCTGCCATCACAATTGTTTGACCACTCCGTGTGCCTGTTTTTCTGCTCCTTAAACAGGTTTATCACAGTTTATTTTATTTTTATATAGATATTTTTATATAGAATTTCCTTTTTTTTTTTTTTTTTTTTTTTTTTTTTTAATATCCCCCTGTCTGTCTTTGTGTGGACTTTGGGCTCTGCATATACTGGGACAAAGCTCAGCTTTATATCTACTGTTCATTCACAAAACTTTACCATTGGAAATTTGGGTCTTTTCAGTCCTTCTGACTAAAATTTCCTGTGCAAAACTTGCATTTCAGTTAAAGAGAACAAAATCTGTCTGTTTTGGTGTTTTCTGTTTTTTCCCCATCACCATGGTATCTTAGTACTCAGTAATTTTGCAGACTGAAAAAGAGCAAGCCAAGTTTAGTAAGGAAATAGAGWCAGATCAGACATTTGTATTTGATGATACAATACATTTTCAGAATCCTGACATGGTAGCTTCTTGGTAAAATGTGTGTAAATAAATTACGCTGACCACAACATTAATGTAGGTGTGAGTAAGGCAGAATCACCTGCCACATTCTTCACTGGACTGTGTTGTCCAGAAAAAAATAATAAAAAAAATAATATGTGGAGCACCCTGAGCACTTGGCGGGAAACAGAAATTCTTGTAGCTTGGAGTAGCACTGAGTGTTGTGTAGTATCATCCTGAAAGTTGCTTGAATGTGAGCAATAGGAAAGTTAATTTCCTTTCTGATACACTCAGGTTCAATCAAATGAATTCCCTGGTAAACCCCCTCTGCCTCATTTTTATGGAAGAGCAGCCCAAGGCTCAGCAAGAACTACCATGTGGAAGTTGCTGGTGCATTTGCTAAACCACTTTGCATCAGGATTTGCTGACACTGGTACCCGTATGGTACTCCCATAATTTTCAGAAAGATTCTGTGGCTACTAAGAGCAGGCAGACATTATGGAAAGATTACAGAACYTGGCTGTTATTGGAGTATTTGGAGAACAAAGTAGGCATGTTGTATGCAAAAGGACAGTGAGTTGAGTTGCTTGGGTAAAAAAAATCGGTGGGTTGAAGGTCGTCTGGTTGCAAGTGGTCAGGATGCATGCTTTAAAACCAAGCCTCTGCTTGGCTGCTGGTCCACGCCTTTTCTTTTGCTACTTCTGCCTAGATAAATTCAGTTCTCTCAGAGCTCTATTTCCATAAGTATATTTAAATGTTTCTGCCAAGTAAAGTTGTGTAAACAACAAAATGATCAAAAATTAGCTAAAATATTCTGCTCTGGATTTGTCTAAGACTGATTTTCTTTTTCCATTGCTTTTCTTATTGATTTAGCTCCTGATTTGATTTGGGAAAGTTTTAGTGTGAAGAGGAGCGGATTCGCAAGTTGAGCTTTGAAATGGGAAAGTGAGAATGGGGAGGATTGACAGAAATTAGAGACTTAAGAATATGGGTAGAAAAAGACATGTCTTATYGTTAGCCTGATTAGATGAAGAAACACGTAGGTAAAACATGAACTGAAGAGAATGTGGAAGAGAATCAACTAATTTAAAGGATTTMAATTTTAATAATAATATAAAAAATAGCTACATTACAGTAATGGCACCATGCTTGAAAACCTACAGAAGTGCAAACATTGAATGGAAAGAACAAATCCTCATTGTTTCAGCTATTAGTGTATCAGCTTCAGGACCAGTTGGTGGAGTGCAGTTTTGTGCKGAGATGAGGCAAGGCCATGCGCCAGGATTTTTCTTTTTAGTATTTGCAATAATCATCCCCAAGCAGGTTTCCAGATCTTGTAACTTATGCAGATCTTGTTCTGAAAGCAGAGGCTTTCTTCAGAGGTGACTATTAGCTCTGTTTCAGTTAGTTGATACGCTAGGGCTATATTTTTCTTAGAAAGCATGTAATTTTCGGTTGTCTTCACTGTGTTAGGTAGACTCGGTTGATACTGTAGGAAGTACCATCAAAAAWTTATTTTAGGACAAATTTTGGAAAGTGAATCTTAGTTTCCTCCAGGAAGATTTGCAAATTTGAGTGACATCCACAAAGTTGTTGATGAAAGTTTCATCCCCAAAGCGAAGATGATTTATATTGTAGTTATGACTTGACATTTGACTTGAAATATCAACATTCTTGATGAAACTGGATCAAATCAGATAGCTTGTGGAGGAAGTTCACTTTCTGCATGCTGATATCCTTCTGTACTGAGTCTTTCACTATTCTGAGGATTATATTGACAAAACCAACAAACAACCAACAACAAAAAAAAAAAACCCCCAGTGTCATTTCCTTTTGTCCTATCCAGGCTTTAACATTTCACTGGAGGTCAGAGAAAGGGAAGAAGCTGGGAGGCTGGCACTGTGTGGAGAGTGAAAGTAGAGGCAGATGTTATTGCCTGACTAGCATATGAAGCGCTCCAAATCCTCCCTTTTTTTGCAGGAATCCCACCTAATGAGGCTGGGATGTGGGTTGTTTATATCACCSTGCTACAAACATGAAAGTGAAAATGAAGATTTCATGAGGTGAAGGGGAGCCTACAAGTTGAAGTACCACGTGAGGTAGTTTAACASAAAGCAAGTCTGCTTAGGAATTGCYSTAATACAAACAGTAGAACAATAAACATAGCTGAGCAAACCTCCCTTAGAAACAGGCAGAATACAGCTCTAATGCAGCTTCTTTSCTAGMTAACTCAAGGGTGACTTAATTATGCCATAGGAAGCTACGTGATTTACTTCTATGATTTACTACAGCACTCAGATACCATGATGGTAACACACATGTAAGGTTATATAGATGAACAAATGCATGAAACTTTATGAGGGATACAGAAGACTGTCTAACTATTGGATATTTCTTTTAAAATGTGCAATATTCACTTTGCTTGACCTTTTCTGTTGATAGTTCGAAGTAAGAGAATGGAACTTATACATTGCACTTTGAACTGGTGTAACTGAAAAGCAGATAACCTCCCAAAAATCTATTACCCCATCAAAGGAAAAKGGACCTAAAGCTACTTTAATAGCTATAGCTGCACCTGGGSAGGAATAACCCTAGACATGCCTACAGGCTGGGGACCGACCTCCTGGAGAGCARCCCSGCAGAGAGGGACCTGGGCGTCATGGTGGACGACAAGTTGACCATGAGGCAGCAGTGTGCCCTCSTGGCCAAGAAGGCCAATGGGATCYTGGGGTGCATTAAGCAGAGCGTCTCCAGCAGGTCGAGGGAGGTGATTCTGCCCCTCTACTCAGCCCTGGTGAGGCCGCACCTCGAGTCCTGTGTGCAGTTCTGGGCTCCCCAGTGCAGGAGGGATGTGGAGCTGCTAGAGAGAGTCCAGCGCAGGGCCACAAAGATGATTAGGGGCCTGGAACATCTGCCCTATGAGGAAAGGCTGAGAGAGCTGGGCCTCTTCAGCCTGGAGAAGAGAAGACTGAGAGGGGATCTGATCAATGTATATAAATATCTCAAGACAGGGAGTGAGGAGGAGGGGGCTGGCCTCTTCTCAGTGGTGGTCAGTGATAAAACTAGGGGAAATGGCCAAAAATTGAGGCACCAAAAGTTCCACAGGAACTTGAGGAAGAATTTCTTAATGGTGAGGGTGACAGAGCCCTGGAACAGGCTGCCCAGGGAGGTGGTGGAGTCTCCTTCTCTGGAGACCTTCAAAACCCGCCTGGACACCACCCTGTGCCACATGCTCTAGGGGACCCTGCGTGTGCAGGGGGGTTGGACTAGATGACCTCTACAGGTCCCTTCCAACCCTAGCCATTCTATRATTCTATGATTCTATGTGGATGAAGACATTTTTTCTATCAGGTGTGTTCACCATCTATTGTCCAAGTCTCTCTTTGTTGCCAAGGAGAAAGATTCAAACTAAAATGCTAAGACTGCAGGAAGAGGAAGGTTCAGCAAGGTTCCGTACTGCATGTAGGCCTTCCTTCCATCCAGTTTCGGTGCTAAGAAAAGGTCCAGCTCCTTCTGAACTGYGGTGTGGAGATGCGCTATACCTTCAAGAGGAACAGCTTCAGTATAGGAGTAAGGACATTCCCTGACTCTAAGTTGCTGACAAGAAAARGTAGCTGCAGTAGATGGTGTAGAAAAGTCCTTATTAGTAATGGATGCTTCCTGCGTCTCTCGTTTGGTGGAGATTAAAGGCAAGAAGGATAAGCCTAAAGGGAAAGGAACTTCCCTAAAGTAAGGAAGAAGAAGCAGCAGCATTCAGGACATGCCAAGTTCTTGCCTGAAATGCTAGTTGTCAGTGTGGGCTGGGGACTAATGGTGGATTGAGGAGTTCTAGGTCTTAGAAAAGTTGCTGTAGTGATCCTGTTCCTTCTTGAAATTCAGTTCAACATTACGCATTTGGGAATTTTACTCTAGGTTTGTGAAGGAGGAGATAGTCAAGTAAAACAGGCTTATCAACAAAGAGAAGTTAAAACCATTAACAGAGCCTAAAGCAGTAGCAATATACAAACTCTTGCAGATTCAATGAGTGTTTGGGACAYGGAATGTGTTGTTGGGTGGATTGTCAGAGAGACAAAGCAATGTGCGTGAGATTATTAATTTAGATAGACATGATGAGATGACCAGAGTGAATCTTCATGAAACTCTGAAGGTTTATGTTTCTGCTCTGTATGTCGTGGTAATTATAGGTTGTAATTTAAATGCACAAATTCTATCAAACTGGAATGCTCTGCAAGAAAAAGTGTGCCAGGGAGGGATATTCACGCTTCCTTCCTTATGGAGCTGAATTTAGGTGCTGAACTAGGAGATTAAGTTCCCTGTGAACCCAATAAGCTAAAGGCCTCTTTTGCATAACGAGTCAGAGCAGAGGTCTGCATCTCTAAACCAGTTTCTTATAGAAACTAGGCTTATAGAATAAGCACCCAAATTTAGATGTCTAAAGAAGACTGTGTGAATACCATCCTGCAGTATATGTTGCCATAGTCACAAAGMAAGCAATCTACATCCCATGAAGTGCTCCTGCCTTATACCATTTGAATGGATAACTGCTGCAGTGTTTGGTGTTCTACTGAAAGCGAAAGAATCAGTCCAATCACGACATTATTTTTGTATTTCAAAACATGATTGGATTTTTGTGTATCAGAGCCACTGAAGCAATATGTGCACTAAAGCTTCTCTGTGCTTTGAGTTAAACCCTTTCTAATTTTGATACGCAAAGCTGTGATTCAAAGAGCACTCAAGAAGARCATTTTGACTTCTAGTAAGCTTTTCTGTGAGACATCTTTTATGCTGCTTGTATTATCCATTGTTTTTACTGCAGTCACGTTGCATTTCTTTTCATGTGCTCTGCCAGATGTTTGATATTCAGCCTCTCTTTGCACATTTTCATTTCATGGAAAAGRGGAAGCTTTCCTCCTCATCCTGATCCTCTGTACGGAACTTACATGCGATGGGAATRCTAATTGATGTAAATCTACTGCAAAGAGTCTAGTATTAACAGGAAATTAACCCTCTTTAAGTAGGAATACTTTGTGAYTGTTCATACAAAGATGTCTTACATGACATCAAAGATGTCTTAAGAGCAGTTATCATTAACACCACGATTGCAAACTTTACAAAATAGGTTGCTGGTCTGCTTAATCTTAATCTGCCTCATCTTAAATAACAATTAATGTGAACGTTACAGTCATACCTCATGTATTACATGGACACAACTGTTTTGCARGAAGTTTTAGGGCCTACCCCTTATCAGTAGAACTAACTGACACAACTTTGGCAGTCTACCCTACACAGAGAGAGACTACTGTAAATCTGAAACTGCTGTTAAATCAGATGGGAATCAAATCCTTTCTTTCAAAACTCTCTCCATATCTTTGGAACTGTTAGCATTTCCTGAATACAGAGCAAGATTTCTAATGAGTTCCTCAAAGCTGTAAATCTTTTCATGTCAAATTATTGCTAGCGGTGTTTGCAAAATTAAATCAACATAAAATTTATCTATTGCTTAGTGAGGTCATTGACCAACCAGCTTGCAGGCTGTGAGGTCATGTTGTACTTTCTAAAGGCTTATTAAAGATGTGATTTGTAATTCATCTTCATTAAATGATTTTGAACCTCAGAATTAGGGTTTTCAAGCCAAGCAGGGATGTCTCATCACAGCTGCATATATTGCATAATGCTATAGAGCACAGGCTCCAAAGTTGCTGCGAAGAGCCYTGGGAAGTAGGACATAAATGTCAGTGATTGACGGTTGTGTTACAGCAACAACTYGGTGCAGATTTTCATAGCAGATTTGACTGAATTTCTTGTCAGCAGGATTTTAGCTTCCAGTTAAGCCAATTACCAGTTAGGTGGCTTAGACAGGGATAATACTATTTTTTTTTTTAATGTATTGAGTGGTACCCTTCATGAATTTCAACCTTCTGGCCCAGTTCAAATATGGAATATACTTGGTTGTGGACGGATACCATCTTTTACTCTCCAGAGGGGCTGCAAAYGCTACTTGTCAGAATAGGCAAATAGTGAGCAGGTATGAGAAAAAGGGATGGAAGAGGAGGAGGTAGCTGAGATTGCAGATAAAAACTATTTAACAGTCTGATTTCCCTGAATTAGAAATTAGAGGGAGATTTCATTAGATTCTTTCCCTGTTGCTGCTCCATAGTGCTGGATATGGAGAAGAGAGCTTGGTATGAGTGTCTTTTTCTTCACATCAGATAAGGCTAAGGGTAATATCTGCATTACATAATTTGCTGGGCTTGCTGGGGGCAGAAAGAACCACCCTTWCTTTTATAATATAATTTTGTGTGAGCCTTATAGTATCAGCATTGTGTATGCTGCAACTGGGTATGAAACACAGGGAAAGAAATGTTGTATTTCTGAAGTTTCAAAAGCTTTATAAAAATAATCTAAGAACACATTAAGTAAGATAGGAGCCTTACAGCTTGGCTGATACCGTTAATTCAGCATAATGGCAAACGCTTTAAAAAGACTAAACTGTCTCACGGAGGTAACCAAGCACTGGTAATTTTATATGCAGCCACCCAGTGAAAACACTTGCAGTCAATTTTATTTTGCTTGTGTCCACCAGAAACCTCAGCAACTGTTGCATTTGCTGTGGCTACACATGCAATAACCACAAAAAGTTGTTTCTAACCGCTGATCAAAGTTCTGTCACTACTGGTCACAGTTTAACATTTTTTTAAGCTCTCACTTTCATTTCAGCTTTTGAAGTACAGTAGAATAGAAGTTATTTTTTTGAGGAAAGATTTTTYGATCTTAAACTACTGGAAATGACTATGTCCTTAGCCCTGAGGCTGGATAGCAGCCCAGGCCACAGGGGGCTAGAGCAACAGGTATCATTAATAATTCCAGAGTCTGATATTCGGTAAGACTCCAATTACTGCAGTAGCCTGAAAATGTGAATAATTTGGCTCACAGTTCACAGTGAAAGCTGGGAAAGCTTCCAAGCTTAAATTTGCAACGGAAGATATTAACACAATAAAAGTGACTAAAGAAAATTTCATTTGAAGGCCAAAGATTATCCGCTGTTAAACCAGATATATCTCAGTCTGTCTATATTTCCCTCAAAATCCCACTCGATTTTAGTAGTGAGAATTTCTGTTAGCTCTAGGAAATATTAGGAACTTATCKCTTCTGTATCTTCTCTGTTACCATCTTCAATGTCTTCCCTTTATTCTGCCAGTTTTTACAGAATCTTCCAGGGAAGGGATTCTCTTGAAAGCCCCCCGTAAGGGAGGGCAGTGCAGAGGGGGCAGAGCCGTAGCCCCGTGCTGCACGCCGTGCTGTGCGGTTCCATTTGGACTCTGGTCCTTCCAGTGCTCTTGAGAAGCACCTTTGCAGCCCGAGTTGTGACTACGGTGCGTTCTGCTGCCAGGATCGGGACCCCTCTCCAAGGAGTCCTGCCTTGGGTATGGATCCGCCTTAGGGAGGAGCTGACCCCGCAGGTGAAAAGGCAGCGTCCACTGCTGGGAGATGATGCTGAGCTGGAGTTAAGTCTTTTTTAAGACCATCTTCATAACCTCTTCAGGATCACAGGAAATACCTCTCAAGTTGCAGCAGTCTTCACTTTACAGTATGTTACCTATATTTTCCTAACTATGACGTATGTTTTATTTAGTCTGTCAAATGGGAAGCATGCTAGGATTTTGTTTGTTTATTTGCTTGTTTTTGCTTTTGTTTTGGGGTTTTTTTGGTCGTAGCAGGAATCCCAGGCAAGGTGTTACAGGGCAAAATCCCCGCAGCTCTAACAGAACTTTTCATTCATTGTTAGATCAGGATGATGGTAAAAAAAAAAACCAAACTACTGTGATAGTCATGAGCTCTGGTTATCTGAGTCCTGAATATAGAAGTCCTCACTGTCTAAATATTTGGCAGCTCTGAACATCTGGCAGGTGGAAGAGTGTTAATGCACGGCGACTGTGTGTGTCAGGCTGTCAGCATGCCGTGACTCCGCACGGTGGGAACTTTGCTCCTGCTCTGCTCCGGAGACAGCAAGACCCAGTTAAAGCTCATGTCGTTGCGATCCCTGTGAAATATCGGCTGTCATCAGCAGATTACGTGTGTTTGGCTGGCGGTCGGGATGCCGTTCAGGAATGCTCCGCGCGCGGACGCGAGGCACGGGCAGCCCTGTCCCCACGGCATCTTCCCAGCGCCGTTCCAAACGGGCTGCAGGTCAGCTGGCTGGCCCGGCAGGGGCATCGGCTGCTGCTGCCACCTCCTTCAGAGCCCTCTCAGCTGCGCTGTGGGCATGGAATGAAATCACTGTGTGTATGTGAAGGGGTCGCTCGTGGTGCCCCCATGGTGGTGGGATGACCGTGTGCAGCCCTGCTCTGAGACCAGAGGAAACCAAGCGGGCTGCCTAGCCRAAAGGCCGAGCGACACGAGTATAATTTAGTCGCTGGATGTCAACAACATTGGTGACACATATAGTCCTCATAGAGACTGTAGGATTTTGACAAAGTGGTAGGTCTTCAATTCAGAAGAGAGCTTGTAAGTGGGACATTTTTTTCTAAAGGTGGGAACTTGGCTTGGAAAAGAAATCGGTTAACTAYGGAGTTGGGTTTTGGAAAGCAGTGGTAGCGGGGGCTCATTTTTGCTATAGCAGAAGGCGTGTTTAAAGGGAGATGCTGTCAGTGACATACACTCTGATTCAATTTATTATCAGACTGATACAGCCAATCTCTTTTCCTTATCTGTTTTCTGGAGCAGGCAAGAGGTGACTTGACAGGGGGAGTGCGATATAGACTTGMAGCAAGGCAAACAAGGTCCAGGAGCTGGGCTAGCAAACAGAGGATGGCTGATAGGTGCAATACCATTTTGCTGTGCAACTTATGGCAAATGACTTGACATATTTTCTCCTATTGGTGCTTCCCACTTTTTTTTTTTTTTAATTTCTTTTTCACTTCTATGTGCATTCCTTTCTGACTTCTTGTTCAGATGAAAGAAAATTAACTTCCTATTATTCTAACGATGTTTGCTTCTGTCCGTTGTATGTTACATCTGTTTTAACACAAACTGATAGAGTTCAAAGGGGAACAGTTCTAAAAGTGGTCAGCCTCCCCTTCTGGATGCTGATGTTTTATCTGCTGAAAATTTGACTTTTCTGGTCCCTGGTAAAATGCATTTAGAAGGGTATGCAGCATCTGCTCTAACTTGACAAACAGATGGAGCTAACTAASTGAAAAAGCATTTTTGTGCCCATAGTCCCTTTAATGTATTGCCTTCCAGCTGCTTCTTTCTTCAGAAAGGGCATCTTGCAGAAGACATCCTGAGTATCTGGAKTTCTTCATAATAAGTCCAAATGCTTGCACTGAGAGGCTGAATTAATTACAATGCCAAGTTAGCCTGAATGGAGTCATTTGAATAATTTTCTGTGATGCATAAACAGACATAACTAAGCCAACTCAACACATTTTATATAGAGGAGAAGAACATCCCTCAGTTTAATGGAATTATTTGATTATGCCCACAAAGTAGTGAGTGAAATGAGTAAAGCTGATCCAGTTTAGACAATTTTTTTTTGACAGAATCCTTACAGAAAACCTTTCAAGTCACGAGCTAAATACTTCGGGGCCAAAAGGCAAGGGAGCATCATTATTTTGAGAAGGTACAAGTGGGAATTCCTGTATTATACGTTCARCGCAGTTGCAGCGTATCTATCTCTGAACATTCATTTGGACTCTTCGCTGCTGAAACAGAGGTTAATTCTATTCTTAAAGGTGAAAAACGTGGATCTTGTATGTATGTGTCTAGGTATGATAGTTTACAGAGAGGAGGGTAGGGAAGCATATTGGCGTGAACTCCTGAGCAGCGCCTTCTGAGCCGTGTGTGTCGAGGTGCTCCTTCCCGCGGCCGTCTCTCCAGGCAGGCCGCTGCTGGGCAGCGTTTGCTGCAGCCTGGCCTAGGGGAGCGGCGGAGATACGGGTGTTAAACAGAAGATGAAACTATTCATGCTGCCTACCTAAGCATAAATCTGAGGAGTAATTGGATTGTTYTCATCTTGATGCTAGTGCTCGCTTGCCGATTTTGGGGAGACAACACACCCAGCAATAATCAATCTAAAAACAAAGGTAGGTGCTGGCCAAGCTAAGTAGGGAGAAACCTTTYTGAGAAACAGCTGATTTTCCTATTCTTTTAATAAAAAGAACCTGTGTCCTGACAAAAGCAGAAATATCTTTTTTTTTTCTTATTTTATCCACCATGCTGCAGTGAGCAGCATGCACCACTTCAGCCTTGCCGAGTTTGTGGTTGCGCCCTTCCTCACTCTGCCCCCCAGGTCTGCCTTACCACTAGGCTGCTCATATAAAGGAGAATTTTTATTTTCTAAAAATCCAACCCTTTTCTCTGCTAACTTGCCCTTGAAAATAAAAGTAACATATATAAAGTGATTGCAGAGGAGCAAACAGCTGTTTTTCTGAACCAGGAAAACAAAGGAATTAAAAACCTCTCACGTAAAATTTGGGCTATGTCTCAAAAAATTCTCTCTCCACCATTCTTCTATTCTTTCCCAAGTCCTCAGGCTTGCCATCTGCAYGTTCACTAGGGGCCAGGATTTGGCTACATGTGTAATAGGGTAAGAGCTGAAAAACTGTAGGAAAAATTGCTGCCAAAGGTGCTCTGCGTTAAAATGGTGACAGCTGAAACGAAAGGATTTATCTCCTTCCATCGCAGAGTGGCTCATGAGTGCTGTTGACATTTTCCTGTATCTTAAGTTACTCTTTCAGGTAGACTCTGTTACTATTGAGAAATATTTCCATTTCTGATATTTACAATTATAAATCAAACAATTTTCTCTTTTGTAATTGCAGAAGCTCCTTAATGGATACTGCRGAGTAAACTAGGCTCTGTCTTTCTATTGCATTTTTAGCCTGGGTCCATTAAAGAGTGTGCCCAGACCTTTTCTTCCCCATGAGGAGAGCGTGAGCCAAGCAATGCTGTAGACTGATTCTTCCCTGCCCTGTCTTTTTGGCAGCCGCACATACTGCTTACTGTATGTGGAGCTTGGGTAAATTCCTTAGGAATTTACTGGAGTTGCGCTGATTTATACCTGGTGTGATTCTTCTTCTTCCAGAATGTCACTGATGCAACGGCAAGGTGGGTTTGCAAAGTCCTTAGCAAAAAGCAGTAGCGGTCGTTTTGTTCTGCAGTAGKTTGGTGGATCGATGCTATCACTGGATCAATGTCATCACTATCTTCAGCTTTCATTATCAGGTGGAAAAAGAATACTGCAAGAGTATCGGAACAGAGACACGGAGAGCAAATACCTTATTTGGTAGTTTTTGGTAGGGTGACGTCCCCGAGACCTTGCTGTGAGTGCTTCAGAAGCAAGTTAGGCGCCTCTCTTGCAGGGAAAGACTGCAGCCCCAAAGCTCCTGTAGCTGGCCTAGACTGTGCTGCTGGTCCTGTGGGTGACTCTTCCCTGTGCTGGTTCAAATATTGCCTCTTCACCCGTGGCCTGGGAGGTAGAGTAGCTGGAAATAGCCTCTTGTGAGACTGAAAGATAAATGAAATAGCTTCRGTTATAAATATGTGATGCCTATGTCTCTTTCACAGGACAAAAAGTCTTGATTGTGGTGCTCAGGTGTTAATTTATGTGGTAGAAAGGTACATTTTATGCTTTTGTTTTTTAGAGTAGGAATCTCCCCATTCTGAGATGGCACCCCTCCCTTGGGTGCAGTTATCCAGGCAGTCCATAGCACCACGGACTAGGAAGATTGTCAGGCGCAACAGGGAAGTCATCGAGTAACAAATTTTTCATTTCAGTTGTGTGTGATGTGATTCACTTCCTGCTTCATACTTGTGTTCTGTGTTCTTAGGCAGCCGAAGTTTCACACCCAAAGGCTGTTTTTCTCCAGCATTTGAACTGATTCCTGTGCAGCTAAGGCTCTGCAGTCACAGCACTGCAGCAGAGAGCGTGCGACGGGTGGGTAGGTGGGTGTTTGCCTGCAGAGTGAACGTCATTGCGTCCTGCTACRGGTGCTCTGGGCCCTTATGGAAACTCTGCCGCTTTAGCTTTTTGTGTATGAGCGGATTGAGGGTGAAGGCAGGGACTGGGAAGGCAGTGGTGGGGTTTGTTTGAATTAGATGCATCTATGAAAGAACAAATATTATTTTTATATTATCTGTGATACAGCTTCAGGTGCTRAAGTTTAATGGAATGATCTTCAGCTGAATCTTGTCGTCATTTTACTGTATGCAAATGTACTACTKAGATCTAAACGCAAGGATCTGTTTTATTGTCACGCAACACTTCTCACCGCCAGCTCAATGAATTAGACCTATATGTGTGGCTTCCAGGATTCTGAGAGTTGTGGGTTAAATTTGGCACAACAGTCAGTGTAGTTCACTGTAAGTTCAATATGTTACTGAATATTTATGAATGAATATTTTTTGTTTCACAGTGACAACTAGCAATACATTACAATTAAAGCCAAATAAAATAAAGCCTCCTTACAGAAAGAGTTGAGTTTGGGGAAAATATCAGATTCCTGCTTTTCCTTGACAATCAGTTTGGGGATCTGATCTGGTGGTATTATAAACGGCTTGTTTGTGAGTCTGGGATGAAATCCTGGCCTTCCTGAAGTAAAGAAGTCTTCTGCCATGGAGTCCAGCAGCGATAACATTTGAGCTCTTGGTTCTAATGCACTGTCCACTTCTCTGTTCCTGAAGCACTGTGAGGTGCAGGCATGCAGACAGGGAGAGGATTGGTCTCCTCCTTTCAGCTTATGAAGTGACTGCATGAAAGGATTTACAGAGCTGGGCCATCTGTAGAGAATAAACTCATTTCCCTACCCTCCTCTCTCTCCTCTGGCTCTTTAATTCACTCTCCCACCTTCCACACAGTAGGTCTCTCACTCTATTTCTGGGATTTTCTGAGGAGAGCAGGAAAGGAAAAGCTGGGCGGAAAAACTGCTGGTTATTAGCTGAAGTGAGGTCTGCCTTGAATGTTTACTTTTGCTGAAGGAAGGAAGGAAGACTGTTTGCATTTGCTTGATCTTCTAAGGGTCTGGACAATACTTGCATTTACTTTTCTGTATCAATACAATAACGCCCGACACAGAGGTGTTCTAAACTTGACCCTTTTGTGCACGATTGCATCCCTGCCCTGGCCAGTCTGTCCTAGACTATGATAGCCCTGTTTTCTTTGCAACTGAGTTGATCCAAATGACTTGCTCACCTGCATTCCTTCTGATATGCTTGGAAGCTCTTTCCTTGTTTTGGGCTTCAAATACTTTTGATAATTTTTGTTCTGAAGAGTTCTCTGAATTCAAGCTTACTGACTCTTTGACCTCACAGGTTCTGCTGTGCCCCTTTCTGTTGGTGGAATAAATTGTTTTAATTTGCTGCAAAATGTTTTTACTGAGATTTTGATATTTATAATGGCTGTTTCCAGGCTAAGGTACAAATGAATAGCATATGGCTATTGTGAGAATAAAATATTAATTTTGGCAATTTCAGTCAATTCACAGTGGGTGTTCTTAGCCTTAAAACAAAATTATCGCATATTTGGCACAATGAACAAGTGCCTGGGTTTTGACTCTAAGCCTTACTCGCCAAATGAAGAGAGCAATATATGAATAACATAGTATGAAGATTCAATAGCTATGACTGTGCAAGGTGTGCATTGGTGTTCTTTGTGGTTGCCTCATGGTAGAAAAGAGAACAGGTTGCTAAATTAGGGCTGGAAGTAACGATAAATATACTGCAAGTGGAGTGATCCGAATGATGTGTTTGGATCAAGTGTGCCAAAACTATGAGTTTGGATTCAAAACCCGAAAATTCTGCAAGTCTCTGGCTGTATCTAGTGTTTGAGATCATCCAGAATGTTCAAGTGTTTCTTGGCCTATTGTTATCATTGGGTCTCAAGGAAGAAGAAAATAGATATGTGCATTGAAGGACAGCAGAAGAGATTGATTGGCTGATTGGACGCTCACTGGTTATAGCTACGTGCATGCAAGAGCATCTGGTTGGCAATGCTGTATGTCAGCAGCATAAGCAGTAYCGCTTACAGCTTCATTTTGCTAAGTGCTGGCATCTCCTGTGGAATGCTCTCCTTGGGGAATGAGGAAAGTCATAAGACATAGGAGCACTCAACAGTTTGCAAGGGTAAGAACCAGTAACACGTGGTGGGACCTGGACATGGTCACAAAAGCTGAGTGCTCACGTTCCAGATGAGTGTGACTGTGACTCCGCATGGAAACATCCAAGTCACCGCCATTCATTTCTGAATGTGTCACCCTTGTCTGACTGCAATCCAGAATGACATTCGTATTCTGGATTACATATTGTGATCCAGGGGTGGTTGATGACAGCTCTCATTTTCAAGAGCACTTATGCAGCATGGTTTCAGAAGGTTTGTCTTCAGTTCTGTGCTTCACTGGAGCATGACCTTCTGCAGCACCAGCAGCTGATGGCCTATGGAATGCACTGATTTTAAATCCCTTTCCACTACAAAATATACACCCCTGGCTTTTGTTTTGGCATTTCCTTTTGTCTTTGCTTTCGTCATCAAGTATCTTTCTGTTTTCTATTCATTAGTGACCTCTTTAAGTTGCCAAGTACCTGAAAATATATGTTATTATCTCATTTACCAAGAATGAAGACAGATAGTTGATCATGCATTCTCTTTAACCAAACCATAATACTGAAGGAAAAGTGCATTCAAAATTAGAATTTTGTGTATGTGCCTGTGCAGGCAATTGATGCCAGCAAAAAGTTAAACAATGTTTGCATTTTCCTGCAGACTTGTTTGCTTGTTATTCTGCAGAAAAAAAAAAAAAAAGAGAGATTTTACAAATATGAATTAAAGACAAAAACCTCCAAGCGTGAACCTGCCAAGTAAATTGTCAGATCTTAATGGGAAAGATAATACTGGTTTAGGTGCTTCTAGTAGGCAATTTGCCTACTGGGTCATTTATAGTAGTAATAATCGCATATATTTCTTGTTTGAATGCTCAAAAATGTAGACAGTTAAAAAAGGTTTGTAATCGTTTTTACAAGAGCTGAAGACAAAGCAGTTTTTCTTTTGGCTGTGAAATATGTGGTATTCCAGCTATGACTGTTTTGATACATTGCATGTCCTCATGAAGGACTTGATCTTGTTTCGTTTGAAGGAGATACCAAATCTGGGACTGACATACATGATACTGACACTATTGCTAAGGGGTGACTAGTGCTGGCAGTTGCAGATCTATGAACTTCCTTTGATGCTAGTATGGAAAAGGCCAGGAGCTGGCCTGTAGGGTTTGGGGGTTTTCTGAGGGCAAGGGAGCAGTAAATGAAACATGACCGAAGCATAAATGGAGCATATATTAATCCCTAAGATAGGAATATTTTTGTTCACTGAAAACATCTTTTCGGGAAATGTTTAGTATTTTCCAGAAATACTTGGGAATGTGATGACAGATATATATTATCCTTTTTAACACAATCAAATATATATGCACATATCTACATGTAAGTTTGTATAGACAGACACTGAGTTGGATGCAAATTGCCCAAAGAGGGGGTAAATTTCAGTTATCTGGCATATAATTTCTGCTCCCTGTCTCTATTTCTGTTTGGAAGCAATATGACAGTATTACTGGCTCCTACAGTAGGACATTTTTTCTGCATATCTCACATGCGAAGCAAATATAAACCCTTGTCTCCTGTTTATGCTTCTTAAAAAGAAGAGAGAGAGAAAGGCAAAAAGAGGAGAAAAAAATAGATGAAACAAGATTTCGGTTGCTGATTAGTTTTTCTGGAAGCCAGCATGCCTTTACCAGAACATATGCTAAGCAGTAACTTAGAGGCATTCTGGTAATATGTGAAACTTCTTCCAAAACCTTTAAGTAAGAATTACGAGACTGAACCATTTAACTCTTACTAAACAATCCTACATTTTTAACTCCAGCTCTTCAGCACAGTTTAAAGGACCTGTCAGATTTGCACTTYATTTCACGTTCAAGAATGGAAATGTGAAGCTGTAAGCGTGCATACTGGAGGAAAGGTTTTGTATTGTGGCCCATTCAKCTCTGTATAAATTCTGTAATCAGATTAATGGCAAAGCAGAATAATAAGACTGAACAGAACTTAAATGACTGCTTAGCGTTTGAAATACCTTGGTTTCAGAGCCAGAGCTGCTTTGATATTGCAAGCTGGTCTTTTCTTTAATGAAGGGGAGCACAACCTTTTTGTAGGTGATTAGCAGTAAAGAGTGTTGGCTTCACAACATACCAGAAATGGGTCTACTGAGCAAAAGGCTTTGTAACTGGGATTAATATCTACATACGTCTCTTGTTATAGAGAGTCTGCTCACCTAACAGGCCATATTCCAGGCTTAACCTTCCTTGTAAGTAAAGCCACTGATCAGGTATTCAGTCAGGGCAACCTTGAACGTGTTTTTTTCCAAGTCTGGGGTTAGTAGTCCCTAGACCATTCTTCGTCTGGTTTGTTCATAGTGTGTTTGGATTGCTCTAACTTTCTGTCATTTTCTGTACCTTTATATCTGTGCTCTGCATGGGCATATACCCTGCCCTGTGTGCAAATTTTAGAAGGGAAAATTAACAGATAAATTAACAGCATAAGGGGCATCTGGCTCATGCCTTTTTACCTCTTCCTTCCCTTCCTTCCCTTCCTTCCCTTCCTTCCCTTCCTTCCCGACTGATAATTTCATTGGATTTTTGTTAAGAAGTTTTCTAATTTTAATATTTTTATTAGGGCTCCAATGCAAATTCCTGAAATGCTCTTTGCAGAGTCAGCTGAGGAAAAATTCTAAAATGCCTCCTTGTGAACTGTGGCTCAGATGCGTAGTGACATTTTGATCCCTTTCAAAACCTGGAGGGCTTTATTTTCATCTTTTTTTTTCAGCCCCCAGGGTGCTCTTTCTAAGCCTGTTGTCCCAGCGACCCTTCCTCTGACCATGGCCGCTTGAGCTGGAGCCCCCTTGAGCTCTTGGAGTCCTCCTCGGGGCGGCTGCTCGCTGTCGCAGGAGGTTGGCTGAGTGTGAATTGAGATGCTCTCTCCCGCAGGATTTCACTGTGCTTCTTTCCATTACCACATCCTGCTGATACAGTGGCGAGCAATTGGATTGAATATCCAATCTGTGATGCGCCTCACTTCGAGCCCAGGGGCCTTAAAAGCATAAATTGCTTGCATTATTCATTTAGTGTGTTTGTGTGATGCTGCAGACCCTATTTATGGTTTAATGCATACCTTGGCTGGCATATGTGGTACAAGCCCTTCTTTTCCCCACTTCTGAGATCAATAAAGCCTGGTTTGGATATCTTTTTCACCCAAAATGCAACTTTTGGAAAACACAAAAACTACTGTTTCCATTTGATGACAGCATATTCCATGCTTGCAAAAAAACAATATTGCCATCTAGTGGGAGTGAACATTTTGACCTGTCACGCTCCTCCCTCYGGATTATTGTTATTTAGCTTTGCTCGGGGAGTCACAACATATGCTTCCGTTTAATTTTAGTGGTCCTTCTCTTTCCCCAAACTGTGGCGAAAATATCAGCATTTCAGTACTGAAATTGCTCTTCTATATATTGCTAAATAATTKGGAACATTTTGCAGGTGGAAAGACCCAAATCTGACTCTTTACAAGCTGCTTTCTGAAATAAACCATCAAAGGATAGCACAGTGCAGCTATGCTACTGTCTGTTTATATAATGTTACTATGTCAGTGCCCTTGCAACAAAGATGAATTTAAGCCTTTGAACTGCTGATTTTCTGGAATCCAACATTTATTAGCTCATGAGAAAGTAAGTTTTTTTCCTTCTTTGAAGTCTTCATACAAAAATATATTCATAGTGTTCTGGGATGGCTTTGGGACAGAGCAGGAGGTAGAATTTGGCTGAAGCACCAGGATGAAGGGATTTACAAAAGTATTTTCTACCTTTTCTTCCTTTGTTTCATATTAGAGTGCACTGAGGGCTCGTTTTGATGGAAACAGGATGACACCAGATCAAATTAAATTTCTTGTTGCCTCATAACACCTTATTCAWTTTTTTTGTTATTTTGCTATGCTTTTCCTTCTGAAACTGTAGCTGGCTAGAATAGGCTCAGTAGCATTTTTCTTTCYTGAATTTAATCATAGCATTTAATTAATCACCCCTTTTTAGTAATCAGGCTGTATCTTAGCAATGCAACCTGAGTGTTACTTTTTCTAAGAATATCCATAATAGTTTAAGGTAATTCTTATGCTCTRTCATTGCTTCTTGACTAGGATGTTAGAAGAAAAATCACTACCACTCCTTGGCTTATTTCTAGCTCACCCTTTGTTTTTGCAGTGATAGTTATGACAGCCTCTCTGTTATCTCTCGTTCGCCTCCTTTTGTTTTATTCAGTCCTCCAGCAGTGAACTTAATTCCATCTGCAGTGCTTAACATATATCTTGGCAAGCAAATTGCTACCTGTCTTCTTTGTGAGAGCCTATATGATCCATAAAAGAGACAAATCTCTGCGTTTTCTTCTTTTTCCAAACGCTGTTGACTGTTGCTCATCTGTCTCTGCTTGAGGCTGTTTATCTGTTTTCCATCATTGAAATTAGAGCTGCTACCTTTTTTGTTCTGCTCTCTACACGCTGCATGACTGTCCTGGCTTTATGTTCACCTCCGTGGGACGTGCCCATGCCATCCTTGGGAATGGTTAGGGCTCTCACTGCGGAAATATGACTGACATCTTGAATATAATCAACCAAAACCGGGCTGAAATACTACAGCTTGCTCTCTTTGGCAAGTGAGAAAATCTGTGCACGAATCTGATCTGCCTTTGATCTATTTTTTTTTGTTCATCTTCAGTTATACAGCATTAAGATATGAAATGGTGTTTTCTAAGCAAAAAATGTACATTAAAATTCCCACTGTAGACAGGTCTTCAAAGACAAAGTTTTCAGAAACCATGTTTCTGAAATACTGCCATAGAATCTAAACCAGCTTCTCTTTATCTTTGGTGTCTTCTCCATTAAAAAAATGTTGTGTGCTAAAATCCTGTATGTARTCATAATTCCCTCTCAGTTTCAGCACAGAAGAGAGAAAAGGCAAAGCTAGTAGGAATGCAAAAACAAAATAGCCAGTGATCAATGATCTTCATTAAAGTAAAAAAAAATTGTTAAGGATATAAAAGATTATTATAAATAATCAGCAATTGCTGCTGTTATTTTGATGCAGAACTGACCCAAATTGTGTGTAATTTTCACATTTTACGTAACTTAGACTATGAAGATCAAAGTGTTTTGAACTTTRCAAAGCTTCTCCTCATGAATATTATCTGATTTCCATCTGCTATTAGAGGTGGAGAAGAGTGTGTGACTGGGTTTGCATAGGTGTGTTTTTGTTTGCTTTTTACGTACTTTTACATTTCTTGTCACCATGCTTTAAAAATACTCTTTCTTATAGAAGAACTGTAAGGGAGAAAAAATASTCAAGTGGCTTCATAAAATGAGAGAAAATTCTGTTTTCCTTGGCATCTTTGGTATCAAGGAGGACATGGGTAACTGGATGTTCATGAAAGCTGAGAAACAGTATCAACATTACCTAGGGAGCCCAGAGTTTAGCTCAGACAGCTTCCCAACCGTTCCCCCTGATTTTCCTGCAGGTTTCCTCTCCCCTCCTGGCCTCTGTGCTTTGAGAGCTGCCCTGCTACACTTGCTTGAGCCAGATTTTTTCAGGGAGAGTTCAGCTATGCGAAGGATATGTTTGAGTTCCAGCAGTTATTAGAAATGAGAGATTCCTCAGAATAGGAGCTKAGTAGGATATTTTACCTGTTCATAATCTGCTTTCCAGGGTGAATGTTCCTTCATTGAGAATGTGGTAACATCTGTAGYACAAACACCTCATTTCCTTCTATCTGCTACCTAATATTGAAATGAGGAACTCTTTTTTTTTTTTGATCCCTAAAAGAGCTATTATTTGATTCTGAGGGCAATTACTATATTATATGGTCTGAGAACCTGAGATCTCAATTTCTTGATCATATATTTTCAAGGTATAGTAGTTACTCAAAGAGTAGTTACTCTCTCCCTCCTTCATTCTTTCCTTTTGAAATTCCTTTTAACTTATCATTGCTCGATAGCTCATTACTATTCATCCAGAGTTGGGTCTTGTTGCCTGTTGTACCTCTGCAAGGGCACCCATTTAGTTGGTTGAGATATTGGCTTAGTGATCTGAATTGTAATGTGCAAGACACAGTCTAGAAATGAACCATATAAACAGGAAAATTCCCTGCAGCTTTGCAATAGCTAATTATATTGCACTTCGTGTATTTTAGGATGCGTCTTATTTGATATCTAATTATAAGTACATTTCCTATGCAGGCTTTTTAATTTCTCAAGACCTTATACTGTCACCCGTACTGTCACTGAGTAGCTTCTTAAAATTCCTCTAAATTATTGCTTGTTGCAGAAGAGAGCCCTATTCAGCTTTCTTAGAATCTGGCCTTGTTGATATTCACAGACCTTTAAAAAATCTATAAATATTAATAACTGCGTGGAAGTGGGAAATACTGCAGACAGTTACAGAAATAAAAATTTATAGTATGAGTAGTTGCACATTTCTTTATGTTGTGCACTATGACGTGGGCCTGTTTGATTTTAGAAAGGAATATGGGAAGTCCTAAGTTAATTTTCACTGAACTGGCTTCTGCTGTAATATCAATACAATAGTTATAGGARTTCATCAGGACATTTGTGTTCCTATTTCTGCATATGCTAAAATRCCCATGCATTTTCTTTTGATAAAGTCCATCCGCTGAATACTTGAATCCATCAGTGGGGCTACAGTCCACTTGTCAAGTAAGTGGATTTTATCTGGTAGACCTRAAAGTGAGAAAAAATAAAGTCTAACTTAAAACATGTCCTCATCTATTGTGATCATCTCTGTAAAGGTGATTACTTACATTTCAGTAAAGGAAACATCCAGCTGTGTATTTTCTAATTTCTAAGTTTTTCCTCAGTACACACAAATCTTTTGACTCTGTGTTATAATTTGTTCATTTCTCCAATGCTCATTAATTTGTTGGTTAGATTTTGAATAGAATTCCTGTGTATTCATTGTCATGTGCCAAAGGATGACTTCTGTAAGGCATTCGGGGTGAAGAAATAGTCCTGCAGAGAACGTGTCTCTCTGATTAAAACGTTGGCGTTTGCCCCAGACGGTTTTGTAGGCTGGAAGATAACCTTTATTTAGCTGAATGCAACAAAGCTGTTCAGAGTGATGTCTTTAGGAATAAAGAAGCCTACACAGAGATCTAGTATAGTGAGGTGAGTCAACTATGAATTGAAGGGCACATCGTATGTTGGTGTAAGGTACTGATCGTCCAGTCATTTCTGAGGGAAGGAAACACCATAGAGGGTTTGGTGTTGAAACTGGCCAGGCAGAACAAAAAATGGTCTCAGATCAATGCTGAGCTGATTAAAAAAAAAGGAAAAAGAAAGAAAACACATCATGTGCATTTAATTCAGTTACTTTATTTACCATCTAGTTGTGGACTTGAGTTTCTGCAGTTTATGGCATAAACATAAGGTGCTTGAAGCTTACTGTGCAGTTTTTCAAGTTTATGTTGTCAAGCGATGGTCACCTATGAAATTTTTGTTCCACTGGTGTACAACGAAAGGAAATTGGATAATGGGAAACATTCTCWATAATAAGGTTTTTACTGTAAATTGATATCTCTGTGACATTTAATTCTGGAAATCAGCAAAGATGTGTATGCTATACCTGGCTATACTATGCATAAATATACGCTTAAGAATTAGCTTCAGAGAGTATATTTGGTATGTCTTTTGTGTGTCATTGATTTTTGAAATAATGCAATTCATTTCCTCTGCCATTTCCTCTTCATGAAAATTCATGAGCTTCTGAGCCCTCCTCCCTCACTTGTGAGCCAGGAGAGGCAAAAAGGCTTCTTCCCTTTTTTTTTTTCCCCATTTTCCCTGTTAAGTCCTATTAAATATTCCTTTACAGTTCCCAGAGACTTTCAATCTTCTTGTTGTTGCTAACATTTAATTAACTCAAAGCAGAAAACTGCCTCCTCCACTTCATAGGTGCTCCGTGATTGCTTACAATTCCTGCCCYAGATGCTTCCCCAAGCGGGAGACAAGGAGATATATTTTCTAATACAGGAACATAAAGATTGCWGAGGTTCTCGGACTGAAGGTGAATCTTCCTGTCAGGGCAGAGAACTCCCAAAAGCTGCAGTTAGGGAGAACCTCAAGACCAAAGTGCTGGAATTAAAAATGCGTGTAGGAAATCCTCGGAAATTTTATTTGCTTCTGTTATTAAGTCCAGGATCCATGCTGATCTCAAGGTCATAAAGGAACATATCTCACTCATAATGTATAGTATTGCAGACAGCATTTATTTCCATAGTTGCGCAACGTATCACCTACATGCCAGGACGATCTTTCTTAGTATTGTTTGGTTTTATGTGTTTAGTGTTTTCTTGTTATTTTGGAACAGATTTCTGATGTTTGTTCTATTGCAACACCTGTCAGCAGCTATTCTGAAATCACCTGCCTTTCAATAGTCAAACTGAATTAATATTAATTGTACCGCAGAAAATCTTCTCTTCTTCCTTGTTTTGGCTTTATGTTGTGCTTTGACTGTCCCAAGGTTGTGCTAGAGCATTAAAGGCAATCCTGAATTACGAGCGCACTCTCAAAAATAACTAAACCATATCCACGTTCAGGGGTTCACATCAGGTGAATAAACAGGCTGTCCCTTCCATCCTGATCTCTTCCTTTATTTGCAGTTAAATTTAAGACACTTTAGCTGCTGTATTAATAGTAAACTGGATTTCCAATCKAAAATCTCCTGACTTTGTGTCTTGGGAATGGAACTTAAATCTTGCCCATGAATGCTTGATAAAAAGAGCTGAACGAACTGAAATTTGTGTTTGATATTTTACGCTGGGTGGAAATGGTGCTCATATAAAGCTGAAAATTGAACACTAACAAAACGTTTATAAAATAAGATTTTCAGGTAATTTAAGACGACTTTCAAGGGCACCCAGTAGTTCTTGAAAGATAGTTATAGTTATGTGCAGCTTTTAGAGAAGTTTGTTCCTCTTCTGCTGGGTGTTTGCAGCACTGCGTGCCGTGGTGTTTCGTATCAGCTGGAGTCCGTTTCAGAGTCACACCAGTGATATCCTCCTGGACGGCCACCACGCTTCGAATAGTGGGGCCTGCGGTTGGTTTGGGGCAATCCCTCCGAGCACTTGCTCCCTGCCTTGGTTCTCCTGTGCCTTGCTGAAAACGCTCAGACCGTTTTCCCCTTCCCGCCACTCCAGCACCCTGCTAAGGCTCTTTCTGGGGCTGATTCAGGGTGTTTGTACATGTGGCTTTGTATTAGAGGGAATCAATAATTGCTGTAGCAATAGAGGAATCCTTTTCTGTCTCAAACAATTCTGGGAAACTATTATATTATCATTAGGTCTGATTTTTCAAAATGTGTGCGGTTTTCCCTGGGATTATTAGGACGTTCATTGTGATATTATGAATGGTATATCCATGTAGTCTTATCTTCAGAAATACATATATAATGCTCAGTACTACAGGGCATATAAATATAGTTTCCRTATATATCTAGATAAAAAGAATAGGCAGAAAATTATGGAGGTCTCGGTTCAAATGAACTCAAATAAAATGATTGTTTCGGGTGATGTTTTCAGACGTGAGCACTGAGAGTGGGAGCTGGGTTCACCACAAGGCACGCGTCGGGGTCGCCCGGCGCGGGCGGGCGGGCGTGCGTGCCCGGCCGCACACAGGCGCGCTGCCCGTGGCGCCTACCTGCTGCAGAGCCCGTCTGGGAGCCGTCACGGGCGCTGCAGCTGCCGCAGCGTCGCCCCTGCTAATGCGATTACATCACCCGGGAGCTCCTTGCAGGGAGCCGCGTTATTGATTTCTGAGTAATGGCCCTTTTATCTTTCACTTATTTTTCAGCTTTCAGCGATCGGCTTTTTTTTTTGTTGTTATTGCTCCTATGGACTCGTTTCAAAACCAGTGCAATATCTGGAGTTCAGCAGAAATAAATGGCAAGCAGCGTCCTCTGTCTCTTCTAGGAATAATGAATTAGTAAATGTATTGCTGAGAGGGATTTAGACACTTATAACCCTATGTAAACCTTCTTAATCCTAACAAACAGGTGGTTTTTTTTAAGTATTCAAATGCAGAATTTCTAATATTCCCTGGAAAAATTGGGGTAGGTTTGGCAAAATAGGAGTTCACTCAATTTTCACAGGTATTAATTAACAGAGAGCAAAGTAAAAATTTATATTTGCCTTTTTGTGGTTTTCCTACGTCCTCCAAAACTGCCTCTCTGAGAGAGCAATTTGTGCTCTTGACCCCAGCGGCTCTCGTGTCCTTCCCTCTCAAGTGTCCTGCTAACAACTGACTGACTCAGATGCTTTATCCTCACGAGAAGTACTTTTCTCTTCCCCGTCCACAGCAAGCAGCTTGCTTCTTCATCTCATCAGTCTTGCATTTGTATCTTTCCTCAACTGCTTGTAGACCAAGTACGTCTGAAATTCTCCTTCTCAAAACAACCTTTTGACCTGCAGGCCTTCTACCATCTGCTTAAATGCTCAAGTGTCTGCKTATCAGGTTTGGTGAACTGGTGTGGTTTATGTTTGTGCTGTTAGGATTAGTGGGGCTACTTTGTTATGGAACGTACTAACCTCAAGTCTAACCTCCACAACACATGGCAGCTTYGCTCTCTGTTGAGACCTCCGGTGAGAACGGCAACTGAGCGGTTGTGAGGATGGCTTGGATGGTGCTTGCTCAATGGGATCCAAATGAGAACTGTCACTCACAGGTGTGGGAGAGAGATACTGGGTGTATTTGATGGCTTTGAGTGGAATTCCATGCTTATGGCAGCCATCTCTCAGCTCTGTGCTTGAGRCATATGGTGAAAGAAGCTTGACAGAGTAAGGAACTTCCATGTTAGATGTCACTCTTCTCTACAAAAGAACTAGCTGAAATATCTTTTTTTTTCCCCTCCTAGCTAAAGAAAAGTATAGTACTGGCAACAAGAGGGAKAGTGGAGTTGGGGTGAGGATGAAGAGAAAGATATGCTAGAGCTAAAAAGCAGAGAAAGAACATCATGGAAGCTAGTTATCAAGGTGACCTTCCTGATAGCTTTCCCCACAATCTGCAAAAGTCATGTCCAAAAATCATGAGAGATCTTGAGAGGAACCTCTTAACCAAGCTGGGGTACCTCTTTAGAAACTCTTGTAAGTTTTTGCTTATGCAGCTCCTGAAATCACAGGAATACCTCTGACATTTAATTAGGTTAAAGTTAGATCAGAATTTAACCTTACAAAGTAATTGCTATTTCTTAACATTAGGTAATAAATATTAAATGGAGATATGAGATGGACTTGAATTGGGCGGATGTGCTTAGGAATGGTTGCTCTTCTGATCCCTTAAGCAGTCTCGTCACCCAGAAAATGCTCAACTGGGATATTCTGTTTTGATGAACTGCAAGAAATAATACCTCATGGTTTGCTTTCTAAGAATGGCAAATGTTGCTGCGTGAAGGTGAGGCACTGCAGCTTTTTAAATCTGACCGCCACATGCCGTGGGGCAGGAGGCTCACAGTGGAGCACTGGGGCACTGGTGGTGGTACAAATACCTGGCAAAAATATCTGATGAAGATATGGAGGTGCAGACAGCACAGAAGTAAGAAATAGGGTTTAGTATCACAAGATAATTAAATCTTTTGTAAATCTTTAATTTTCCTAAAAATAACATAGTTCTGTGAAGTTCTATGTACCATARCAATCCATCCTATTTTCCTCACAAAATAATGAGCAATAACCAATAATCTGATTTTTTCATCCTCTGAGATGTACTTACTGGCATGAACTAGAAGCGCTCTCTAGAGTAGATTCAAGATCTGTAGAGTGAGAATTATTTAGAAACTTCTAACTGATTCTGGCATCCTGGGGACACAAACTCCTAGGGACAGGAGTTTACAAAGGAAAATAAAGAAAAAGATCATCAGTAACTAGATGACTAGAATTTCCATTCTGAATGAAATGCAAAGGGGCTGAAAATTGTGTGATAGCTCCAAGTTGGTTATTTCCCATTATGGCAGATTTTGTTTACATTTTCAATTTTCTATTTCTGTAAATTTTCTTAAATTCAATTTGACTAATCTGAGAATTGTCCATTTAGTGTCAGCCCGATATCGAAAATACAGTTGGATTCTGCAAATATGAAAGCAGCCTTTCATCTTTCTTGTGTTTTGGGAAGTTCCCTGAGGAAGTCAACTGTTAATATTAAAACGAAAATGCATAGTAAAAGAAGAGGTTGAGGAATAACCCAGTTCGTTTTACTTAGTTTGTAATACGTAAAAAGCAGGATATTTTAATTTCTGAAATGGATTAGCACTCTAATAGAAAGAGATGAGATAACTTGCTGATGTCAATGCTGCTGCTAACAGACACATGGATATGTCATCCACTCCTTTAGTACTTTGGATAGGATTCAGTGATACAGTTTTTAGGATTTATGTGGTCTCGTGTGAGCTTTAGCAGAGCAGAAATCAGTGGGCAGTTGAAGCAGCCAGGCTTGAGAAGTTAAGATGCAGCTTTAAAAATCATTTGTCCTTCTTTAGATAGGCCTTCAGTGAAATGAAACTATGGGTTGAAAGATATTGTTGCTACATAATAAGCCAGAGGATGTTTTATTGGAAGAGCAAAACTTACAGGTATTGCAGGAGCTGTAAAGCATCAAATATGTATAAAGGAGTCAGTTACTATGCATAAAAGAAGCTACAGGCACTCTGTTTCTTGAGGTTGATTTATCACCTGAAATTTTGAGGCAGTGCAGAATAATACACAGACAGGAGATAACATTAAAGAAGTGTTAGGCACTTTTAATGAGGCAGCATTCTTTACATCTTCCAGCCTGGCCGGTGAGACCATTTAGGCTTTTTAGAACATTTTCTAGAATTTTTTTCCATGGAGTGTCTCATTTTGGCTGTTGCTGGAGTCCTCTCTGGGCCCAGCTCATACTGTTGGGAGGCTGGATCAGACCTGTACAGTCTCCAAGAGCTACAGACCTATCCTAGGCTGCCTAGCATCCCAGCACTACTGCTGGCAGCCCACATTAAGTGGAGCTAAACAGAGAGCAGGTGTTTCTTGTTGGGCTGGGGGAGTTGTTAATGAGGCTAATTGGCAACATGCCTGCTCTGCCCGTCCTGCTGTGCGCTGGGGATTTAAAGCTGGGCATGCAGAGGCTTCATATTGGGTATGCTGGTGGAGCATTTAGGCAGAGAGGTGAGTCTCTTCCTTGTGTGGTTTTGAAAGAGAAGGGTTAAGTGAGAAGTGCAGTTTTCACTCCTGGGAAGGCTGTCCTGGAGTAAGGGCTGACTGGAGCTGTGACTGCAGGGTTGGTAGCTCTTGACTTGCCTGTCAATGAAATCTAGTGCTCTGTTTCTGAGCAGCTCTTTGGTGTTTCTTGGTGTCTTGCTCCAGGACAATAAGTCCATGCTTAGGCTGGCCCTAGTTTGTTGTATGGGTTCATGTCCTTTTCCTCCCCTGGCAGGTTAGGGGACATGGGTGGTGGGGTGAGAAGCATCTGTGCCCTGTGCATGAGGTGATGCTCTTGTTTGTATGTGACAGAAATGTTACTGGGCTAACGTGCTGTGTTTTCYGTGCCTGTGGGTGGGTGAGTGTTGTGCCCTAGGCCATTCCCCACTGCATGAGCTCAAGGCTATGGTCAATGGTGTCTGTGTTTACAAAGCAGTTTTCTCTTATGTTCTAGGTTTGAGGCTCTCTGTCCTTTGTCGCACTTGTGTAACAGTTAGCTATGCTAGGAGTTTCAAGGCCTCCATTACTTCTATAAAATATATGCTYCTGGTATTACTGTGACACCTGGAAATACTTTTAGATTTTGGTCTTGTGTTTTTGGCGCTCTGTACTCCGTGAGTTTTGTTTTTAAATCTGGCTTGTCATTTTGATGCCTGTGATAAAATGGAAAGGCCAGTATCAAATAATGGAAAAAGAATAAYGATTTTAAAATGAGAATAACTTTATTAAAGAAGGTAAGCCTTTAACAATCCCTTTCTAAATATCATGCTGCTCAATGTATGTAGGTTAGGTTTGTTCATTTAAGCTACATGATCAACTTGTTTCATCTGCATTGTGTAGGATTAAGTATAGGAGTGTGAAAACCTTTTTCAATTATTATTTCAGATACAGATATTTGAGGGTTTTTTTGGGGGGGAGGGTGAGGCCTGGGGAGGAATTTTAGCATCATGTTGTCCTTTGACAGAGCAAACTGATGTGTGCATGGAAGCTGTAGCTTATATTTGTCTGTTCAGGCTAATGGCAGAAAGGTTTAACAATTCGTTCCTGAGCTGTTGTGGCAGCATGGTTGACTTACTTCCTGAAGATATTGCACCTGCTTTAAATTCTAATTTTTAAATAAAATACTGTGTGATGTTGTTGAGTGCTCTCTTGGCGTAGTGTTTTTTAGAAAATGACAGACGTGTGCCTCTATAGAYTTAATCAGGAATGCAGTAAATACTTCACTTTTGCAGTAAGTGAGGCTAGATAACAATTTGAACTGTCATAGTCTCTAAAGGGACTTAGAAGTGGCAGTTGATAATGATTTCAGTTCTGACATGTTATTTATATTTATTTTAAAATYGCTTTTTTTCTCTCCACTTCATATTTCTGTGGCTTTGATTATTTCTCAGGAGAAGAAAGAAAATTCAATTCCAACTTTTCATTGAAAACTGATAGAGCTGCAAAAATCTGACTTCTGTTTGCAGAAAACAACCTTGTGTGTATTAAGGGACTTTATTGTAAATTTGATCATTTTGACAAGAGAATTACAAATATTAGAAGGGATGAGTTGCCTTCTTTTCCCCAGCTTCCTACTTCTTAAAAATATTTTTGATATGTATGGAGAGAGTTTTCTTTTCAGTCTTTAGAACTGATGTTTATCAAGCATGCTTGAGGAAACGAGATATATAGAAATAAAAATCATAAAGAATTTTGCTTTTTCAGTAAGGAAAGAGGTTGTATGAAATAGAAGTCAATCATCGGTGGCTGTTAATCCTTTTGGAAAAAGCACATTCCTATAAACAGTGAAAGTAGAATAGAGCTGACAATGATGGCAGCAGTCTAAATGCGTTTGATGCTTGTAGCTGTTTATCCAAAAAGCTGCGTTGTATCAATGGCTCACTTGAACACAARCAAAAAGCCTCACTCAACAATTATGTGTCTCTGTCCATCTGCTAGATTGCAGAAGGTCTTTCCATTAACTTCAGGGGCAGGGAAGTTCACGCCTCTGCAGGAACCTGAAATACTCCTGCTTCTCTTCCTCTCCTTGTGCAATGGCCTGTTGCTGCTGTTTGCGCTCATCCTGAACACAGCTGCCTTGTTCTGGATGAACAATTTCCTTGCACAAATTCTCTCCTSGAGAGAAGTACTCACATTTACATGCAGAAGAATTGTGAGTGTACGTTCACCTACCTGTCTTGGGATGATGCATTTCCCTGGAAGGCAATGGGATGTGAATGCTGAAAGGTGTTGGGAGTGTGTTCAAACATCCCCCAAATCTTTGAAACTTGGCTTGCTTTCTGGGGGTGACATGCTTTAAATCGATTGGGTATTTTGGAATATCTCATTGTATAAATTAAGAAAATATATGGGAAAAGCAGGTGGAAACATCTCTGGGGGATTTTGTTTTTAACATGTTAAAATGTTTTCATAGTTAGCAGTTAGAGCTAAGCAGGTGTTTTAAGAGCTCTTATTTAATAGTTATCACTCATTTCCGGGCTTCCTGTTTGTTCAGAGTGCTGGGAGAACATCATGAAATCAGCCAACTGCGTTCGGATCCTCTCTTAACCCTTTGGCAGCCCCTAAAGCTGACACAATCCTAACTCATTYCTAGATCCCTTCGGGCTGGAAGGCTGAAGGAGATATTGCAGAGCTGTTGTCTGCCGAATAAGTGGCTCTTAAGCTGTATCAGACGTGGGAGCGCTGTGTGCTCGGTCAGATAATTGTGTCATCCTTCAGTCTCTTGGTGTGATGATATTGCATCAGTTGTTGGGAAGGAAAAACGCTTGGGCTTTTTTCTTTTTTTTCCTCCCTCTCTCTTAGCCCTTTCAGTTAATTACTGGTCTGGAAGATGGCACATGAAAATTATCAATATTATGGTGTACTAACTCAATTTATTTGTTTTACACATATGGATGAAATTTGGTAGTGCTTAAAATATATTTAAATTATATAAAAAAAATATTAAAATATATATTGCTTAAAGGCTCATAAAATGTAAATGAATTTCAATCCAAGTGTCTAATTCTGTCTTGTATACTAAATATTCATATATACAAAAAGCTTGTAAGATTTTTTGTTTAGTCTTTGCCCTTCTGTCAGTAAAATGCAAATGAGTTTTTGACCTTTTCTAAGAATTCCTCTTCCATAGATTCATTATATTTTTATCAAACAAGCTCAATGATGAAAGGGTAATTTTAATCAAATTTTTAAAACCAAACTGCCTACTCCAATAAGGAGYTTGATATTAGAACACACAGCAAACCATATGACTGAGATGCTTTTTTGATAAGTCTTAGAGCTTATTATCAAGTGGCTCATGCCATTGCACTACTGGCAGTACTTCATAAGATGAAGCRAGTGCAGGCTGTATTTTCTGAGGTGAATGTCTAGTTTGGTTAGTGAATTTGTTTTCCTTTTCAGAGCGAGAATCTTTAAGAAATTGTCTCTGTGGGTTGAGAAAGCCTGTTGCACTTAACTTGGGAGCTAAAAAGGGAAGAAAGGCTCTCTTAGTTCTGCTGCAAGGTCAAGTGCCTCTGGAGGCTGTAGAGTTTGATGGGGAAGGACAGCCTCCTTGCTCCAGTGATCCTGGAGTGTTGAGGCCTGGGGAGAGYTGTACATCCTGCATGTATGTTTTTCAGTTCATTTGCATGCTGTTAATGGCACTCATGACAACTTTGACTCATTTTAGGCTAGGTGTGTTCTTTCCAGCTTGCCTTTAGTGTTCCTCCCTTTCCAGTGTAGGGCAGATGAATCAGACAATGGTAGCTGTGTTCAGACAGAGGGAACCTGCTGTCCTTGCACCTTGTCTTGTGTATGTCCCCTGAGCTGGTACCAATACTGTTCAGCTCAAGAACCTTTGACATGGAGAGTTTTAAAGTGTTACTGTGTATAATATTATAAGCTCTCCAGCTGAAATAACAAAGCTTTTTAGTTGTACAGCTTTTGCCGTCTTTTTGGTTAGGTTGCCTAATCATGAAGCTGTATTAAACAAACGTATGTGAAATATGTATAAACATTAAAGAATCTGATTTGAAGTTTAAAATTATGTGTGTGTGTTGTTGTACTGTTTGGTACATTTTAGTTTTCTAGTTAAGTGTTTCATTATTTCATTGGTGGTTTTGATGATAAAGTATATATTCCACCAGGAAAATGTTTTCTCCCAGATTTCTTATTTGCTTTCTMCTGCTGTGTCTAAAATTCTGCTATTTCATTCTTGGGAATTAATAARCCCTTATACTGAAAACCTGTGGAGACAAAAGCAGCAGAAACTAGTGAATGGTGTCCAAAAGAAGGAATTATGATGTTCACTTGAAATGCCAAAGCGGATACTGCTGCCCCTTAAATTGCAAGCTCCATGAGAAAGGAGGTTAATGTTTTATCGCCTACCTGCTAAGTAGGGCAAAAGTCCTCCTGGACATCCTTYGATGTTACTGGAGCAGAAATAAGTTGTCTTCCTTGAGGAGAGGCAGCAGGGTTGTCCTGTAACACTTCAATCTAAATGAAGTTGCCTGAGGTATTTCTCTGTTGGCAGAGGAGTTGGCCCTTACGTACTGCAAGCATCTGACTCGGCTTGCATTTGAGGTTGGTGCTCCTGCTTCAGATCTTCAGTGCTGTCCTGAGGATTTGGAGGCACGGTGCAGGGAGTTAGTGGGGTGCTTGGGCCCTTTGGGTTTACTTTAAAAACCTAGTCCCAGTGAGTTTTGAGTCACAGTTGCCCAAGTTAAGATCTGTCAAATCTAGGTGCACTGTCTGGTGGATAGATGCTTATGAAGAGAGGTATTGTTTAGTTTCTGGTTGTCCAAGTACAYTGGTATCTGACCAGTGGCATGAACGGTGTGTTAGATGTTGTCTTCYGATACTGTTGATAATCAAGTTTGGGTCTTCACTGCTTTTCCTATGGATGACATGATGTTTGCAGCTCTTGTCGCCTTCCTCAGTTGTTCTGCTTCACTGACTCTTCATTTAGAGATTTAGAGTCAAATCTTTTACAAAGATCTCTTTGTAAGGGAAGAAGTGGTGGTGGGATGGGAACTTTTTTTCACTTGAGCTGTGTAATCTGTCTGACTTACAACTCCTATGATTCTCCTTTTACCATAAACAATGTGCTTTCCTTTAAACTATTTTGGATTTGTTAGGATGGCTGTATCATATTGATAGTGAAGAAACTTAATTTACTGCTATGCACTAAGGGCAAAACTATCATTGCAAAGTTCAGTCATGTGTTTACTTTTAAAATAGCACTGAGTGTGTTTAGTCAGTGAGGCTGYGATAAAGGAGTATGTCAGATTTTTAAAATACTTGGTTGCCTAGATAACACCAGTTGCTTTCGGTACCTTTCAAAAGTCTCCCTCCTGTCTACCAGTTTTTAAAAAAAACAAAGTGTTTGAGATGGCTGCATAATGTTAAAATGGAGAACTATTCTGTTAGAATCGGTGCCTAAATTRGTCCAGTGCTTACATTGGCAATGAAATTCAGGTTAAAAGCAGTTTGTGCGTGCTCTTAATGGCTTTAAGATACCACATTTATACTTGACTAATGGTTGTGTCTGTATGATGCCCATTTCAAGGGGCAAAAAGTCTAAAGCAGAAGACTTTTTTTCAAATGAGAAGTGAGGGAACACTGTCAAACCCCCCCATATCCAGATACCATGCGAGAACCTGTGAGACCAGCRTATCTGCAAGTTCATGTTGTTTCTCTTTAATAAGCATAATTTTCAAAATTGCTTAYGGATTAATTTTATTCCTTAATCTTCTACTTCTTTGTTTTAGTAGACTGCTTATAACAGTATGGAAGACAAAGTAGGAGTTTAGAATTTAAAAGGTTTCTCTCTCACTGTTTTATTTATGACACATGCTCTGAATAGAGGAGCAGTGATAAAACTTTTTATTTTTCCAGATAACTAGATATGGCTTGTGTGATAAAAGATGTTCTCTAAAGCAATAAGTACCAGGGTAATTCCATGGCGATTCCAAGAGAAAGGCTGCAAACCTAGGGAAAACCAGATTTCTTGTAAAGGGAATAATCTCAACCCCAGATGTATAAATCAAAGACTCTGTGTGTATGAGGCTTTGTTTAGGTGGGCTAAAAAAATGTAACCAGTTGTRTAGAGTGTATCAAATCATGTAGTTCTTAAATGTTTGCAGAGTGGGTTTTATTTTCCCTTTTTTTCCATGTAACAAGAGAATCTTCTGCAGCTTTCTGTTAAGGGATATGTTTCTTTATGCAGTGTCTTTTATGTTTTGTTTTTTCTTTTTCAAGTGCCTTAGGCTTATGTCTCTTCAATACTAACACTTGAAAAAATTCTTGAAGCTTCTGGCTGGTAAAGTGAAAATTCACTTACCTGAAATGTCAGAAATAAATGAATCCATCTGACAGAGGCTGCAATTCTGATTTATTAGTCCTAGTTTGGCCTAAAGGTTATCATGCAGATTTGACTGAACACTTTTTTAATGTGTATTTATTAAGTAGATAGGGACAGAATTCTAAAAATACAGGTAGCTGGAGAGGTTYAATGCAGGCATTGTTGTCATTTACTTAGTGTCCAAGATTTAGTGTGTGTATGATTTTTTTGGGGGGTATTAGGTAATAATAACAAGAAACCTTTCAAATTTCCTGCTTTATTTTCCATAATAAGTATTAGGTAGGTTATGCAGACATTATATAACTTCAAAAGAGCAGAAGTGAGCTGGCACTGTTAATATTGCAGATAAGAAGGTATTTCCATTGCCCTCTTGTTCCTAGAATCCTTTCGCTTGGAGAACTGACGCATGGCTGGTGCATAGTGCACCCTATTTGTCCACTCCTGGAGGTACTAGTGGTTAGTGTTGTTTAACATATGTTACTTATTTTCAKGAGCTCCTCCTGTGTCTTACCTGAACATGCAGTTGTAGTGCTTCATAAGGCTAGATCCTTCCCCTCCTGCAAGCTGGCTACAAGGTGAAACACCAGATGGGAAGAACTTCTGACCCATTTAATTCTCATTTATTCAATTGGAGCATCTAATAGTAGGAGCTGGATGCTTCCTGTTGTGTCTGAATATCTCAGGGGAGCAACCAAGGTCTAAGGTAATACAGATTTAATAACACTCTGCTACAGTCTGTGGCTCAGTGTACAAAATCTCGTGTGTATGAGAATTAAGGATTAATCTCTTACCCTTATATGCAAGGGTTTCGAAGAAGAGGAAAGGGAAGAAAATCCAAATTAAAAGGGAAGGATAAATAAGTGTCATGTACACTTAGAGTGGCTCTTTTCCCCTCTTTTTTTGGATCCTTAGCTTCTGTTTCAACATGAAGTAGTAGTGTTTTTTCACATTGGGTTTGATTCTTGAAAATCACTCTGTGAGAATATTTATATTTATCTAACTGAAGTTAAGAGATTCATTATGCTTTTTTAGGGTGTGAAATATGAGCTAAAGCTACATTAATCTGAAACTAAACTGGATGAGATTTTTTCAAATAAAGTTGTGGATAGCTGGTATATCAAGTGTATTTATGCTATACAGYGTGTGGAAACCACATTTTATGTATCTGCTCAGGATCTTGCTGTTTTCAAATTACATTTATGCGACTCAACATTTAATCTACTGTGCCAGRATTGTCTTAGTATGTTTCAGTTTTACAGTTTCAAGGTATTACTAGGTATGATATGTGCTGCTATGAGTAACTAACTTTAAGTTGTACTTGAGTGTGCCATTCCAAACTTACAGGTCTTCAGAGACTTCTTTTGAGTTTGACAAAATAAATACAATTTAAAAGGAAGAGGATTTTTTGTTTTTTCTTGGCAAATTTAAATGTAGCAATATTGGATTGATATAAAAGATTCTCTGATAAAATTTTAAACAAGGATTCTTCAATGTCTTTGAAGTTTGTGCCTTTTTCCCGTCCTTTCGAAACCTGCTTTGTGGTGTTCTTATAGCTACTTCCCAGATATGGTTAGTGTGGTTTATAATACACTTTAGGGTATGCCCTAAAAAAGTATGCCTGATATTATTACAATGGCATCTTTATTTTTGTCATCCATTTAGGGGAACTTGGTAAAATCAATATACCACAAATGATGGAATGTAAGATGGAAGGAATGTGCCTATAACATTACTACTGTAACGGATATTTTGAAGAGAAGGACCTTGGAGATAACTGGATGATTTTGCTGTTATATGAGTGTCTGATTTCCCAAAGGGCYCAAATGCCCTTTTCAGGAGTATTACAGTCTTTTATTTGTTTTTCCCTGCATCTTTCTTTGTAGAGCTCAAAACCAGTAAGGCASACTTGTTTCACCCTGTCTCTTCTGCTAAGTACTTTGCAGTAAATGTGGGTCCTTGAGGTATGATGGATTCCTCGGTGCCTTTGGGTGACCACATGCACGTGTTGCTGAGATGCCCCTTTGGTGACCGCACTGGGCTGGGTTGCCCAGGGAAGTGGTGGAACCTCCTTCTCTGGAGATAGTCAAAGCCTGCCTGGACATGGGTCTGTACAAGGTGCTCTGGGGGCCCTGCTTGTGCTGGGACTGGGTGATCTCYAGTGGTCCCTTCCAKCCCTCARCATCRTGTGAGCTTCTGTGAATGTCGGCCTGCGTGAGCCATCTCTGCRAACAGATCAGTCACTGGCACCCACCCTATGTGAGGGTGAATGTGGGCACTTGAATAGGATTCAAGCACAATAAGCTCTTTGGAGTTTGTTCATTTTATTTCTGAAGTCTGATTCAGCCTTCTCTTGCACTCTGCAGCCAGGCAAGCCTGCTGAGGTTGYCACTGTCCCCAAACGTTTCCTCGGGGTTTCGCTGCTGGCTGGTCTCGTGCTGCGCTCCCGAGGGGTCTTGGGCCAGTGCGGGCACCCTTGTGGCAGCTTTCAGCTTCTGGTCATCCCGATGGTTTGTGCTCACCTGTGTTTGGTGTGGAGGGGGGGGAACTGGACTAAACCAGCACTGTTTTAATGTGCGATCTGTCACAAAAGCTCTTCTCTTGTGGTTAATTGTGATGCTTCGTTGAAGTTTGTTATGAGAATTTTAATTCTGCTGATAAAGTAACAGGAGGTAAAGGAAGGTACTTGAGAGCATAACATAGTTTAGACATGGATAGACATGAGACTTGCTTGATTAGCCATGTGAGAAGAAAACTGGTTTTATGTATTTGTRTTACCATTTTTTAAATGATAATGGCTTTATGTGTATACACACAGCTTAAAACACTGCAAAATACTGCCGTGATACAACTACAGCTGTGATTAACAGCTTCCGTAGGAAGCCTGATGTATTCAGTCATTTTATAGGAACACGAGCAATAGCTTCTATCATTAGCTGCTCATATCTCTAGATATAAAAATGTATCTTAAAATAACCACTTCAATTGCTAGCAAAGGGTGGGATGAAATAGAAATTTAAGAACTGAAGTATTTGAAGGTAGTGAAGGTGTTCGAAGTTTTTTGCTCCATCACAAGTTAATTGTGCTGCAATTTGCAGAATGAGCCTGTTCCTAGAATGCTCTGGATGAGCAGGTTTCTAGCATTTAATGGATATTAAATTTTTAAATATCTCATGGTTCTTGGAATTAGAAAACTAATCAAAAATTAAAATACTGATCTGTCTGAGTACTATAGTTAATGGTGTACCTGAAGAAATCCTGGCCGCGTTAGCTGTGCTGCTAAATATCTGGTCCCAAAAAGAGAGCTAGCAGAGACAGCTTTAGTACGTATTATTGCTTAATCCCATATTGCTTTTTCTCCTTGCACCCGCTGTGTCTGTCTCGGAGCTTTTGAGGTCTGTGCAATGTAACATGCTTGTGTTCTAGCAGACTGTTTCTGTCATTTTTAATGTTAGCATATTTTCCCTTTTTCTTCCATATTGTGCATTTTGTCATCACACTTGAAGGGAGGGGAGCTGTATGTTAAACTGCAGAACAATTTCAAGCAGTCTTTGTTAAACTACAGAGATGATTAAGGGACTAGAGCATCTAATGAAGGAAGACTAAGCGAGCTGGGCCTGCATAGCCTGGGGAAGAGACAGAGGGGATCTCATCAACATATACAAATACCTGAGGGGAGAACATAAAGAGGATGAGGCCAGACTCTTCTTGGTGGTGGCCAGGGACAGGGCAAGGAGTAATGGGGTGCAAGTTGACGCACAGGCAGCTCTACCTCTAGGTGAGGAAGAACTTTTCTTGTGAGGATGACGGAGCCCTGGAACAGGCTGCCCAGAGAGGCTGTGGAGTCTCCTTCTCTGGAGATCTTCCAAACCTGCCTGGCTGCCACCCTGTGCTCTAGGGGTCCCTGCTGGAGCAGGAGGGTTGGACTAGATGATCTCCAGAGGACCCTGCCAGCCTCTATCTTTCTGTGATTCATTAAGCTGTCCTAAAGAGCTGTGCAGTGTCCCAGGTTAATTGTAGGACCTCTTTGTGGTGTTAAACAGCTGATTTGCTTTGAAAATGATCCAAGATGAAAAGAACAAATTGCAGGTCAGGGTTCAAAATTAACTTGCTCTTTGGTAGGTTTGCCAAAAAAGCAGACTAAGTAGAAAGCTTAAAGAAATTTCAACAGAGAGGAGGGGATGGCATGGTCTTTCCAGGATTTCCTATGGTGTATATCAAATGCTGTTAAATATTATTTGCATTCAGAATACAATTCCAAAATTTCATCATGCCTGTTCATTTCTGTTTTTAAGATACTTTGAGATAAGTGATCCAATTACCAAGAAGTAGTTGCATTTGCATGGTTGAATACTGTTTTCAGTTGTAATAAGATTGTGAGAATGTTAATATGTATTTTTCTTGTTGCTTACCTGTATCAGATGCTATTGCATTTTTATCTTCAATGCTTAGGAACTTTTATTAGCCTGCACACCGTGTGTGCTAAACTTTTGGAAAAGGAAGCTTTCCTTTTTAGGGGGAGAGGTGGAGGTGAATGGTGTTCTAATTGGGTACATAGAAAGAAAACAGCTAAAAGCAGCTCTTCTGCAGAGAATGAAATCTGAGCCCATCCAAAAGAGAATTTGTAAACTCCTGGGAGAAGCTGAAATGCAATGTATTTGACTGAGCCACAAACAGCGTATTGGATAAGGTCAGAGAATCAGAAATGGAAAGAGTCCAAAGCTCACACTCTGCAGTATTACACAGACATCATGGAGATCTATAAGATTCCCTGGAGAGCCTTATTTAAAGTGGTATGGGGGGCAGGTGTGCCTTGACAGTTAGGAAGGTCATACTTTTGCATGAATCATTTTCTTACAATAAGCTAGGAAGAACACTGTGGTAAAAGTAAAAAGCACACCCCTTCTCCCCTGATACAGAAGTAAGTTTTCTTTCCTACCCTGTTTTTTGAAGTGTCTGAATTGACAAGACTGCTGGTGTCTCTCTGGACTGTAGATTTTGGAAACTGTTTTTGCCCTCTTGGCTACTATTTTACATATGGAATTCCCATTTCAGGTCACCCTTTAAGATCAATTTTTCTCATGTGCAAGTGGAAAGGGAGTTTTGAAATGAGCTTTGGTAAGACTAGGTTTTGGCCCAGTGTGGGTGGTGATAGGGCTCCTCACCCTTGGGGCTTGCACAGGTGGTGTGGGATGGTGCTTGTGGAGATGGTAGGGCAGCCAGAGCTACAGGAAGAATGGTATTCACAACCTAACCTTGCATTCCTTAAGCCAGCATATCCTGCCTGCCTCAGGTCTTGCAGATGATGCCTCTTTCGTGTTTCTTCTGTCAGGTGTGACCAGGATTCCTCTCAATTCAGTAGACTGTGCTAGGAAGGTTATGGATGGTCCTCATTTAATAACTGACTAGAAAAATAGATGAAAACTACAATGATGACCCAATAGACTTGTCTTGATGTGAGAAGTGTCTCTGCCCTCTCCTGTATGGAGTCAGAACTGCAAGGCCTCATGCTGTAAACCCTGGATAGAGACTTTTCTGTAAATCAAGCGAGAAAGAGCCCTGCTCTGAGGAAATATGTCCACCACAGCAGCTATACTGACCTACATTCACCAATACATTGCAACAAGGAATGAGTACACCCTCTAGTCAGTACAGCACTTCACATAAAACTAATATAGTCGTATGGCTATAGCCCCCAAACCCAGGCACAGTGGAGGCTTTGGGAGCTAGTTGCATAAATGTGCAGAGAGAACCTGGGCCTGTAATGGTTTGCACTTCAGGCGAAGTTATAGGAGGTGCAGTGAGTGTGTAGAGAGGTGAAGCTCCCTATCCAGGAGACCCCAGCAGACCATTAGCAGAGCTTGCAGTGCAATTCCTAAACCTGTCTGGACTTGGAGAACTCTTCACAGTGAGATACTTTGACCACCTGGTTTATTTTAACTGAACAATGTGAGATGATTTTAGTTGGGTACATGAAGCACCTCTGAAAGGGCCTTTTAAACCTGGCATAGAGGGTGAAACAAGCTGATAACTGGTCAGATAATATGAAATGAAAGGCATACTTTTTAATTAAAAGTGATAAACTAATGAAACAAGTTAGTAAGGAATGCAGCAGATAGTTTTTCTGTAGATACTTTCAGAAAACCCTGAAAGCATTTTGTGGAAGCCAGGCATTAGTTTTGCTTTAGTGCCTTGGCTTTGTGTAAGGGCGAGCAGCTATGCCTCAGTACTGAGGCTGCTGAATGGTGGTTCTAGATCTCAAAATGTAATTGAAAAAGTATATGAACAAAAAATTCTCTTTGGGTGAGTCTAGTTCCAGGAGCCACTGGTACATGTGCAAAATCTATGTATTTTTTTCCATAACAGCTTACCTTAGATTTGAATACCCCTGTTAAAAATCAGGCCTTCTAAAGAAGAAAAATTTAAAAGAACAAAACTGAAATGCACACATGTATGTCCCTGCACTTCCTGTTTCTTCATGGCCTGAAAGAGGAACAATTAAATGAGTGCAATACAGGGCAAACTAAATGTCAGGGTTTTTTAGGCTTGCTGGGTCTAAGAGGTCCTGGAAAGCTTGTGAGGGGGTCTGAAATCCTAAGAAATAAGAGTAAGATTAGAAAAAGGCATCTTTCAGGCATATGTCAAGCTTATATCTAACATAAGAACTGTACATGTGCAGCAAACAGGAATGCTGAAGGAAAATGTTAGCTAATGTTACATTCATGAATAAATGTTTTTGTTTTTAGAAAATCATTGAGGATGTATCTTTTCCTGGTCTGCCAAATCTGGCTGATGGACTTTGTCTTCTGACTTTTCAGATACAGTTATGATAATGGTTATTCTCGCTATTTTCTCTTTTTGTAATCTCCATATTGACGATCTTATCTCCTGGTATGCCCATTGCTTGGAATAGGGTGTCATAGAATCACAGAATACTTAAGGTTGGAAGGGACCTCTAKAGGTCATCTAGTCCAACCCCCCTGCACACGCAGGGTCCCCTAGAGCATGTGGCACAGGGTGGTGTCCAGGTGGGTTTTGAAGATCTCCAGAGAAGGAGACTCCACCACCTCTCTGGGCAGCCTGTTCYAGGGCTCTGTCACCCTCACTGTTAAGAAATTCTTCCTCAGGTTCCTGTGGAACTTTTGGTGCCTCAATTTGTGGCCGTTTCCCCTAGTTCTATCACTGGCCACCCCTGAGAAGAGGCCAGCCCCCTCCTCCTCACTCCCTGTCTTGAGATATTTATATACATTGATCAGATCCCCTCTCAGCCTTCTCTTCTCCAGGCTGAACAGGYCCAGCTCTCTCAGCSTTTSCTCATAGGGCAGATGTTCCAGGCCCCTAATCATCTTYGTGGCCCTGCGCTGGACTCTCTCTAGCAGCTCCACRTCCCTCCTGCACTGGGGAGCCCAGAACTGCACACAGTACTCGAGGTGCGGCCTCACCAGKGCTGAGCAGAGGGGCAGAATCACCTCCCTCGACCTGCTGGAGACGCKCTGCTTAATGCACCCCAAGATCCCATTGGCCTTCTTGGCCACAAGGGCACATAGTGTCTGGCTGTATGCGTAAAGTTGCTAACTTGTCTATTTTCCTTTTTGGATTTGAGCACAGGTAGCATGCACTATAGCAGTTTCTTGTCTGGATTTTTTCATTAGGTGCTTTGTAGCTGACAAACTCCAGAAGAGTCTTGGAGCTGCTCTGTGTGTGTTATGGCTAAAGCTGCAGAGGAAGTGTGCAAGTAAACCACAGATGATTGCAGACTTAGGGATGGCCATTTTGTTGATGAAATTAACTTGGTCAAAGAAAGGGTAAAACATTAGAGCAAGACAAAACCTATGTTTTTTTTTTTTTTAAAAAAAACCCTGTGAAATCATCTCTAAAGGTTTTATTCAAGCGTTTCCTAAAGAGAAAATAAACATGAGTAACAGAGAATGTTCCAATGATATTTCCTTCTGGAAATAAAAATTTTGGCTCCTTCTAAGCAGTCTTTTAGAAAGATGCATAAGATAATGTTTAGGCTATGTTTTCTGTCTTGTTTGTATTTCTGGCCAACTGAAGGTATTTGTTCCATGATCTAATTGCTTTGGTGCTTTTAAAATGTATATGTGGGAGCTGGGGGATGTTCTACCAGTGAATGAGTGGTTGACAAATATATTTTAAATATTATTTAAATATTTTATATAATCTTGTATGCTTGAAAGTGCCATGAACCTTCTGCTGAGGAAAGCTTTTTGAAAAACACCTTTTGCCTTTTGAGCACAATGATAATCTTGCTGTTCAGGTATGGACCCAAGACTTGAGAGGTGCRTCCTCTTCCCAGCGTATTATAGATATTCTTTTTGTCCTGCTATTAAACCAGAATAAGGCCATAATTTGTTCAAGATTCAGTGTTTTTAAAACAATGTAAATGTTCTAGCATTGCTTCCATTTGCACTGTTGCAGAAATATGACTACATGAGTAAGATTAAAGATTTGATGGGCAGCAGCTGTAAGGAGTATAATGAGTAGTCACTATCCTATTCTTCCACTCTGTTTTAAAGAGGATGGGATTAAATTTCTTCTCACTTCAGCTGTTTTCCACAGACTGAGTTACCTAAAAAGCTCCAAAGCGGGAAGGGATCATGAGTAGTCAAGTCAGTCCTGGAGTGGTTGACGCAAATATATTTTTGTTCTGTGTAAATTATAGTATGAAAAGAAGCTAACATTCCTGAATGCATATGTACATGACAGCCAGTTTCTGATAATATGCTTGCAGTTTTGTGTTGCATACTGTGAGGACAGAATGAAGTCATTCATTCTAAGCTAAACAAACAGAGAAAGGCCAAGACACTTTTGCAAGTCATTTGCGGTTTGTTTTTTCTCAGTTCTCTTTTTGTCCTTCTTGTGAATGTCTTTAAAACTTAACTTTTAATGCAACTTGAACAAAGCCTCTGAATCAATGCAACCTTTGGCAGGCTGCAAGTAGGAGAGCTATTTCCAGGAAGGATGCTTTTGTTTAAATACTTGGTGCCAGTTCTGTTTTACCATTGTGGTTTGTATATCGTTCAGTGTTTGTTTATCGTAACGTTTTCTTTGTTGGAAAGCAGCTAGGGGTCGGATGTATATGTGAGAGGACATAGAGAATATTTGTGGAGAGCATATATTTTTATTCTTAGTAACCCAGCAAAAGAGTATTTGTCTGTAAGTTGTGAAGTTTATATATTGCATCTTAGAGCTTGCTGGATTTTTTAGTGTAAAGTAAGTATTTCTGTGCTATTTTTACAACCTATGGCCTTTCTTAATGCCTAATGTTGGTAATCTGAAAAGATGATCAGACCTCTTTGCTTTAATTTCCAGCTTTATCCCTAAAATTAAAGGGATATCTTTAGTAAAATTGAATATGAAAYGGGGACATACACTTGCTAACAGCTTGCTAAAAGTGATCAGGTAAAGGATGTCTAAAATGAGACAAATTACTTGAAAAAAGGATGCCCTTCCAATTCCCTGAATGAACATGAATACCATATTACCATGTTGTTGATGTTGCGTGTTAGAAACAATTCTGAACTAGTAACTTCTAAAAAGTTCAGTCTTTTTGTTTAAAGAGAAAAATATTTTAGCATAGCACGACAGCTGAGTGAGTTACTGGAAGCCTTGTAAAACTTAAGGAGATTAAAAGAACTGTGGCTCTGTTCCAGAAAACTACCATTTTCAAAGTAATTTCCCATAGCTTTGCTTTTGAAATATTAATTTATTTCCTCTGGCTCTGCTTGTAGATAATTTTGTGTCACTTCTAAGCCATATGTAGTGTTCTGTGCTCTGTATATTCCCATACTTGTCTCCTTGCTGAAGTCTTGTGTTCTTATTGCTTATTTTGCTTAAGCAAGACCATTTTGGTCTTTTGTATAATGTAATCTCATAAACTTTAAGTCCTCTCCTTTCTGAAGGAGAAGCCTTTGTTTCCTATCTGGTAGTGCTAAGCAACCACCACTGTACAGACTATCTCATATATGCTTGACCATTTACTGTGTTCAGCCCTCTGGARTTCTTTCTTGGCATTAGGTGGGAAGGCAAGACCTGAAAGATGTAAAATAAAAACTAAAATCAGTCACTTAACTGCAGATGTAAAGACCTTTGCAATGCCTGGCATTGCTTATGTTGATTATCAGCTTAAATTTCATAAAGAATAYGCCCTGTGTATTGCAAATTTTAAAAGGGACTTGGCAGCATTAAGGGACCAGTTTTTCACAGAAAGTAATGGCGTTCAATACTTGAGAACTTTCAGGTAAGTCTTAATAGTTTCTAGAGATGTTTACTAGAGTAAGGCATTCACTTTCTGGAAATTTGGTGGGAAGTGCTTAATAATTTACAGCTAGCTACTGAGATCAGAGATGCTTCCGGGCAGATCTCCAGGCCTCTTAATTGTATATTCTGCTGTTTCAGCCACTTTAGTAGCAAAAAAAAGATTTCACATTCATGTCTAAATTGTCAAAATCAAACAGTAAGAATTTACCARTCAGACCTTTTTTCACTTTCTGATGACCTCTGGCTCACAGCACACTTTGACAAACATAAAGTTTCAGTGCGTTTCATAGAAATAGCTGATTTGTAGCTTACTGGAAGAGGCTATTTCCTTTCTAATGGAGGATTAATTTCTATTTTTACCAGCTGTGGAGAGAACAYTACTAAAATGGTTGCCTTTCAGGTAAAGTCCTCTCCCTGTTCTTCCATGGGCCCAAGATGGAATYGAAGTCAAAGTCATTGCTTCAATGTTTTTTGTTTTGCTTTATTTTTAACCTAAGCTTATTTTCTTGATCTCCAAGAGGAACAAAGGTGGTTAGAGCCTGTGTTCCAACTTAACCTGACTTAGAATTGCTTCAAAGTTGTTCYGTCTCCCTTCTGCATTTTTCTACCTGGCTCCTGAATGGTTGCAAGTCAACTGTACCATCTTCTCCAAGGTCCTGAAAGATATTATAAAGTAATGTTTGACGCACTGAAAATGTTAACCTCTTGCAGGATCTGAAACTAATGTCTATACAGGACATGCCAGAGTTTCATTTAAAGTTTATTTGCTGATAGTTTAAATCTGTGCAGGGGTGTTTTCCCTTCAGGACAGTTAATAGTTCTACTCAAACCATGGCATCATTGGTATTCTTAGATTTTATTTAAGATACAGTTGGTTAATAAACCAATTCTGGAATCTTTCATTTTTAAAAATAAGAGCTTAGAATAGGATYAACAGGTTTATCTCATTTAAACATCACAATTCCCTAGCACTTACTCGATACCCTGCATTTGGAKATKATTCTTTCCCATTTAAGAASGGTTTGAATTTGTGCCACCTCAGTCTTAGATCTTCTAGCTGTTAATCTCCCTGAATTTCAAGCTTGAGAAATCAGCACTTACTCCTTTGTTTTTGCTACTGTGCTGTACTGTACTGTGCTGTTGGGGTACTTCCTACTAAATGTTCTGTCCAAGTTTTGCAAAAATATACCAGAAGGGAGGAGAGTGCATGAGGTGGAGGAGGGGAAATCATTTTGACCAAAAAGGGAAGAAAAATACCACATGCTTTGCATGAAAGTTTTATTTTAACAAATTAACTAATTTAATCTTTGCATTAAATTTATTAATGCAAAATTTATTTAATTAAATTTGAGGTGTTATTGTATTATTTGTATTATTTGTATTATTAATTATTGTATGAGACCAGGGAAGGTACCAGTCTTCTGCTTATCTATGGCCTGAGTTTTATGTGCATGWCTATCTCGTAGCACCTACCCTAGCACACAACAATGTTGTAGATGGGCCTACAAAGAGGAAATACTGCTACAATTTAGGAGAAGTTTAGGAGAAATAMCAAATATCACAGTAGTTAAATCATTGCTTGCAATTCCTGAGACAAAACAAATGTACCAAAACCTGAATATAGGTAAGTGGTCATCTGAAATTGTCTTCCGGTAAAATAATTTAACAGATTCATAAGCTGTTACATGTAGTGATCCTCTCTTGTAGCCCTCAGTTCGTTGTATAAATTCAGCATTTTATTCTTGCGTGTAACCAGCTGACTCCTGGTTACAATTCCATAGGATGTTGTTTAAAAAAATCCTTATAAGCCAACAATTTTTTAATATTTTGTGAGATCATTATTTTCCTATAGCTTGGGGAATGCTACTGAACTAGCTGCTCTGAAAATCGGATATTGAAAAGCCTTGTGAAGAAAATACAGGCCAGATTTTTGCCATGTGATTTAATTTCTATATCCTGAAGTCAGATAAGCATCTGCTTGGGGAAGTGCTTGCATGCTGAAGAGATTCTTTTYTTTAAATATATTTAACAGAGGTTTCAAGTGAATAGCTTTACACAGACTTTTGGTAGTTTTATCACTACCTTCTTTAGATTCAAAGTGTTCTTGAGTGTCTTTCACTCCARTTAGACTCTTGCTCTTTGCACTTCAGGTTATCTTTGGGCTTGTACAGTGTTTTTGCGCCTTATCTGTGCCACAATTGTTAAGTAGTTCAACCTCTGTTCCTAGAGGTTGATAGCACAGTAGAACTTTAAGACACAATATATCATAGATATGTGGTGGTCAGTGACAGGACAAGGGGTAATGGGCATTAGTTGAAGCACAGGCAGTTCCATGCCCATGTGAGGGTGACAGAGCCCTGGMACAGGCTGCCCAGAGAGGTGGTGGTGGAGTCTCCTTCTCTGGAGATCTTCCAGACCTGCCTGGATGCCACCCTGTGCTATGTGCTCTAGGGGACCCTGCTGGAGCAGGAGGGCTGGACTAGATGATCTCTAGAGGTCCCTTCCAAACCTCTACCMTTCTGGGATTCTGTGGTGTATGTTATCAGAGCAACTGTACTCTGTACAACTGTAGAAACTGTTTGTTAAATACAAACTAACCCAAGAGAGCATCTGTGCCTGAAACACCAGTACAGGCATAAGTCACAGTTGACCTTTTCCACTTGCAGAGCACCCCAAAAGGTTGGCCTAGGGCTGCTGCTCTYCGGCTTCTTGACTGATTTCTCTACTCATGAGGAAGTTTCCCACTAATTTCTGCCCCCCCTCAAGATTTCTGATGTTGTTGTGTCCCCATGGCAGTACTTGTGGCTATTTAGAAATCCTGACCAGCTTGGGCATACAGCTAGATTGAATATATATAGTTTTATAAKGCCATATTCTGAATATGAAGGAAATATGAAAATCTGTAAGGTGTGTTAGGCAGTGGTGCCTGGTCCTGTCCTTTTTTTTGTGGTTCTCCACCTTTAAAGAGTGAGAGCAATTCTTTCTTCAGCTCAGAGGCTTGATTTTGTACAACTACTTCYGTGGTCATGCTGCCTGTTGCCTCTGAACAGTTTGTGGAGCTCTCCTGTCTTGTTCCATTTAAATTATTATACTGTCATTCAGTGTGCTGTAAAATGTCTCAGATKGTGCTTCCCACCTTCGCGAATGCCACTTTTCTGTACTCGTCAGCCAGAATCCCCCCTGCTTCTTTYTAAGTAGTTATTTTCCCATAAAGGATTTGTTGTCATTCCCTGATAATGTTTCTAGGAATTTTTAACGCTCTTAGAGATGTTTGACCCTGAGCAAATGAAGTAATGGTATATAAGCACTTCATATTAAAAAGATGGGGATAAGGGGAGATGACAGGAAAATATTATTTAAATAGCTCTCTGGCACAGTAAATACCTAGTTACAAAAAGCCCCTCTATGAGGCTCTAGGTACACTAGGTTATGACCTTCAGTCCTTAGCTGCTTCATTGAATGGAAGTTGTGTTACATGTGATTGAATGTCCGTATATGCTTTAACTAATGGAAGAATTCTTGTTTTGGAATTGATTTCTGAACACTGTGGTTATTTAGCTGAGTCTTGTTTTCYCTGGTTGCTTCTGTTCTGTATTATGTCTGTGCATGTGTCTGGTCCTGGAAAATGTTTGATCTTTTCTGTAGGTCATGCAAGATGTTTGATGTTTCTTTGTTGAGTTTTGAGTAGGAGTAAATAAATTATGGAAAGCCCTGTGGCTAAAATTTCTTAACTTTTATGTATATCATTGTGGTCAATTATAATGCAGTGAGCTGTGTTAAGTTTCTCTGTAATCATAATAATGAAATATGTAACATTTGCAATGAAAGGCCGCTTTGAGTTTTGTGGCAGTGCACTGGCTCTGAAAGGGACCCGATTTCTTTGGCGAGGAAAGCAAATGCTGTGGAAATAGGAGCAGAGCAACAGAAACTCAAGGGAAGTTAGCAGTGTTGGGCAGTACCCTTGAAAGCTGTATTTAATTCATATAATTAGTCATGCAACCTCAGAATTCTATTTGTTTTCTCATATTATTGAATAAAAAAAAAGTTATTTTGCAGAGCTTGCAGTGTATATTGCAAAGCCATTTAGGTGATCTTGCTGAAGATTCAGGTGTGAATACTGGGTTTAATCTTAGCTGTAGCTTGCTGTTTCTAATGAGAATTTGCTGTGGTTCTAATAATGGTTGATGAAGGATTTTTTTTTCCTTAAAAATATTTGAATGACTTGGGAAGCATACAAAATCAGATAAAGTTGAATCTGCAGTCACTTTGGATATATTGAAAAGTGCCAGTATTAGTGTTCTATTTTCTATTAAGTTAAATTAGATACTTGATTAGCTATTTGAGTTAAAACAGAATCTTCTGCTTAAAGAATAGAAGAAAAAGATTCTGTCTAAATGCTTTTTCTGTTTTCAAGTATTACGATATTTTTATGAAGTGATAAGAATAATGATCAAAACCGGCGAATTCAATGCCCCTCCACTAGCAGATCTGCCTCCCAGCCTTTGCAAATATCAGTTCTTGAAAGCTGCAGTCTCTTCTTTCAGGGAAGCTTTAGTGTCCAAGAGAAACTTCACCATGTTTTGCTTGCTAAGAGTTAACGCATTTCTGAAATTGTCCTCCATGACTGAAATAACACTCTGTYGTGACAAATCGTGGGCTTGGAGGTTTATGCTTTAAGCTATCCAAATGTCAGAYAATCCTAGAACATCACAACAAGGGGTATAAAGAGGTTTTATGGCTTAATTCTTTTTGTTTCTGTTGCTCCTAGAGTTAATTTAGAGCTTTTACTACTGAAAAAGTCCTGAATAGCTTAATGGTTGAGGGATTTTTGTTGTTGTATTTAGCATAATTTTTAGCTACAAAAGACCAGAGCACTTGTTCACCCCTGCACTGCTGGCTTCCTGGCTTCCTGTTTAGGAGATAGGAATTACCGCTTCCACTGGAGAAGAGGAAAAGGTCGAGTCTAGGTGAGCTTAGGATTTCATTTTTCAAAAGAAAACTTAGGAGTTAAAAGGCTACAGAAAGCAAACATTGAGGAAAAGTGGCGCGGTGGGCAGTTCTGTTCTTGGATAAACCGTAGCCTCCTTGTGTGCCTCTCCGGCAAGCCGCTGAGTCTAGCTTGTGCCTTGGGGAGTATCCCGTTTTACAGATGGGGAACTGTCTCAGAAGGGTGTTGAAAATAAAATCCATTAATGACTGTGAAACTGTATAAATGCCTTCAATATGCTGAAACTTGGCTATGGCTTCAGCATGGGGGTTTTCCTCTGAAAATATGTCTGGTTTTATGGATGGTTGCCTTTTGTTCCCTAAAACAGACGACTAATATGCTTTACTTATGCCTGGAGTTCTTCAAGATTTGCTGTTTTCGAGCAGTCAACTGCACTAATCTTGCCATAGTGCAACAGGGGAAAAAGGACATGTGAAAGTTCTTTAAAACTAATTATTTACTTGAACCTACTAAAACTTGGTATTTTAGCCAATGTCATGATAATAGTATGGGCCAATAACCAGGAGAAGATATTTTGGTGGTGCTCAAATACTTTGCTGCAATGATTGTTACATCAAACATGGTGTATGTCGAATGTGGTCTGTATATACAAGCCATAAATTTTTGTAACGTGGTTAAGCAAAGCTCGTGTTGTGTCAGCTCTTCTTTCTCATCCCTTGTTTGCATCTGTCCTTGTTCCCTGCTGTCCTTTTCAACAACCATTTCTTCTTAGCTTTCTTCGCATAGCATCTCCCTGTGTGTGTAAGTGTTCAGCTCCRTTCGGAGAAATATTTTTGCTTGAGGAGAAGGGTCAAAATCAGAATTGCTGTGATCAAACAATTTCCATTGGATTCAAGAAAATGCCCGTTACATTCAGCTGATTGTCATTCTGTTTCTGGTTACCTGTGTCTTTAAGTTATTTCTCCTGTCATGATGTTCTGCACATTTGCTAAATTTTTGGTGGAATTATTTTAGAAGCTGTGTCTAAAACATGAGAATAACGATCTAAAAAGTGTACTACAGTCAGCTTAAATATAAAAAAGTAAACTTTTTGTAAAATGACTTTGTAGCTTCTAGGTACAGTTGAGTGTGTAGACTGAAGGGGGAAACATATTTTAAGGTATATTTCTTTGTACAATTATGCTTCTAGATATTGGATTAGAAATGTTCTGTGCAAAATCAGATTAAATCAATTCTTTTCTTCCATGCATGAAAGACTAGAAATCAAAAGACAGGTTTCCTATCAGTGTTAGGTCTTTGTCTTACTGTTCCTCCTCCATATGGAGGGTCATCTGAGGCAAGTAACTGCCAGCTTTTGGCACAAATAATAAATCATGTGACAAATCAGGCTGTCAACATAGGTGCTCACTGAAATGGAGTATTCTTAATGTAAAAATAAAAACATGCCAGTTTCATTCACATTGGTATTTGGAGTGTTTCCTAGCTGGAAAATCACTCCTTTGTGAAAGAAACTTCTTTCCACAAATGTTCTGCTTAAAGTATCATCAAAAATTCTTAATCAAAATCAATAGGCAACATTTGGAATAAATTGTATATGAAAATTGTCCACTTGATGGATAATGGAAACTTGAGTTCAGTGCTCCAGCCTCTCCTGGGCYGCTTCCAGTGTTGTTTAGTTTAAAAATAAGTGAGCAGGAAGGACACTTTGTAGTGCTGCTCACCAGCTCTCGCGGCCTCACCGGAGGATCCCTGCCTGATTCTCCAGCAGGGATGGTGTTGGGGTTTTGTGTGTGATCGGTTAGGCTTTCAAGCTGGGTAAACACTTGACTGAAAGCTCAGCCAAATAATGTTTAATGCTGATACAAAGACAGCCATGGACTTGCCCAACTCAAATGCTGTTGAGTACTATAGCAGTTGTTTAAAAGCAGCCCTCACTTTAGACATGGAAGTCTATCTGCATGCTTGTGCTCCTCATCACTTGCTTTGCATTTAAACACTCTGCCAAGGTAGACAAGCAGTATTTTGACATCAGTAGCTTTATACAAAAAAAACCCCACAACTGCTATTTCAGAAACTTTTTAAAATGCCCTGGTTCAATATTCAATGCTTTATTACATTTGACCCTTCTTTCATTATCCTTTCCTGAGCAACTCTTGGCCTTGCTAGCACCCATTTTCTCCCTTGTCTATTTAAAATAGTTGCTGAGGTGGTTTTCTCAATCCACTGGCGTGATGACATGAGACCTCTGAACTCCTCTAGCAGCTCCTTTGTGTCAGAAGCTGCTTTGTGGCAGGAGGAGCCTGATGTGGTTCCCATTATCCYGGAGCACTTACCAGCTGTGGCCAGAAAGAGGAAAATAGCAGAAGTTCCCTTCCTGTAAAGGCCCTTTTTAAGTGAAAAGGGGAAAACAAAACTGGGAAGGTCCCTAGAAAAGAAGGTGGCCTGATGGGGTAGCAGATAGGGAAGACCCGGCATTCCCAGAACAGTTTTCCATGTCATGCCTTTTCCCTGGCCTTGCGCCTGGAGGCTCTGGTCTTGCTTGCTGAGCAGGTAGAGGGCGGCAGGGCAGAGTGCTGAATTCATGTGTCAGCCCCCAGCCAAGGGGGTGGCTTTTGTCTGCATTTGATCYCCCAATGCTGCGTCCTGGCAGCTGGTTCAGAAATTTTGCTACTCCTCTAGGCAGGATAAAGTATCAAAGAGGAGCCCTTCTGCAAAGAAAGCTGTGGTAGGTTTTTGACAAAATGATTTTGATTTGTCAATCTGTAACTTAATCAGTAATTCCTACATTTGTATCATTACGGGATGTGTGACTTCCTCCCCTGTGTGATGCAGTAAGTTCTCTTGTTATGAAGCCTCTGAATTATCATTAATAATTAAATCCAAGTTGTAGTTGTCAAAGTGATCAAAGGACACTATGATGCATTATCCCAACTCTGTTTTAAATGTTCATTTACTTGCTAATCTGCAAAGCTCAGTACATTGGTTGCCCAAGTTATTAGTGTGAATTATTGATATCTTGGTGGCATTTTATTCTATCCTAATATATCCTTTTGCCATTTGTGATTTAAGACAATTTGTATCTCTCATATGAGCCCAGAGAGCTGACAGAACAACGTTCATCTTTTCTAGTACCATAGGCTTGTGTGGAGTGGGAGGTGACAGAAGATGGRGCAGGATTTAAGGTGGCCTGTGTCTAGGCACAGTTTGAGCCTAGCCTTGTTAGCAGGAGCAGAGAGTCTCCTGAGACAGAGGAGGGAGGATCCTACATGTTATGCCAGCCTGGGGCCATCTGTCCCCACTGTGGTGCTGCAGCTCTGGCTCCACCACAGCCCTGCCCCTGTGCCCGAGGTGGTGACCGGAGCTGGGGCTGCTCCCTCACGGTGATGGAGGGGCTTTCGTGGCCAGGTGCAGACCTGCTGCCACTGGGAGCCCCCAGTCAGCACCTAGCCAGCAGGTCACCCAAAACTAGTGAACTTGGTTGCCAAACTAGCAGGAAAAGATGTTGTTAATGTGCACCATGCTGACTTCACTCACAATTTCTGAAATCACATGACAGCTGAAATCTGAGAGTAAGAACTAGTGATGGCACTGTGTTTTAACTACTTTTTATTTTATTTTTTGTTCTTTTTTTGAGATGAGTGGCTGCAAAACCTGCTTGTGGTATTTTGGGGGTTATCAAGCCATTGACTTCCAGCAATATTTGGAGGCAGAGAAGAAATACTGTGTTAGAGCATGGTAGAATGCTTAGATGTAGAGGGTTATATACCTAAATGTACAAGGTCATCTTGCTAAAGACCCTTGGATCTTCAGATAGAGTATCTTGATACTGAGCACATAGTGAAGCTGATGGTCATGAGGACAAAGGCTCTTTGAAATCTTCGAGAATAATGGTGCAGCAATAGAACAGTTTGTGTTTTGGAGCACGAGGGTAGAGTGTGCATTTTATTTTCCCAGTGATGGAGGTATTGAAAGTATGTATTAATTGGCTAAAGAAGTTGTGTGCAGAGATACACACTTACTTATTTTTAACCTCCTGTTGTGCAGCCAAAGCTAATCTATCTCTATTTATCTTTAGTGTATGAGTAGAGTTTTGCTTTGAATATTTGCCTATTGAGCCCAGTACCATCAAAGCTATTCAGTACTATCACTTTTAACTTTTTTTACRTGGAAATAATGCTTGAAATGTATGGTGGAATAGTGTTGAACAATATTTGATTTTTAAGATTTGCTGGGATCAAGCTTATAAAGTGGTAAGGACACGCATTTGTGTTATGCTTCAGTGAAGATGGGGGGTCCACAATACCTCTTCTGTTAGAACATATTTGTTAATTGCAAAAGATGAAGACTATATAGTAAATTGTAGAATTGTCTGTGTCTCCTGCCTATACTTCTGCTTCAAGGGTTTTTGGAAGCTTTGTTTCCTGCATGTGCAATAGCTTGTTTTGAGAGCCACTCTAAGTTGTATTTTAATTTTCTTCTTTATTGCAGATTGACTTGGAGCCAGAAGGGAGAGTGTATGTCATCATAGACCTTTCAGGATCATCAGGTGAAGGTAGGGACTTAAAGGATAGTATCTTATTCTCTCGTGAATGGAATCTTCCAAGGACCTCTGTAATTGGAGGTWTTGGAGAAGGTGCCCTGCGCCAAAACGTTCTTTCAGTGAACACTTTTTGATTAATGTGCCTGTGAGTCGATGAGCTGGTGAAGTGCATCTTACCCCATTAATCACTGATAGTAACAATACCAGCTGAAAGCATAATAACCAAATGAGAGTGGATGATTAGAGCTATTAATTTCCAGAAGACACATCCAGATTCTTATCTTTGGAAGAATGCTATCCACCATATAGGAAGGAATGGAAGGATGACAAATAGAGGGAAAAGAGTGTATTTGCTATTTAAAATTGTCCTGATTTGATATATTTCCATTAAATGYTTTCTCTTCCAAGTAAAGCAAGGGACACAAGCATTGTAATTAGGGATATCTTCATATTAATGATCCACTAATTGCATGTTGGGGGAAAAACACCAAGCAACTTGGAAGAAATATTTCCTAACTTATTCAAGCATTCTTCCACTATTTTTAAGCAGGAGGAAAKTCAGGTGTTATATGGTAGAAATATGAAAATGTCTGAAGATGTAAAGCTGTTGTATATCTAAACTATGTTCTTGGTGACACCTTGGTCTACTGAAATGGACTGGATGACTAGTTTTGGTTGATTATTTTAAATGGTGTCTTCTGAGCTATAGGTTGTTATGCCACGTACTTTATAGAGCTCTGCTAAACAAGGTTATCGTTGATTCAGAGTTCATGAAGATTGACATAAAGACTGAAAGGAGCTGAAACAGAAAATGGAACAAAATGAAATTATTTTGTGTGACTTAGTTGAGTAAGAGCAGCAGATAATAAATTGCTATTCTCTGACCAATTACTAATAGTAGTTTGCAAAACACATACTSTACTAAATCCTGAATTTTAAAAAAAGAAAACCCTTATTCAGGCACATGCCTACATTAAAACATACTCTTTCCTTTTTTTCGTATTGGCTAAGTAGTAGCCAATGTTTCAAATGTAGTTTCTGTGTATCTTGCTAATTGCTATGTCAATTTAGAACTGAAATATGATCAGTAATGCTAATTTAATACTGTCATAGGGCAGGTAGATATACTTCCAATCTTTTGCTTCTGGTTATATAATATAAGGAATAWAAGCCAGTAGTGTTGCTGTTCTATTCCAAGGTGAGTTCTGATGTGTTAGACTGTCAAAGGGAAGGAAAACTTCTGTTCTACCATCTCAGAAGTCCTTAATCTTAAATGAAATTGGCTATGGTAATGTTTCCTATGTTATGTGTGTATTAGACTGTGGCTTCTGGAAGATATTTTGAAAGAAATTTGCAGAACTAGAATTTGTGTTAGYGTAGAAGGGGAGTRTAAGAACAGGCAAGCTTGCAAAGAAATAAGTGCCTAAAGAAAAAAGCWTAGTAAATGCTGTCCTTATGGGAGRGCCAAGAGACTTCAGTAGGCACGAATTTGGTAGAACCCTGGAGAAATTGCTGTGCTTGAAAAATGCTATAGAACTTATATATTTCTAGAGCTTTCTSATAGGTTTAAGTAACTGTGGAGAACTGGCGTATATTGCAAAATTCTGGAGGAAAGTTAGTTTGGTGTCACAAGGGAAGCTGAACMACTTTTGTACAGCTTTCTATAAAAGTGTTTAACGGTGTTTTGGTAGCACCGTTATGAGGCTGAGATGAGCTACTTGTGAGTTTCACTTCAGCTAGCTTAAATTCAAGCACCTAGTCCAACAAACAGTTGCATTTGACTCCTGTTGTAGTAACCAGATACTACATGTGTGCACATGTATTTATATATAAAATAAATGTCAGACATATGTCCTTAAACATTATATATATTTTCGTCTTACTCTATATGCCTTTGCTTTAAAAAGAGCAAAGGACTATGGTTAGACTAAATACATGTAGTAAAGGTGATTCTGAGATTTGACCTAATTTGTTAACCAGGACTTTGTGGGTTTTTTTGAATTCCAATGTTCATTGTGAGTTATAAAAGAATATGTAGCATTCTTTTCATGCTGTGTGAATCCTGATATAAGGTTGAGTTCCTTTAGAGGAAACATCCTTTACTTTTTTAAAGTTAGAAGTTTTTAGTAATAGTCTTGGAAAAATAGTGGTAACCAAGGGGTTGACACTTAATTCAGGCAGAATTGCCTCTTAAGTGGGTGCTCTTACCAGAGAAGGGTAATATGTTGGCATGTTGAAATCTGGATCTGCATCTAAACCCATCTATATTATACAGACTGTCCATTAAGGACTTKGACCACTGCTAAATGCCTGTAATTCCTCTAGGACACTGCAGGTAAGAAATACAGGCCATCATCTAAAGGTGCAAAAGTACCAAGCTGATCAGAAAGGTCCTTGCTGGGACTCAGCAACAGGACTGTCAACACCTCTCGCTGAGTGTGCGATATTCAGCAGCTTTAGGTGTGAATTAGGCATCCGATTCAATTTGCAAATCCAGCTAGGCCTCTTTCTGAGTGCTGAGAGTCTAACTGCTTCTGTAAATGTGACCCTTAAGCCTAGCAGTGTGTTTAGGAAACCCAACCTTGCCTGCTTTTGGGATTGCTAGCTTGTATGGTAGGATCCAAACAAATTATGTGTTATCAGTAGTTGTCAGAGTTTAAAGTCGCATTGTGACATTATCTCACCTCTGATTCTGGAGATGGGGGAAAAAAGTTTAAAAATTGACTTTTCATATAATAGACACACATATCTAATGTTCATTAATTGATAATGTCCTAATTTTGCAAGCAAGCCCCTTTGTGAGAAAGCTGCTATATAAATACGTGTATTAGGTCCTGAACAATGAGAACTGAAGCACTCTTATTCATAGTTTAGCTTGACTAAGTTTTCTCATTGATGTATGTGATGTTGCTACCATGTATCTTTTAAAACTGAACTGACCTTCAGGCCCAGCKGCCAGATTGTTTATGCTGCTGTGTTACTTGCACTTGTATGGCAAAATAATGAAAATGGTTMGTTGTTATAGTCAACTTCCTCAACGGAAGTCTACAATTTCTCTTCTACCTCCTGCTTCCCATTCCTTTGAACTGATTTATTTTGGACTTTCATTATTCCTGGGGTTTTGGTGGAAAAGATGGAAGTATGTCACATTACAAATGGAGGTAAAGACATCTCTGCCTGCTGGTGTCATGTGGCTAGGCTTGTTGAGAAGCCATCCTGAGATATCGGTATCAGAATCTGCCCAACATTTATTATGTGGAACCATAGGAAAAAGGTTGCTGGCTTTGCTGCTTGGGTTATTTCTCCTAATCTAAAGCTAGGAATCYGTGGGAGACTTAGAGCAGTGTCAGCCTGAGGGCCATTTTCTGCACTTCGAAATTTCCTTGAGGAGCAGCTCTTGTGCAGCAGGGTACTGCAGCTCTGAGGAGGCAGCCTTGAAACCCAAGGCTGWAGGCTGCTCTCCACTGGATGTCTTTCAGCATTGCCAGCAGTGGATTGTTCACATCTCAGGGTATTTGGGTTTGCCCTGAAAAAAAAAAGTAAATCATCTCAGGGAACTTATTCTTGTTCAATTCTAGTCTTTGAACTGTCAAATGGTTGGAAGACACAAATACTGGAGTGTGAGAAGTGGAAAGAAAACTGCATAAAAAGCTTAGCAACAACAACAAACCCAATAGAACCATTTTTATCAGGGCTTTTTTTAACTAATCCCATTTTGGAACCTGCTTACTGCTTCTGAATGTTTGCTCTGCACTGAGAGGGAGGGTGAGAAACTATTGTCGCAATCTCCTATAAATCCTGTAGTAGGAACAGTCCAGCCCACGTACTGAAGGCAAAATGCTAAATGAGCTGTGCATCACACAGAAGGTGATGTTCTCAAATTTTAGCAGTAAAATTGGAATCCTAACATTTGAACATGCCCAAATTTYTCCTTTCAAAACCACTACTGCCAAACAGTTGGTGGGCTTTGCTGTGTGCTTTGCTGCATGTGTATGTAGGTCTTAGTTGCACATCTTTATGTTGTTAGGCTCTTCCAAACACCTCATTGAGGGGGATGCACAATTTCTATGGTGAGAAACTGGATGTCCTGCCTTGCTGAGTGAGACAGCAAGTCCTTCTCTTCATGGGTTCTGCATAGATCTGGGTAATTCACAATATGGACCTTGATATAAGAAGAGGAAGTGGGGGGGGGAAAGCTCTCCCACAATACTTTTTGAAATTGTTCTGAACTATATAATCAATATTTCCATAACGTGTGATGCACGTCTTTACTTTGACTTTGCCAAAATTGATCTGCAGGGTTTTTGTTTACTTTTTATAGGGATTCATGTTTAAAATTACTTTGTGCATCTAGAGTAAATATGCACTAGTTSCATGTGAATGGAAACAGTTTTTTCAGTGGATACTTCCCAAATGTAGATGTGTACATACACACTAAGCATACATTGGCAAGTTAAAATAACTGTAATAATCAGTAAAAATCTCTCTATACAAAGATGTGATTAAATTTGTAACACTTCTTACTGGGTTTCTTAAGTATTGACAAATAATAACAGTTCACTAAGAACTTGAAAGGCTGGTTTAAAAACAAATCCTTGTTCTATAAACAGAAATATGAAGTTTCCATAGAGATGACACAGCATTTAGTAGTATTAATTAGAATTTTTGTTAGCTTCATTGAGTCATGTACTGTGCCATGTACAAGCATGTAGAATATTAAAGAAGCATTTCTGATAACTTGCCTTTATGAGACCAATTCAGAATATGGGTTGTCACTGCTACTTTTCTGGGTTATCTTATCAAACTTGCAAAACACATAATCAGTCAGTTCCTCTTACCCAAACATCTGATAACTTGATAAGATTTCTTATTAGATGAGCAAGATTTGTGGAAGACCAGTGTTTGTAAGAATTAACTCGGGAAAGATCTGTCATATATGTTCCTTACTAGCTTATTTGGCAATCTGGATCTAACGTGTGCCCCAGGTTTTAGTCTTATGTCTTCAGTGACTGCTGGGGCTATGGAGGAGAATGGTGTGTCTCGGCCCTCAGCTGGAAATGAGACTCCTTTAAGATGCACAGCTTTATTTCTTTGCTGGTCATTGTCCAAGGTCACATTGATTTTTCCTATATTAATTCAGTGATGCTGTAGCATAGGCATTATTTCTAGGCTGAAATGCTCTCATTGACTGTTTTATTGACCTGCTTTGGCAGCATTTTTTATCTGGTCTTGTTGGTGCTTGGAAAATTGAGTGAACTTTTTTCTAATGATTTAAGAAATATTTAAGAGCTCCGATGTATTTGATCCGGGTCCAAATGCAGTGAACAGCTAAAATATAATGATGCAGTGACACAATGATTCAGTTTATAAACTTGGATAACAGATGGCCATCAAATCTGTAAGACATAATTGCCCAAGGAATGATTAAAAACACTTTCAATAAWGTCAGTTTTATATACAGTGAAAGACAGAAGCTGCTATTTTTAAAAGCTTATGACCTTCTTGCTGCTTTTGTCATCACAGATGTCTTATTTCTTTGGAATTATTGGTTTGTGTGTGACACAAATGTCTAAGTTACAGTAGCTTTACACCAGCTTGCAAATTAAATTACCATTTGCAATATGCCACTGTTGAATTAGTAACTGTAGAATGAGTTGCAAGATGACCTTAATTAATGAAATAGATTTTTTCTAACTGTATTATTATAGGTAGTTTATAATAAGGATTTAAATAAGAACTATTCAAAACTTACCTATGTGTTCTATCTAGATGGTYGTGGTGACATTAGATGCCTGGATTCACATTATATAATAGTCTTTCATAMAATTACAGACTCTGCATTTTGGAATGGTCAGTTAAATTCCAATAAAATACCATAATTCTTGCTACAGGTGGCAGATATTTCAGAACGCTGCCTGTTGGAAGTTWTGGGTCATGACTACAAGTTACGTAGCCACAAAAAGATGACATCTTCTAATAAATTATCTACTCGGTTTCAGCTGCTGTTAAGATACATTCCACAGAATGAAGAACTTAAGGTGTTCTTTTACAGTCAGGTCTTTTAGTTGAAGTCATGGCAGTATTTCAGAGATGCAGAAGATATTTTCTGCAAGTTAATTATTTGGCTTTTTTGCATTGAAAAATCCAACCAAGAAGTACCTCAAACAATTAGGTTAGGAATTTAAGACCCAATTCAACATATGTGGCTCTAAAGAGGTGTCCCAGCTATGCCTTTTATCTGAGTGCTGTTAGTTCTTCATATAGATAGTGCCAACTGACATATTACAGCCGAAGATCCTTGGAAGCAAGGAGAATCAAGTGCCAGCAAAAGGAGGATTTCTTTTAATGTTGCTTATGTTTCATACCTGAACTCTTTAACACGGCTGCAGCTAATCAGGATAGCCACAGGAGTCTGGTTGTGACAGACAGGGCATGCACACTGGGGCCAGGAGAAGGTGCATGCCTAGAAATCTGTGTCTAAGCCACATGTATCCAGGAACTAGGCTTGTTTGCTAGTTCTAGCAATCTGCCCTAGCAAAGAGTGTCTTTGACAGACTCCTTCAATTGTCAATACAATTTTGGCATTTTTGTTGCCAATTTGGGAATAGAACAATTGATGGTGGTGTTGAAAGAGAACCCTTTGGAGAGCAGCAGTGGTAGGTGGGCTAACTGAAGCCTTCTTCCTGTGGAGCTGGGGTCTGTTTGCTCTGTATTTTGTTGTCTTCTCTTTGAGGTGCGGGTCTGCCAAGGATTGCATTGCTTTGGAAGACAATCTGAATACTGATGGCTTTTATTCTGTGATGTCTTTATTCCATTTTTTTTTTTTCTTCCCCTCCATCCTGAGGACATACTACAGGATGTGTCAGAATTCATCAAACACTTCCTAGGCAGCCAGCAGCTGCTGACCCTGCGGTGCTCAGTGGGCTCTGAGAGGATGTTTGCATTTGTGCTGAGTTTCTAGTACGTGTCTGACAGCCAGACCTTTCCTGGATGGTGTTTTTTGTTTGGTGGAGAAGAGTCTGCCTGGATGCATTTTGCCCAGGCCTTGTGGTATCACGGGGCTCAGCAAGCCGTGTGCTCTTTGCACGTCTGGCTGTGGCTTTTTTCCAAGAGCTCAAATAGTCAGACCCTGTGTGACCAGAACAGTGCTGAGGTGTCCATGCTAACCAGAGGCTCTCCTGCCTCCAGTGACTTCATTCAGGTGTGGTTAGAGAGAGAGCTCTTCAAATACGGCTCCCCCAGTGCTTCCTGGGAAGACTGTAAGCTCAGGGGCATACAGTTTGCAGTGTCCATATCCTGTTGCTTTCTTCCCTTCTTGAGGCAAAGCGGAATATCCAGTCAGAAGAAGCCAGGCACATATTTGCACTCTGCTCAATCCGCTTAGGTAGACTGGGCTCTGCTGCTTCCTAGCTGGCCTGACAGCAGAATACAAACTGAGTTTGAGTTTCCTGCCTGCAGGAGCCCGTATTGCGTTCTTGCTTTCCCTGCWCACCTGTGAGCTGTAGCCGGTGAGCTAGCTTAAAACTGTAACCACAGTCTTTACTTTCAAAATCTGCTAGGCAGTTTGAGTGAGAACCTATTATTTTTTGAAACCTTAGTTTTAGACAGATGATCTTGATTTGTTTTTTGTCCATTCAGTTTTCCAATTTTTCTGCAGCAGAAATCAGAACTTCTTTGTACCATAAGAGGGGGTGGTGGTAAGATAAAATAGAAAACAAAAAGCTTAAACTGCTTTGGAAAGTTTTCTTTCAGTTCACCTTTGGTTTATTCTCTTAAAGCTAAATATATTTCTAATAGGGTGTGTTTTTTTGGTTTGTCTTTGATTTAATCTTAAAATACTTCCCTGCTGAAGGGCGGATGCTTATCTCAAGAATAAAAATACTCTTCCAGATTTCTTTCCTTTTCTTYGGCCTGTTCACCTATTTTGTGACTCTTTACAATTGTAAGAAATCTTTGCTTATTCATTTCATAAAGTTCTAACTAAATCTTCAACTGGGTTGTTTGTGTTGTGGTTTGTCACTAGACTTACTGTTAGCCAAAGAGAAAATTATGAAATTATTACAGAAGCAGCATATGTATTTACTTGAACATGGAGAATTGAAGGCAATCATGCTCCACTAGACAACTCTTATTTGAGATCAAAGATAYTAATCGGTTTTCCCAAATCGGTTAGAGTAAGTTAATGTCAGTATATACTGAACCTCTGCAACACTTGGGGCACTAGTGYGGATTTACTAGGTGATGTGTTCCTGTTGAGGCAGATTGTCACGTGTTGGTAGCATGTCATCTGAAAGCAGATGTTTGGGCTCTGTTACCCAGAAAAACAAAAGCTGAAAAGCATGAGAACACTTTGCATGTGTCAGCTAGCCTGGCTTCAGTAATGGCRCAGACATTTGGTTAGGAAAATAAACCTTGTGGGCTAACAGTTGAAAGAGGGATTTTTTAAAAAAATTTTTTCTTCTTATTTTAAGGTGTTAATGGAAACACTGGTGACTGGCAATTCAGTTTGTCCAGCTTGGTGCATTATACTTGGRAAATGCCTTGCTCTGTAGAGAGACTCCCCAAAGGGTGTTTATATTTTGATTTTTATGTGGCAAATGCCTTTGTAACGAACATCTCTCCRTGGATTTACAGCCATCCCTTGGATTATATCCAGTTAGCTGATGGAACATCTGGTAAGCGTTGTGTGTTTGTAATAAGCCCTTACTGTTTAAAGCAGGCTCAGGCTTTTCAGGCAGAGATCAATGACCTTTTCTTGGCTGGCTTTGAGCTGTTTGCCAAAACAAGTGGCTCACAGGGAGCAAGTCGCTGGTAGAAGATTTGGTTTAAAGGAGCCTTTGTCTTGTACTAGAAGAGTTTGTAGTTATTCCAGAAAAATTACATTGGGCTGTGATAGAAAAGCAATGAAACTCCTACATACCATGTTCCAAGTTGCTGAGCATCTTTTTTGATCCTTTATGCAGAATATACTCAATCAATTACGCAGGAAATAGTCATGTTTGATATTGCCCTTGCATGTGCTTAGTGTGTGGTTTTTTTGAAGAAAGCTGGCAAAATGTATGGGAGCACTTAAAACTATACTGGTGGTTGCATACCTAAGAAACAAACTAATGATAAAACCTGAGATAGTGAGCCATAAACAGATTTTAAAAATAGAATTCTATTTCATAATGTGTGACACAATAAATAGTTTAATCCACTGCTCTGTAACATGAGGTATTATGTGAAATATTAATATTGATACATATAAAAATATATGATTTCTGTGTTTTTCCAGTTCATAAAATATACAAGCACTATTCTGTTATGGTTTGTTTAGGTTAGATTTTACTTTTTACTCTTTTTTTTCTGTGCTACCATGCTTTTTAATCAATCTATATCTCCTTTACCCTGTTATATCCAGTTATAGGCAAGTTTGTTTTTATTGTTAGTGTTACTGATGTGAGAAAAGTCTCAATTCAGAGCATTTGCATTAACTGATTACAGATAAATAGATGAGGTGTACTGCACATGTTGCCTGTGGTTTTAACCATATTCTTGGCTTGCAGGAATCTTACACAGGTCAGCTAGGGGTTTGTTTGAGCTCAGTGTGACTGTCTTTGGAAACAGCTTCATGTTTTAAGATGTTCTACACCAGTGGTCTTCCCGACTTGCTTAAAACAGCACTGTAGTTCGGTAGTTTCAACCCAGATTCAGATGTGTTAAATCAAGTAGTTCTTGGAAAGCTATTTTATCTTAAGGTCCCYTAGAAAACCTTGGTTGATAGCCTGCTTAGAGTAGATAGAGTAAATGATTAAATTTTAAAGAAGTCTAAACTGCTGATTCAATGTATAGATCAGTATATARTTTTTGCTACGTGTTGTAGCACTTACATTTGAGTTTAAACTGAAGAGCAAATGAAAAGAGATGGAATAAAAAATGTGACTATTGATCTTATTGTTATTATACAATATGCTTCCTTTTCTCTATCCTGTAGACCAAGTTCTCAGAGGTGCTGAGCACAGCCAGTTTTTATCACTTGCAACTAGAACTGTAGTTCTGAATCATCTTTGTAAATTGGACTCTCAATGACTTGTCCTGCCCCTTTGAAACGAACCATTAAGGTTGTGAAAATTTGGGGGACGTTAATGTCTTCCAAACATTGTTAACCAAACATTTATTGCCTTCAACAGAGCCTAAAAGTCTAATCCTATTCCTAAAATAGCAATTCCACGGCAGTGTTAACAGATGGAATATCAAAAGTGTATTTTTTGAATATAGTCTCAGTTTAATATATTTAGGAGAGTTGGAAATAGCAAAGCCAATTTAGAAAAATGCCCTGTTTAGTAGAGACTCCAATCTATGCATAAATTTGTTTGTTTCATGGATACACTGAAAATAGGCTTGAAAGAAAGTATGGTAATATATTAAACAATGGTAAATACTACTTTGTGTTCTAGTTTATTTAGAAGCATCAAATGCTTTGCTGGAAATACTACCCTAATGTTGTAGTTAATTGCCTGAATTTCAAACACAAAGATTTCAGTCTTTTGCACGTTGTCCTTAGGAAGAGTGAAAAATAATGAAAACCTGTAATACCTGAGTTACAGTGAAGATTTTTTTTAAGAGTTTCAGAAAAGTTAGTACATCATATTTTACTTTTGAGACTATATATTTCAAGTACAGCAAGTCTCCTAGGAATAAGAGCTGCAAACGAGAAAGCAACACAAGCATCAAACACTGCATGTGGCATTTTCTTGTGTTTAGTCAATGTGACCACCCTTAAAAGAGCTCTCCAAGGACTGTGTTTTACTACTGGGCACATGGTACTGTTAAGTGTGTGTGTATGTGTGTCTGTGGTTCTTATTGGAACTCCATTCTCTATATGATTAGAGAGTGAAGTGAATAATGTTTGAGTATTTTGAGTACTAGGCTAGGCAAACTTAAATTTATAAAGTATTTTACCTTAAAATAGGCAAAAAGAGCAGTGGATTGAAGAACAGTAGTTCTGTCACTYGTCAAAGTTTTGTTACATGTGTTACATTTGCATACTAAATTTTTTTACAACTTTGACTGCAGAAATTTAACTTAATTTGATAACCTGGTAGGTCTTTAAGATGTGTTGATGAAATCTGTGGATATCATCATTCCAAACTAAAAAGTATCAYGTTACCCTCACAGTGTAGAAGTGGGGGAGGCATCTTCCTCTAAAAGTTTGCCAAATTGTAACCTATCTTTGGAAAGAGTAGAGGTGTTCTGGTAGGCTACTGTGTGTAATAGCAACTACCTTTAAAATGATGAGGTAGCGTATGTAACTTTCAGCTGTATGTTCATTTCCATTGCTGCCTTATYGTTTCAAAATGGATGCTTTTCCTGTCCTAGAGCCTTTGGGTAAAACACAGTTGCTTTGCCACTAAAAAAAGACTTTTTTCTGGACGTGCAAATGACCTTCCAGAACGTGTTCGTTACTTGTTACCCTATGTTAGTGTGTGTCACTGGTAAATTTTCTAAGAAAAGAAGATGCAAGTAGGGACATAGAAGGTCAAGTTCTTTCATCATTTCTCTAGATTTTGGCAGGGTTGTACAAAGAAAGGCATCAGAAACTATAGCTGTAGCCAAGATGAGAAACTCTGATCTAAATATTCCCGAGTCTTTTGTCTTGTTTCATGCTGTGAATTTTAAAATGTTTTCATGATTGCTGCATATTTCTTAAAGGGTTCCTTCCAAAAAAGTGACTTGTGTATGATACTAGTAATATAAAATATACATTTTAATCATCAGTAACGACTCTAACAAAAAGAAATGCTTGATATGTTGGCTTTTGAACTCTTAGATGCAGTGTAGGTCATGGATTTCCCTTATTAACTCAGGGGTCTATTTTCCAGAATTGTATTCCAGTAACACAYACTAACAACTTGAATTTAGCCATTAACCAACAAGGACTTAATATGTGAGCCTTGGATAAAGTACTTAAGAAGTCTTAACCTGAGAAGCAGTAGTACCCGAGGTTTGCACCAATGAGGCTTTTTTTTCTGCAAGATATGGATGACCAGAAAATCTGATYTCAGAACTATTCTCTTTCTATTTGCTTCTCCAGCTTCTCTTCCTTCTAATTTCTAGATCAGTATCAGGAAATTTCTCTTCTGTTAATTCCTAGGCRTATGTATGAATCTTAATTAGATTCTGTGTTATCAAAAAAAAAAGTGATAATTTCACTTTAAGATGGGACAAACCTTTTTTAATCTACTTAACTGAGAATGAATCTTTAAAGGAAACCTTCATCAATTTCTATAGTAAATAAAATATTACAGGATATCAGTTTATCTCTGGAACTGGTGAAAATCCTGGGAGCAACTGTACTTGTGTCTAATCGAAGCAATGCCCTGGGAATTGTAAGTCTCAGTGTGAGAATTGTGCAGGATGGATCCCAAAAGCTGGTGGGGGAGAGAAATCCAAAGGTCTAATATCTGAAAACAGAGAACACAGTTCTAATACTGTTTATTCTTATGCTACAGSAGTCTGAATTTCTGTACCTGATCTATGTCAGTGTTAGAGCAGCATATGGACTAATTTTTTTCTTTTTTTCCTTCTGTTTTTAAGTCACTTTCAGGCACTTGAAAATATTTCTGGAGAAAAATCGGTTTCTTGTTTTCAAAGAGCATTCTGAGATCCAACAGCATTTCTGACAACTGCAATGCAAGACTCTAGAAGCTCTATTTGAGAGCAAGGGCTTAGCCAAGACTAGAGAAGAACTTGAGATTTAGATTTGTGTCTTGTTTTCAATTAACTGCCTTTTTCAAAGGGAGGCAAAAGTAAACTCAATGTGATGCAATGCACTTTAAACTTACTAAAAAGCAATTTTTCTCTGTCTCAGGATCCCAAAAGAACATTTAGTTTAAGCTACTTTTAGTAAAGACTTTTTGCTGGCTATATTTATTAAATCAAACTAATCAGGATTCCATCTGTGAAATTCAAAACATTTAAATTTTAGTCACAATTTGATCATAATGATTAGACTTTCTCCTAAGTTACTATGATGTAGCAGAATCCATTTTTTTTCTTACAGTAATGGAACAAAAAACTGGGGCTTCTATGAGTGACTTTCAGGACTTAAAGATGGAGGAGAGTCTACATTTAAAAAAAGGCAGTCATCCTCAGTTGTTGTCAAACCATATATTGTTCTTGCTCAGAGAAGGTTCTGATATGTATTATCAAAAATTTATATTTTGATTCCTTCACTCTTGGTTTGCTGTAGTTCAGATGCCATATTCCTYCTTCTGTCAAGACATGGCATTTGAGAGGGCATGAGGGGGTTAATTTCTACAGAAAATATGGATCACTGGAGCTTTAAGTTTTCCCTAGATAAAGTATTTCCTTGATACTAGCTCAGGTGTATGACTAAATCATATAAATAAGATCTTGGTCATTGAGTATTTTGCCTTTTTTTTTTAGTGGGGGAAGGAGAAAAGGGAGAACGGGAAGGAGAGTCCATGTACTTGGTATTCCATTGCCTGTGTTATCTGAAGGTGTGTGTGCTCGTAGAGTTTCTGCCAGTGTGACCTGGCTCTTCAGACCTCTGGTTTTGCAACACTGCACTCATTTACATATTTCTGGCTGATACTGTCCCAAAAAGGCCAACCTTGCATATGAGTCAAACAGCTCAAGACCTATGTCTGTTCCTTTTTTCAGATTTTTTCTAATTACGTGTATTCATGGCTAAATATGGCATCTAGGAAGTCTTCCAGCAATTCCACTGTTGACCCAGAACRTTCTTGTTTCCTTCAGGAAACAGGAATGGCAACTTAGTGTGAGCTTAAGAGTTGGAAGTACAAACACCCTYCTTTCTTTGTCCCATTTGCTACATCTGTGCAACTGGAAAGTAATGGAGCATTGCATATTGCTCCTGAATGTGAAAAAGCAAGGCTTTAAGCTCTGAAGCCATTTGCATATAACTTTATAAAGAGCTGGTACCACTGTTCCCTGTGCAGTACACTTGAGTTCTGTGCAGTGCTCGTCTTTCTGTAGGGAAGACAAAACTAGAGATTCCTGATGTGTAGCAGCACAAGTTATTTGCCTTTGTTTTGCTTATGGCAAACATGAAGGCTAGATGGCCTTCCTGTGTAGTTAAAGCTCTTCAAGTAAAAGTTCTATTTGAGAGCTTGCATCTTTATTATTCTTTCTTTGTTCAAACTCTTCTTAGCATCTAAAGTATCAAAATGAATCTATTTTGTTAGCAAATTATTTTTTGTTACAAATACCATGTTGCTTCAGTCCCAGATATCCTCTCAAGATTATATGCATAATATTCTAAAAAATGACATGTTCTTACTGCTACTGCTGAATTTACCAGTGCTAAAGCACTGCACAGAGCATTCACAGCAATTCCAAAGGCAATTTATAGCACAGGTAAAACTGAAATAATTGCAGCATTGCTGGCCTCAAAGCTTTCCTAAGATGAGGCATGCAGTATTTCTTCTGTGATTGCAAAGAAGCCAGCCCTGTTTCACTGGAACATTTTTGCATCAGCAAGAGATTTGGAAGACCACATGGGAAAAAACCAATCTTCCGATTTCATACCTTCACTAGAAAGGCAAAGAGCAGAATTTGTCTTTGAACATCTGGAATCTATTTCTTCAGTTTGCTGGTTTTGATGTTGAGTTTCCTTCTTTTTATGCTTTCTTTTTCTCTATGTTCCTGGGAGACATAGGGTTGGGTTTTTTATTAGTTAAAAAAATAGGAGTTTCTGTTCAAGCTTACTCAGCTCTTTAGAACAGAATTAAATAATGGTGTTGCTAACTGAGATTCCAATGAATTTATATTATTTCCCGTTCTTCTAGCCAGTCTTTCACCAACTGAATCTTTCATTTTCTCTCTAATCATCCTTCGTAGGCTGGCGCACATTAGTTGTGGATGAACTGAATATCAAGTGTGGTGTTCAAGTTAGGGCAAATCTTCTTTGAAGTGATGATCTTAGAGGGTTTTTAATACTGACAGACTTCTTGGTAGTTTCCTGCTACTTGTGTTATGTAATCAATACAAACTGACCTGAAGCAATAAGAGAAACACCAAACCTCAGTAATTATGATTTAAAGGAGATGTTTCTATCTTGCCTTTTTTTCTCATTTCATGGATGTGTTAAGAGTGGTTTTCCCCACCAGTATTGTCTCAATAAGCACAAGTAAATAAGTCAATTGCCAGCTGGCTAAGGTGTCTTATTCCAGTCAACAGCAATTTGGTCAATGTTGTTTGAGTCGTCATCATTAATTTGGTAGGAATTGCTCTGAGGTAAACGTTAAAAACATATTAGTCTCATTAGGTGTTAAGAAAATGTAGTGCTGAAGAACCTGGAAATAAGCAAATGACCCAGGCACTGATCACTGGTACCTGCTCAGCTTGGGCCAGTATATTCATGGACTGTGGTGTTTCTTCTGTATTTGTTTAGCACTTTCTCGAGTATTGAGTATTTTGTAGCACTTTCTCGAGTATCTAGTGGCCAAGAAGCAGCAGTAGGGCAAGCAGACTCTTGGGGCAAGTCACTTAGTGTAGAAAGCCATGTGGAATTGAGACACTTCTGTCTTGCTGCTTGATTTCCTTGCCATTTAGCCACCTACTTCTAAATTGTTTTGAAAAGCCCCTATGCTGCTGCACACCTTTCTAGTCACCAAAGACTTGATCTACGCTGTGGCCCTTTGCTTGTGCAGGGATGGGTCATTGGTAACTTCCTGCTGTGGGGCATCTGCCATGCATCCTATGTTGCCCTGAATGCTGTCCATAGTCACTGGATGCCCTGCTGCAAGGGGAAGAAGACAGCAGATGACCATTAATTGTGTTGGAATTGGCAGCTTGGAGTCCAGGTCACATTTCTTCACCCTTTCTTACAAGGTTTGACTGAGTTTGTTATCYTGCTGGACACTCAGTGCCTGCTCTTGCTTCCTGGTGAGCTGCTTATCCCCTCAAAAAGGATGTTGCTTCTCCTATTTCCTTCCAGCAAAGCAAGTAGGCCATTCCTGCTTGCATATAGGCATATGGAGCTGTAATCTCTTGCAGATCCTACCTTGTAGATATGTTTAAAGCCTACTGCAGTTAAGATAGATAAAAGTTGTTACAGAGGTGATAGAATCGGGTGAAAAGCAGAGTGGCTTTTACAGAATCACAGAATCTTTAGGGTTGGAAGGGACCTCTAGTCCAACTCCTCTGCTCCAGCAGGGATACCAAGAGTGCATGGCACTGGGTTTGGAAGATCTCCAGAGAAGGAGACTCCACAACCTCTCTGGGCAGCCTGTTCCTCACATGGGGATGGAACTTCCTGCGTTTCAGTTTAAAACCATTGCCCCTTGTTTTATCATTGGCCAATACAGAGAACAGTTTAGCTGCCTCCTCCCCACAGTCTTTCTTCAGGAATTTGTGCACATTGATTAGATCTCTTCATCTTTCTCTTCTGTTGATGCAGGAGCACCTGAACTTTGTATTTCCTGTAAATACTGTCAGTAGGGCCAACTGTAAGAAAACACTATCCTGATCAAGTTCTAGAAATCCAGAGTCAGGAGGGACAGGAAAAGAAAAACAAGTTTTGCTCTAGGATGTGAACCTGTTAGTCACTTGGGTCATATTATCAGGCAATGCAAATGTCTCCTCTTTTTTTAATAAGTCATATATATCTATTTGCTAAACTCTAAATAGTTATACATCAAATATCATGTGTCTTGTGATTAAAAACAGAAGTGTTAGCTGAAACATCTACTATGCATTGCAGTGATAGAGCTGGATGCCCATTCATTTTGTTTTCTGTGCTATTTGATATTCTATTGAACTTTCTAAATTACCTTTCCTTCTTCAGTACATGCTCTTTGCTCATCCACAGTTTGTTTGTTTTCCACCAAATACCTTTTCATTTAGTATTCTTCCCCACCAAGGAAAAGAGTGATTAAGGTCATCTTGTTTCCTGGGCTTTGAAGACAAGTGACTGAAGATTTTCTGTCTCTCTTCAGAGCAGCTGAGGAGAGCCCTTCATAGCGTGGTAGCAGTGTGCTGTTGGGACATGATTCTCCAGGGTTCAGGTGGAAGTAGCTCCCTTGTTGCGCAGCCAAGCAGAACGAGAAGGGCAGTCTGAGTGCAATTCCTCAGGGAGAAGTGGTCTATAGCTGTCTGCTAGCTTCCTTATGCAATAATAATGGTGGGGTTTTTTCCTTTTTTTTTTTTTTTGCTGACAGTCTCTATGTAACCAGAAGACAGAATGAAACAGAGGAAACTAGCTGAATTTAAAGAGTTTATTGAACTGGGCAGACTGGGTAGCTGTAGTCAGTTGTTTGTGTGTATAAACACTGCCTTTTTTTTTTAAATAAGATTGGTAGGAGGGAAAATGATGCATACAAGATGGAGAATCAAAGAGGGATATGAAATGACTGGTGTGTGTTTCAGATTAGATTAAGATTGGTCCATGAGATGGCCATTCTTCACACCCAGAAGGTCTTGCTCTGTGTCTTGCTCTGCTCCCTTCTGTTGGACTGTTGACAATGCCAGAGACAAAGATCTGGCTCTCAGGTTGTTTTTCCCAGAGGATCAGATAGTCGATTTTCTAGTATTTCTACTAATACTTTTTTCCTCTTCAGAGATGCCTTAAAATTCTCAGCTTGCTTTATTGGTGACCTATTTGAAAAATTAAGCTTTGACTATAAGTTTATATAATAATATTGATGGAAGTTTAACTAATTTTAAAGCTCTTGAACTGTGACTGCATTTCTTCTCTGGATCCAGTGCTGTGATCCCTATTCATGCACAACAAGCAGGGATTGAGGTACAGGTCACAAACCATGTTCTTTATCCCACCATGTCGCACATATGTGACTTGAATGGGGAAAGAGCAGCAGCTTAATGAAGGGGTGCTAATTAGGTGACTCTTTTCATATAAAATATACCACATCACAAACTTACTGTAGACCTGTTCCCTCTTGCTGAGTCTTTTACTTCTTATGCCAGTCACTGAAACTTAAGATAGGGAATGCAAAATTTCCACACTGCATTACTTGAACTTTTAAAGGGCAGAGCAGTCGATTATGAAAATAGCTGTAATATCTTTTCAAGTAGTGAAAGGTCATGTTTTGAAATAGGTAGCCTGTGTGACTTTAAGGAGGTAGAAAGGTGATTCTTCAGATCCTTGCTCTCTTCCTATTTAGCTTCTGCTGTGATAGAATGTCAGCCAGTTAGGATTTGTCCATGAAATATTATTAGAGTAAAAGATGTTTATTAATATGATAAGAAGTTGTTACAGGTCATGGAAGAATTGCTTTAAAAAGTGAAAGCCTTTGGAGTTTCTCTTACTGTTATTTTTCATAATTCATCCAGTGTTAATATTTGGTTCAGTTTGCCTAAACAAAGCTGCATTCATTAATAGTACAGAGCATGGATTTTGATTTGTAAATTGATTAACTGTCTTAATGTGTTTACATCAAATGAAAAATGCACTAACACAAGCAAAAGCCCAATATTGCTCCAAGTAATTTTCCAGCCTTGTGTGTTTCAGTGGTTGGATGGCATTTAAGGTAACTATGCAATGTAATGGATGCTGATTTCATCCTATATTGCTGTCATGGTAATGACTAATAGTGCTGATAAAAAGCAGTTGAGCATTTGCCTGGGGCATGGAAAACTGCCTCTCCAGGATGAACTGTACCCTGATGTCAATGCTGCTTGCGATGCATGGGATCCATCATGTCCTGGCATTAAACAGGCCTTGCTCTTTTGCAGTTTGGGTGCACAGTAGAAATCTTGTTGCTCTGGAATTGTTTCACTGTGTTAAATTACACTTGGTGCTATACACAACAAGAAAAAAAAATCTTATTATACTAAAAAGCAACCTCCTTTGGCTTTTGATATAGAGGGAATACTTGGGTGGCCTGAATGAAATCAGTTGGTGGTCTAGTTCTAGTTTCTCATGGATACATCAAAAACAAACAAACAAAACCCATCCTTATAAACAACACCCTTGCTGATATGTTCAACATGGAGCAAAAACTGGACTGATGAGGAATGAAACCCTCTCTGACCTTTGGACCTAACTCCTCCTGGAACACTGTACATGCTGCTGGAGAAAATGCACCCTGCTCGCTGTATTATTTTGTTATTGCATTCCCCTTGACTTGTGCCAGCTTGCAGTTAGAGTTTAAGGGAGTCCTTTCCAGCCTTTTCTGATTTCTGAAAAGGGACCTATTAGAGAAAGTTGTAACACAAAGCTGCATTTCAGTGTTTAATTCCTGAAAGAGATCCAGGTATGTCTTGTCCTTAAGTGGGCGATATACCTAAATATTACAAGACTTTTCTCCTTATCATTTCTGACAAGTGCTAGTTTAATTTGTAGYCTTGTGTGATTTATGATCTTTGTGGTTCTGTGGCTGGTCGGGGTGCTGCTCACTGCCCAGCAAGAGCAGGAAGGGGAGCGAGGGCAGCAGCACTGAGCTGCGCTCTGAGCACTGGCCCTTGTGGGATGTGGCTGAGGAAGTTGCCTGGCTCCTGGTGGGAGTCAAGTCCATGAATGAGCCTCCTAGGAAGCAATCTGAAAACTATGAGAGGCACAACAGAGGTCAGTTATCTACATATGTGAAATACAGTGATGGAGTAAGCTGTATTTTCTGTGATGGGTATTTATCTTTGGAGATATAACTTGCTTTTCATTCCAGTATTAAATACACTCTCTAAAACAGCAAGAGCAGTGTATTTAGTCACGGTCATCTTGGATTTGTGGGAATCAGTTCATCGTAGCTTAACAATACACATAAGTGAAATGGATCCTCTGTTAACAAAACAGTCTGTGCATTTATTAGTACTACTGAGATCATTGCCTAGAGATGAAATAGGGTGCCAGTAACAGAGTGAAGGAGTTACAAACATTTGAGACCCAAAGTGCTACATGAAACCTGTTAATTTGCCAAGGACTCGGGGGCCTGGATGGCATCAGTGTTTCAGCAGCTTGTATTATGACTTATTATACAGGTTTATGTGCATAGAAAGGTGTTAAGTCTACAGATGTCCATCTCATGCCAAAATTCCTTGGAAAGACTCTTTGGGGAACTCCCCCAGGGTCAAAGGAGCTGTCTTTAGAAGCTGTAATACCTTTTTCTAGTTCCAAATGCTAATATTAATAATTATAACCTACTGATGCTCGTGGAATTTACTGCTTTTACTGATATTTCTGGAATCTTCTGTATATTCACGGTGTGCATCTGAACTTGAAGTGAATAGTAATGCAACCAATGGTAAAGGCTTTGGTATCCGCAGCGCTTGAGGTTATTGGCACAGCCTCTTGCAGAGATGTCTGCTAGACAGCTCTGTGTAAACAGTTGTGCAATATTAAAGCAGAACAGAAAATATTCGCCCAAACCTTTGCATATATATCTGAATTTGAAAGCATTTCTCAATGTGTTGACAGAAGATGCTGCTTCTCCRTACCGTGATGATTTCCCTGTGCCGTGTGTGCCGCTTGAGAGCCACTTCTTCCCCGCCTCGTGCTTTTGCAAGCCGTAACCCTGCAGTGCTCAGCTGCTTGCTGAGCCTGATAACCCACTGGAGTTTCGTAGGATGTTTTACTTTAAACAAAGCACTTGCGTTTCTGCTTGTGTTGTTTCCCAGTATCCTGAGGAGCAGGAGTCAGGAAGGGGAGGCGCCGAGYGAGCGGAGCAGCCGTGCGGCCCAGAGCCCAGTGCTTCCTCCCGGCTCCTCCGACGCCAAGTCGGGTGCCCGCTTAGAGCTCGGCGGGCTCCTCCTCCCCTGCGTCCATGCTGGGGAGTGCTGCTCCATGAAACTGCATAAAATTAGTAACGGTGAAGGGGGCGCCGCCTGGTTTCCCACAGCAGCCAAGGCAATTTCTGTAGCGTTGTCTGAAGGAATCCTCTGCAACAGCGGAGTTGAGCGGGGGACAGATCTGCCTGCTGGACTTAAATGCCTTTCTTTCATACAAGCTTCCTCTAAGAGGARTAGGAAGGAAGTGAGTGGAGCTTGATCAGAAGAGGGAAAACGATCCTATTTCCTTCTGTTACTTGTCTGCCTGGGCTGGATGTCTAAAATCTAGCCAGGGAGATATGTGACAGGTATGTGTCAGTGGACACACTACAGTGTTTTTACGGGGAGGAGACTGGGCAGAGACACCGTTTTTTCTTATGCATGGCCAAGGGACATCTGCAGGTGCATCTGGAGGAAACACTTGGATCCTGTGTGCTGCTCTCTGTTTTTACTGGGCTATTATTGCTGGTCACTGAAAGGCAAGATGCCAAAACTGGGCAGGAAATATTTTTTCTTTCTATGAGGATTTTTGACAAAAATATATTTTGAATAGAAGTGTCTGAAAATAATGTAGGGATTGTCAAAAATCCTATTTCCCATCCTCTCCCAACCATTTTCCTAGTGGTGGTTTTTTTCCTGTCAAAATCCTTTCAAAATCTCAACTAAACTGGCTTAATTGGCATGGAGGGATTTTTGAACTGAATTAGTTTAAATAGTGCTTCCACTCAGCTGTGCRTTTTGACAAAATAAGCTTAGAACAGAAAATTCCTGATGTGTTAGGAGGTATTACTTCTAAATATAGACACCTGTAAAGGGGTTCTTAAATGTTTGCTCAGGTAAATACTATTTTAAAACACTGCATACTGATGGTGGTGGTTTGTTAAAACTTGGAGGGTGCCTGGCCAAGTCATGTTGTACAAAGAGTCTGTGGTGTTCAAGCCTTTTGACTTCTGTGATTTTTAGCCTGTTTCTTCCTCCCATACTCTAATAAACAATCCTTGAAAACAGGTTATAAAAGGGAAAAAGTCTATATTCCTGTCTACGTCCTCTACTTCATAATACACTTTCTTCTGTGAACTTGCTGGCCATTTCCAAAATGGGCATGTAAGTGTTCAAAATACTTAAGCTCCAGCAAGATGCTTCTGTTCCTGTAGGCTTTGGACATCTCAGATCAAAAACTGGCTGGGCAGGGAAGGGAAAGTCTGTATGTGCCTTATGAAAGGAGGTTGCTCGTACTTGGAGAGAGCTCATGAGCTCTACACAGCTGTAGAAAGCCAGGCCATGGTAGTTGAGGATACGTGGAAGTCCACGTTACTGTCATGCACATATTCGTTTATCTTGCCAGTGGTATTTTAGCTCCTTCAAATTTTTGCCTTAGAGTAGCCATAAGAAAACCGTGCATTGATGAAACACTCATTTTCAGAAACGTTAATGTAGAAGCACAGGCTTCCAAAGCACCAGGAATAGCCATTGGTTTGGTTGTGCCAGCCAAACCTTGAGTTGGGTTGCTCCGGGCAGCCATGGATTTGGTGGTTGAAGGACACTTTACCCTGTGGCCTCAAGCAAAGCTTGTGCTCCTGCTTAGCCCTCTGGCAACCGAAGGGACTATTAATATATAATGCAGTGGATTGGGAACAAATAATTTAGTGTAATATACCTCTTTTTCATCCATCCCTGTCTTGAAGTCCTTCTCTGACCCCTATAAATACATCTGTCTCTTAAGATACAAATATTTGGGCTATCTTCATAGTTACTGGCATAAAAAGCCTCAGTTTTAAGAAGCATCTCTGGTGCTAGTAATTTGGGCTGTCCAGCACATGTGGAAAATATCTCCAGTAAGCAAAAATACTCTACTTTGATGGAGCATCAAACAGGACCAGCAAACTTGGTTTCTTCCTGAAGTTTAACTGGATTCTGATTTTGTTTTTCTAACAATACTTGTTACTTTGGGTCTGTATTAATAAAAAGCTTATAAATAGCATGAAGTTTCTGTGGTATCCCTAGAGATTAGGGTCAATTAGTATAAGCTTAATTGCTCAGTGCAATATATACTTGAATAAAATTAGTACAAAACCCACTTTTCTGGAGCAGGTTCCCTATGCAGGTGTTATGGAGATTCAGTGAACTCCAATTCACATGTCACATGTTGAAAATTTGTTTAGGTTGTACTTTTTCTTGAAATACCTTTGCTTGGCAAGGACCAGATCTCAGAGTCTAGAAACAGTTTTAAGGTGCTATCAACGGTAGTAGAGTAAAGCTCTGTTATGTTGTGCAACTTTAAATTTTGGGTTTGATATATTCAGAGCCTAGATAGCGCTTTGGAGTAACGTATGTGGCTGCAGGTAGGAGAAGTATCTTGGCCTCCCAGGGTGCTGTCCCAAGGGTGCTGTTGCTGGTGGAGAAGTTTCCCCAGCCTGCTTGGTTTTGACCTTGGCAGCTCCCTGCTATGGTGCTTTCACTCGTGGTTTTAGAGCTGAGCCCATATAACAGGATCTGGCAGGTGCTAGCACCCTGATAAGCAACTGAACGTGGAGCTCAGTGTTGCAGCTGGGGCAGGCTTTGTGCACAGGGAGTCCCTGTGTTGTCCTCTTGGCCTTGGCCACCTGTGTCTGCATGGGCTCTCAGGAGAGACATGGGTGAATCAGTGATTGCCTCGTTATTAAACAGAATTTCTGTCAACAGTGGTGAAATGGAATAACCATTCCAATTTCAACTTGAAGCTTATTATAATTTCTCTGATTTTATTAACATGACTTGTAACATGTATATACATATTACACTTTTATTCTGCTGCTATTTATCTTATATTTACAAAAGATTGATCTGTTTCAGATGTCTGTGAGCCTGATAGCCTTTTAGCAGAGGCCAAGTCAAGTCAGACAACTTCTTTCATCAGGATATGTTGGTTGAGCATTTAATGCTGCAGCATCCCAAGCATGTGCAGCCTTTCTACCCAAGGGCACTGCAGTGTCAGGAGCAGACACAGAGCAGACTTACGTTTCAAATGAAATGTGGCAGCTACTTAGGTTTCCTTAACACACATGTGACGTGAATGAAGTGCCTTGAGTTCAGATGTTAGCAAGGAGTGGTAGGAAGGATAATAATCAGGCCTGCCAAAGTACCTTGGGCCGGGGTGGGGAAAGACTTGTAATTAGGAGTCAGAGAAATATAAAGTAAGAAATTAATATAAAAACAAATTTATAAGCTGCACAAGCCTGTTTGTGTGGTGATGCTTGCAACCCTTGAACCCTGTCCATCCTTCCGGCAGATTCTTTTGTTTGTGGTGTAAGGAACTAAGTCATGATAGGGGCACTGGAGTTCAGTCTTGAATATACATTGCAGAGATTCATGTTATTTTTATTATCATTATGTTATTAACATTATTAATAGCTATGATAAGATAAATAGTATGCACAGCTTTAATAACTACATTCAGGGAATTAATTTTTGTAGTTATTGAAAACAAATGCCAGTGTGCATGAGCAAACACTTTCTCTTCAAGCATATGACCAAATGCTAACTGAAGGTTAAGTTTTGAAGTCATCCAATTTGCATTCATTGTACTCGCTTCCTGCTTCTATCTTTGAGGCTTTTGGGATGTGAAGTATGATTGTATTCTAAAAGCCTTGAACTGTCAGTTCAGGCTAAAGAACAGAACACTGTGCTAGGGGTGTGTGTGTTTGTTTTTGCAGGGGAGGGGTTGGAGTGTAATCTTTAAAATAAAATTGTTTTTTCATAACCTTAGCCTGTGGTCTTAACAACTTAATGTTTGAATAGGAAGAAAAGTAAAAGAGTAAATTCTCATTAAAAAACAATTCTTCCAGCAATGGCCAGGTTTTAATATTGTAGTTGTGTTGTTCTAATTTTAACTTGCAAAGAGTGATTTCTGCTGTTAATTTGGGCCATACTAAGCAATAGCAGTCTGTTTATTCTGTACCTTGGTGCCGATAATGGAATAGATTGTTTGCAGAATCACCATGACATTGAAAGATGTTATATAAGAGCCATAATTTTGGTTAGCAGGGACTCAACATTATGTAAATATCAGCATAACCCGACCGACTGCAGCAGGAGGTTGTAGCACAATCAGATTGATTTTTCCGTAATAAATGCTAATAATGATCAGTTAATATTAACTGCTTCTTTGTGCTGTGTGATAACAAGGGCTCCTGGTAAGTTCAGGATGCTGTGACAGGCCTTTTAGCATTGCGTGACATCTCCGACGGGGATGGAAAAAGCCCGTCCTACCAAAGCACCGTTCAGAAGAGAGACTGCAGTGGGTTTTTGGGTCTTCTGCTTGCTCCTGCCTCAGCGCAAGCTGTGCAACATGTTTTGAACAAGCAACCAGATAAGTCATGAAAGCAGAATTGCCTCAGAGGTCATGATGACTCTGCATAAGGAGTCCATTAGGCACTGTAATCAATATGGGGCGCGTGGATCTCTTGAATATTGATGACGCGACTGTAGTGGCGAGGTGGATGGGGAGTTGAGATGCATTCTGATATGACCAGAGAAACAGTTAATGGCCTAAGTAGAGTACAAGTCCAGTAATCCCCTTCAAACACTTTGGAATATTCAAAGTTATCATTAATAATGGAGAAGCCATTATGGCGCTTGCAGAAAGTGTTGGGCAAGGCTTGCGTTGCCCTCTGCCCACACAGGTTGTCTGCAGACATCAGTGCTGCTAGGTGGTTTGAAATATGGCCAAGTCAGTGCATCAAAAGAGAAGGAATTACATCACCTCTTCAACAGAAGGTGATAAGAAATGTTGAACAAGAGGAAAGAAGCTAGATCATGGTTCATTTCTTACACATTGTGGTAGCACTTTAAATGATATTTAAGAGGCAGCTGAAATATGTTACTCTGGTATTACAGAGTCTGCAAGCACAAGCACTTGTAGTTCTATTATGTAATTATATAAACTCTGGTTTGATTATCATGAAATAAATAGTTTTTTTAATCTTATATAGGTTGACCTGAGCATATAGCAATAAATAACTGGCTAGCGTGTGGAGAATGAGGTCAGTTCATGGAACAAGCTGGCCAAGTGAAAGAGGAAAAGTGGAAATACGTAGAAGAAAATGAGGGGAAAGCGTGTTTTGTCAAGTGAGAGAATAATTCCACATAATATCACGATATTTTAAGAGTTCAGCAGAAAGGACTATGAAGTTTTTGTCTTACGCTATTTTGCATGTGAAAGTGACAAATGTGGTGTTAAGGCCCCAGCCTCATTTCTCATTTGTTTGTGAAAATGAGAAGGTCTGACTATGGCGAACTGGTCGAACTTGCTGGGTAGAGAGTGTGTAATCTCCTCGTTCTCGTTGGAACCATCAGTTTGCTCAAGTAATAGTGTGAAGTCCTGGAGTGTTGATTCAGTTCTTCCTTCTTTACTTGACAGAAGAAAAAAATCCTTGTATCAACTAGTCTGTTAAAAAAATTGTGACCTGCATGAGGTCAAAATCTGAATAGAGACTTGCAGATATTGTCTGTTGCATAGGAAAATAACACATCTCCCAGATGCCATGGAAGTGTAGGCGAGTAATGACCCAGCGTGTGCACGGAGAGGAAGATACAGTTGTGCAGAGCAACAACAAAAAAAAAAAACTACGGTGACAGAGGATATTAAAAAAAAAGATTTCCAGATAGTAATAAATATGTTTAGCTGCAATTGTTCTCCAGTGACTAAAATAAATGCCTAAAAATAAATGTCTATAAATAAGTGGCTGGCATATGTCCAGATTTCTCTGCTGTTTATAGAAAAGCAGTAGCTATGACTACTTTTCCAGCATATGACCTATTTTGACCCTTACTCTAGCATTACTGACGGGAGACCAGTGCGAATGAGAACTTTCATCTGCAAGTCCCTTGCTGAAAGAGACCTGGCCTGGGGGCACTCAGAGGAAGTTAGGCATATCATTTTTGAGAAATGAGCTTGAAATTACCAAGATTCTTAATTTAGAAATTTTGCTGCTTACTATTGTGGTGTAAATATCACAGCCAAAACGAGTGTGACCTTGACTAGATTTGGTGGTCTCTCAGTAAAGGACTGTGTTGTTCAGTGTTTATTGTGGAAAGTGTTCTAAGTGTTTTTTTKTGTGTGTGTGTTTGCTATGGCACTTATTCTAGAGGAATTCGAGGGCTTTTCTAGCATTCAACAGACCAATACAGCACTGCAAATCAGTTTCTTAGTCTCGAATAGTTTTCAGATGATCTAAGTGTTATCTGATGTACAGCTCTGCAGCGCTGCTAACTCTCTCCACCTTGCAGTGTGCTCGTACTAGTCTCCAGCTGGACACTGCTAGCAGCTCGTGCTTGGTTATTCGGACGTGTTACTACTTGACAGAGGCCCAGTGTTGTTACCCACTGTAGTCACCTCAGCGTTGAATGTACAGAATGTATTTTGGTTTCAACTTAATGTCAAATAGAAATCCACTTACCAAAGTTCGGTGCCACTTCTGTCTGTCTTGTGTTGCCAAAACCTGATGGCTTGAGACAGCTGCCGCTATTCATTTATTTTGAACATATATCTTTTCTAATTAAAATTATTATTCATCGCTTTAATAACTGATACTGTTTGATGTGGCCATCCTAATTTTTTTTTGCCACGATTATGGGTCATATAAACATTCAGATGTCAGAATATATATTTTTTTTTTTCCACCGATCTTTTGCAGACCCTGCAAGACCATGGACCACTAAGTTGAGTGATGCTGCACTGAGTCACATTATCGCTCAGGTCTTACCTGTGTGCGTGTTTTAAGAAGGGTGTTAAAAACACCAAATCCACTAATAATTGAGCAGAAATTGCTTCTGTATTCTTGTATGTCATTTAGTAAAGTGTGTTTTGCAGTATTTTTCTAAATTCATACATACTTCAAACTTAACATGGCTTCTCAATCCATTCTACTTTTTTCATAAAGCACTTCACTGAAAAATGGGAATGCAAACTCAGCTAAATTCCTTCAAGAGCAAGTTATTCTTGCTTCTCACTGTCTCACTGTCATTCTGTTAAGAATTGCTTTAAATTGAACCAGATCCTTGTGGATGTTGTGTTATAGCTTTCATGAGTCCCAAAAGGTGAACCATAAACACATGGTTCTAAAGGTACTTATTCCTCAGCTTTTTTCCCCTCTCTATTAGTACTAATTTGCTGTGAATGCTGCAGCTTTTTGCACTCTCCAGCAAGCTGCAGGGGCACTGCAATGCAAATTCTTGGCCCACTGCATCTTTCGTAGCTGCATCTTTCATGTTCGAGAGGAGTGGGCGACAGGCAAGGAACACAGTTGCTACCATAGGCTCAGACCTTTAAAATCACCAGTTGTTTGGCAAGTTTCAGGCACCTGAAAGTGTTCCAGGATTTCTCTAGCACTTCCCCCAGTGGAGTGAGCAGAATTTGGGCAGCCACAGCCCTGGCCGAGGGTCTGACAAGCCGTGTGTTCCCACTCCCCTGCTCGATCTTGGTTTGTGACATTCGCACCGTTCTTGTGAGCTGCCATATTTGCAGTCATCAAAGAGCTGATATCAGTTTCTGACCAGGAGTGCAATTAATCATATCTCCTTGGTCCCAATTTCTGTATCTTTTACAGTTCTGCATCATTTCTCCCCTTTGCTCAGACTTGCTTAGACCAGCTAAAATGTTAGCATTTTGCTTTTCTTTCTCCATTTTCCATCAAAATGCGCTTGTTTTTCTGCCCATGAGAGCATAGGCTTTCAGAAGATAAATTTTAGAGCTGTATTGACCTCTGAAGTTTTTCTTTCCTCTCATAGGGATTCTGAACTGATTTTAATTCCCTTCCTGTGTGCCCCAAAGCTTTGAGAAGGAACTTTAAGCTTTCCTTAGAGATCCAGGATTTCTAGGTGGCATTGGCAGTAATTGGAAATTCCCACTGGTTACACAAACTTCATCCCTGACCCACTTTGTCTAGTGCTACTTGTGTGAACAGGTTCTACATTCAGACAGTCTTTAGCATTTGAGGATTCTCATCCTTTTTTCCCCCAATAACTCTTGCAATTAGCAGGTATAGGCTGATAGTTAAGATCGCTCTAGTGCTGCTCTCTTTAACATCTTGTAATTCTACTTTTCAAACTCTTAAGGCTGTGGTTTTTTATTCTTGATTTTCTTATTCACTCCAACACCTTATATTTTTTTCCTAAGGAAAAAAAAATATGGGAGCCCTCTGGTGGCTGAATCACTGCCTGCCAATGCCCCTGTGACTGGGAGTATAAAAGAGGGAGATGGCTCTGGTGTCCTTTGCTTCCTCTGTGGCCCCAGCCTGCACTCTGAGCTCACCTTTTTGAAGATGTCCAGGATGGGGGAAAAATCAAGACAATAAAGAATCTCTTGTAGGACCCCATAAATTACTTAGGCCTTAGCTTTTCTCCACTGACTGAAAGCAATGGGAGGTGGTTGAAACCCTAGGAAAAATGCTATTGTGTGTATCAGAAATAGCATACATAAATTCTAAGGATTGTCTTGCTCCACATGTCAAAGCCTTGGAGTGCCTTGGCTCTTTTTTTTTTTTTTTTCCTTACCATGTCCAAAACAGCTGCTCTTATGAAATAGGAGCATCCCTTGTGGTGGCTGGTGAGGAACAGCCATTCCAGCCTCCTCCTCCATGTAGACAAGCCCTCACTTTGTATCTGCCCTCCTTTTGGACCATCACAAAGCTCGCCTTTATAAGCTTGGCAGTACTACGTTTAGAAAAAAAAATAGACTGATTTCTGCCAATGCAGGAGAGCCTTTGTGCTGACTGTGCTACTGAGGCCAGTGACATGGTGGGAGGATGCTGGGTTTTTTCCAGTGCTGTATTAAGGTAGAATTCCTCACAAAACATAGAAATTTAACTGTATAACAGCACATTAGAAATAGACTATTCCAGACCACCTTAGTACTGGATGCTGCTGTTCCTATACCACTTAAATATAATGGTAAAGTGGTTAGGCAAAAATGATATTTGCAATTGAATACTATGACTATTATTCAAATCACAAAGGCGATGAGCAGGCAAATCCAATCATAGCACTTATGACATGCATGGTGGCTGGCAGTGTTATTACATTACTGTAACAGAGCCAACGGCTGAAAAATTGCTTGAAGTTCTGGGAATGTAAAATGTGGACTTCCCATGCATGGCTTGAGTTGGCATAGTGATGGTCTATAATTTCATGCAGATATTTCTGAATGTTTCTTCAGGTTCACTAAAGTGGTGCTCAGCTGTACTCCTGGAAATTAGGTTTCTATCTTGCCTGCTCTGTTCCCTCTGAGCTCGCCCTAAGGACTAATTTAAAGCACTGGAGGGAGAGAGCAAGATCAAAGGTGAATAGGAGGTATCACGATAAAATGTGGTTATGGAATATTTGCTTCATAGAAATACGAAGTGAAATGAAGTTCTGTGGTTAGCAATAAAAACGCAAACTTATAGAAACAGCAAGAAATGAACAAAGAAGTAGAATAAAGTCGTAGCTGCAAGAGATTTGGGGTGGTTGGCTTTTGGGGGTGGTTTTTTTTTTCGATTTACACAGGAACAATCAAGGAAATAGTTTTCATGGGAATGGTTGTCAGGAATTAGTGGAGTAAGAAGTGGTATCATACAGTAGGTTTGCATGAATATAGCATGAGATAAGACACCAAATATTTGCATGAGCCCATAGAAGGCACTTCCCATGAACTCCATAGCACATAGTACTAGATTTTTGTAAGGCCATTTAAATACTTGTTAAAAACATTCCCCACATGAAAAGTGTTGAAATTATTTCCGGAGTTGAGGAGAGTCTGAAACAATAGCTATGAAGTGTGAATTGCTTCCTTCATTTCAGCTAAATCTAATTTGAATTAACTTTCTTGTGCATGTGCCCCTGCTTAAATCATTGTTCAGGTAACTGATTTAGGGAAGGTGATTTAAGAACCTAAGATGCTTACTCAGGTTTGCAAATCCACAGGATTTTTCACATCAAAGTTTCTATCTGACCTCTGATTCTTGAAACTTCACCATCTGGTTGTGCTGGCAACAGCCAATTTTGTTTGTGGGATGGTCAGGATTGTGGATGAGGTTTGGCATTTTCTTTATATTAAGTCCTTAGGTATCTTGAGCATAGTGATAGATGATAGACTCATCATGATGACCCTTTTTCATGTTCTTCCTCCTCATAAAAGTGTTCAAAATATATAAAATGATAGCTGCAATTTAGAATTGCAATTTCATGAGCATTCTCACAAGATTTGTGTCAATTTTAGCTACTGATATTGTGATCATTGTTAATAATATGCTCCTTTATAGACTTTTAATTCATGCCATAAAATTGGATCTTTAGCAGTACTTTTATATGGTATTTAGTATATTCTATTTTGCTGTTCTATAGCTTTCAAGAGCGTTGCAATATTAATATAACCCTTTCTTCAGTTTCCATGTTAAGCTTTATTGTGTGAAGCTGCATAGGAAGGTACAAAAAAAAAAAAATTCTTAGCAAATGGCTTTAGTATTACACATAATTAGGTCCAAAATGTGTAACAAAGTGGTAGCTGAATGAAACTGAATGTCTTCACTGCATTTACTCAAAGGCAGCTTAAGTATTAATATTTTCTGTATTCAGTGAAACTTTAAAAATAAATTAACCATCTTTCCCATGAGTAATTTCTGGTTACCTTCTACCAAAGAGATGTATAGAAAGTCACTGCTTCCCAGAGAAAGACAAGTAGCCTTTAATAAACTTTATTTCTCTTTTCAGGGTGATTGTGGCTGCTTCAGGCAGATGGAGTAGTTTCTGAGATCAAAGTTATTTGGAGCAGAGAGTTATTAATCTCTAGAGTTTTAGTTTTAGTTGCATGGCAGTGGAGTACCAGTGGTAATTGGACGTGGAAAAAAAATTTTGCATGCATTGGATCTTTTATTTTGTGGAGAGACAGAGTTTAATATTTGTTCAATTAATGCTTGTTCCCAAAAATGCCACAGAGCTAATGTGACCCGTGTTGATTATTGACACTATTTCTTTTCACATGTGGAAACTCCACCAAAAAAAAAAAAAATCGTATAATCAAATCAATTATCTCTAATTGTTTCCAGATTTTGAACTTCTTGAAACCTGTTTGTAATATTTGCAATGCTTTCTTTCAATAAGCAAGCTACCTGGCTTTGGAAATCCTACTTGATGAATGGTAATGGTGTTGACATATTCCCCAGCCTGACAGTACTTCACTTGCCAGATTTTCATCTGAGAATGTGCTGGCTGATGGTTTCTGCTACAGCCAATGAAAATATTTGAAATTATTGTGATCTTGTCACTACTGGGCATGAAACATAACACAGTAAGAGGAAGAGGTTTTTACAATGATCTTGTTTTTTCTTTCTCTCTAGAGAGACCTTTGGACATGGTCTCCATTCAGATGGAGAGGGTTATGTATTTGACCATGAGTAGAAACTTTTTTTTGTAACAGTGAAGGCTGTAACATTGTTCAGGAATCAACATGGCAATCACAGAAATGTGCATAGGGTGCTCCATGAGTAGCAGCAATTCTATTTTGTTCACTGGACTGATCAAATAATTTGTTTTAAGGTTAGTAAACTAATCACAAGATTAATAGTATTTCAAGGTACTTTTTTTTTGTCTGTATGTTGTCTTTGCAGACATTTGCCTTTTTCCTCATGACCTTCATAATAAAAAGCTTTTTCTCCTGTGAGGGTGACGGAGCCCTGGAACAGGCTGCTCAGAGAGGTTGTGGAGTCTCCTTCTCTGGAGAGCTTCAAAATCCACCTGGAGGCCACCCTGTGCCCCGTGCTCTAGATGACCCTGATGGAGAAGGAGGGTTGGACTAGACGATCTATAATCTGTTCCAACTTCTACCATTCTGTGTCATTCTATTGTTTTCTTGGCCACCAACTGTTACTTTTGAAAGAACACAGGAAAAGTTCTTCAGCTGTAATGAGTTGAGAACTGAAATATTTTACTTTATCACTTTTTCAACTGTGCTGTATTCAGTGTATCTGGTAGTAGCTTGTATGCATATGTGTAACCTAAATCAAATGTGAGGTACTTAATCCTTTCGTTCTGTAGTACTCATGAATTGTTAATTTCCGGTTCATACTTGGCCTAATGGCAATCTGTTTGTATCTACAATCTCTCAGTTGCATATAATGAAGCCATGCTGGCCTTGCATTATAAATGGGACAGTAGCTCTCGAGATTTCTCCTCTCCTAGGAGAATGCCAAACTGACAGAAGTATGCCAGTGGTAACGACCCCAGTCAGGTTCTACTGACAGCTGCTTTGACCACGGGCATTCTTAGTTTCTTGATGTCCTGCTGATGAATATTTATCCTTCTTATGTCTCTTGTTGCACCAGCCAGAGGATAGCTTACTCCTTTTGTTTTAAAAAGGCCAACATTTGCATTAAGGTTAATGAAATCAATAGCCACCACTTCTTCATATTTAGTACCTAAATGACAGATGCAACAGGCACGCCGATAGAAAGCATTTTTAGCATGAATATGTTTCTACCTGCATATTTTTATTTTGTGATTGCTTTTCCTGTAAGGAACGTAGCCATCGTAACAGGCTCAGAGGAGTTGATTCTGTAGAAGTGTCCTGGTGAATCATCCTTTCCTGAAGGAAAGTCCGTCTCAGTGTATGTTTTTGCAGTGACTTTCAGCAAGGAGACCAAAAGGACAAGAAGACTAAGCTTCCATCATACTGATGGAAGAGTCAATGGATGGAATAGCATCTTTTGAAATTAGCCCAAGTGCTTGATGAGTGAGTCTTTTTCAAATCCAGGAGCAGCATACTGGAAGATGTTGAAACATTTACGAGGGAATTTAATGCTTGCAAGCAAATTATCACATGGCAGTTTAAGGAGTACATATTTGAAATATACTTAATGTTCTCAGATTGCTAGGCTTTGAAGACCCCTTTTTCAGCAGGGTGTAGATGAAGAATTAATGTGCTACAACAATTCAATCTCCATCAAAGAAAGATGTCTGGGATAGATTGCCAAAAGGCGTTGCTTTTTGTGCGGATTTTTACATCGTCTGGTTTGAAGTGGGAATAACGTTGTAAGAGGAGCATGAAGGATCTGCCCTTTTTGCCTCCTTGCTCATCCAGATCTGAGCAGCAAGCAGGTGCTGACAGACAGTAATGGCTTGTCTTTGTGTAATAAGGAGCAGGATTCAGACGCGTTGATGTGCAGCCTGACCAGTGCTAGAGACTAGGCTTGGCACGGAAAAGAGCTTGTGTAATACAAACCAAAGCGTGGCTACTAGGTCTAATATTAGCCTTTCTGGCCTTGACGATGTCCTTTATTTCAGTTATTTTTATTTATAAATGTATTTATTTGTGCTTTTGTTAGCTCCTCAGGCCATCTGAGTTATGGCAGAGTGCCTGGATTTCAGTCCTAGAATTTGGCTGGTTCTGTGTCCCCTGCAGACAAATCTGCTGCATACTCTTCCCTCCCTAGGATACCCATGTACTGTGAGATTGCATTCTGACTATTTATTTTAGCTATGTAAAGGGCATTATGAATGAGAGATAAAGTCCTCTGGAAGGACTTAACCCAAAAAAATCTTCCTATCTAGCTTAATCTATATGTATCTTAGATCCTAGGTATCCCGCTTCTGTCTTTGCAGTGTTGAAAACATGCTCTCTAGCAGTCTGAAACCAGCCCTCCATTAGGCTGAGACAGAGTCAAGTTTTGAGTGTCCCTTCTTTTTTGCCATCCTCAATTATTCTAGAGCCTGGTGGGCAGATGGATGAATATGTCCTGCAGCATCTTGCTTCTGTAAATGAAAAGATACATGCACATAGTATTAGAAGAAAAACCTTGTCAGCAGTTCTGACAAATGCTACTCTTTATTGAAACTATTGCATTTTTAGGCTCTCTTCTCCATACTTTTGAGTTAGAAGTCTGCTATACAGCTGCTTGCCTTTGGAAATTGGAGGGTAGAGAGAAGAGACTGAGAAAGAAATAGTGATCCAGGATGATTGCTCTCTTACAAGTTTGTAGTATTTTATTCAACTTTAAAATAGCTTGGTATGCTTTGGTCTGTCATCTTTGAACAGAGTATATTACAAAAACAGACTCTGAGAGAAGAATGCTCTTTCCCTAACCTTTGTTTTGAAAGAGACTTTGGGCTGGGGTTTATTGCATGTGTTTGTAGTGATGGTGTTACAGGTCATTGCAAGGTTAGGGCTGCTCGAGTTAGAGTAGCAAGAGAGTTTAWCGTTGGATTTCAGGAGGTATGATACTAATACATATTAAGATCAAGTTCATTTTTAGAGGAGGTAGATCATGGGCTTATTTCACTTTTTTTATTGTTCTTTTGTTTTACAAAACCAAAACATGATCCAGAAGAAATTAACTACATATAGTCTTTGGTTATGGACAATTAGTTATAAAAATGTAAACACTTCCATGTATAACATATATTACCCAGAATAGAAAAGGAGGGGGGTGGAGGCTGTAGAAATATTTGGGGGGGGAGGGGGGCAGAAATCCAATTGACAAGTTACTGTTTTTACCATCTACCCCATGGAGTTGCTCTCTTCTGAAGCATCTGCCCTTTAGGCCACTGGATAAAATGGGGAGTTAAGTGTGTTACATCCATCCAGTAGTTCCTATGTGACTGGCAAACACAGGCTTTTCCCYGCTATTTGGTATAGGAAAAGGCATTTTTTTCTTAATTCTATTCATGAGATATTAACCTCTTGTATCTCTATTATTAGGTTCCCTCATTGCCTGCTTCACAGGTTTGGTTTGTCATTCACTGTATGAGTCTTGAAGAGACACATTAGCAGGCTGTAACTTAATTTTCTCGGAATCTTATTGGGATCTAATTTCATGTACTGCAATTTGTTGTTATGGAAACAGTATAATGAGTTCAGTTGTATAGGGGTGGAAATATCACGTACAGTTTCTGTGCAGGATAAAAATGACAAAATGGCATTTCTATAAATGGTTCTGCAGAATAAACTGCTTCAGTGGGACTCATGAAGTTTTCCTTCCAGCTAATTCTTCATCATGCTACATTTTTTTTCCAAGTAAGTGGCAGAAGAAGCATTTTAAAAATAAAATTGTAGGAGACTTTTTTTTTACAGAAAATAGACAGAACATTTACTTTTCTAATTTAAGATGTAAGAAATAATCAGAGATGGCCAGATACTGCGGCGGAGGATGGAAAGTGTCCCTTTAATACTTTTGCAATATTAAAGAATATTGCTACAACATGCCCTTCTTTGCAAGACATTTGAATGACCAACTGTTTTAACTAACAGAACACTTTWAAAAGTGTCACAGAATTATCTGTCTCAAAAAATACAATAATATCCCAGTACACTCAAGGTGGCTGATGCTGTGATCCCTGAGGTCTTTGCCTCTTTCTGGGAGTATATATAAAAGTTTACCAAGTATGTTATGGCTGTCTTCTATGGTGATGAGAAATTCATCTAATGCTTAGAGAACTTAAGGAAATACAGCCTGTCGATGAGTGGAGCTAAACTGTTTTTACTGGTGACTGCTATTTGTTCCCACTTTCTCCTTTGACCAGTGTATCAGGGTGGAAATTGAAGAGGATTTTCACCATCTTAGTAGCAGAAGTGCAACATTTTTTCCCCTCTCTCCTACCTTTGTAGAAACAGTAATAGTCTTTTAGGTACAYGACTTGCATTATTTTTATATTGATATGAAATCTGAAGTGTAAATCTCAAGTACAGTATGAATCTCCCTTTCTGGAAAGTTGACAGACAAGCTCACTAAAAGGCCTGTTGCTGTGTCCTTCATGCTTGATATAGCACTAGGTTTACTTCACTAGTTATTTTAGCTTATTCTGCAGACTGGGGGAAGCTTTTGAGAGGCCTGGACCTCACTCACTGCACTAGCATTTCATGAAAACAAAAACAAGAAAGCCAAAAAAAGGGGAAAATGTTTGTATCAAAGACAAGTATCATTTCTTGAATAGAAAATTCTATTTCTGTATTAGCAGCCTTAAACAGCACTTTCTGGGGTGTTAGATCTGAGAATTGCGTAGCTGCCTAATTAAGGAATATCTGGCACAAAAAAAAAAAAACCCTTAAATCACTAGTACTTAAGTTATATCTTGAAAATCTTGGAGTTTTTTTCATCTCTATGGGAGAAATTTGAACACCCGCTTAGTGACGAGCTGCTTGCATCAATTCTGTCACCTGAGCGCATCCTGCACAATGTTTAAATCGGATGTTGTCTGAGGCACACAGGGGTCTGCCCTGGGGCTCCTGCTGAAAATATCATTTGTGTGAAGGCAGGTTAATGATCCCCTTAATGTGCATGTGCTTGGTGGTTATTCTCTTGTAGGTTGGATAACTCTCTGGGCAGGTTTTCTGATTCTCAGTACAGTAAGCAAATGGACTAAGCACTGGATTGAAATGTCTATCCACTAAGATGAATATATTCAAAATACTATATTGCTTCTGGGAGAAGTCTAGAAATTTAAATGTATGTTACTAGTGTAGAATTTAGGCTAGGTAAGTCTGAAATAAAAAGTTTTGCTTTTTTTCTCTCACTTTCATCAACAGTACTTTTTCCATGATGCTTTTGCTTCTGTTAATTGTTATCTGCTTTATTAATATATAAATGGAAAAAGCAATTTATCACATATCATAAGCTAGGTTTCGTAAAAGACTTTTTGTTTAATAATTTAGACTCCAGCAGTTTGATGCAATCCCATGTGTAGGGAAGAAGCTGCATTTTTGGTCCATTCAATTTTCATGTGTACTTGGAAACATTAAAAACATATGTATGCACTTAATTATGGAATATTTTGGTAGCATCTGTGGACTTGGTGATGTTGAAAAACGAGCACCAGCAGAACATTATCCTGGGGGAGATTGGACATAACAGAGAAGGGTAAAACCTGGTCAAGGGAAAAGGCTGTCTGGGTAAATCTCAATATCTGCTGCTACTGCTAGGAGTGAATTTTTCCGCTAACTTACAAAGGTGAGACATCCAGGTTAGCCATTGAAACTGAATTTTTTCCTCAGTGTCTTAAGCCAAAAAGTCTTTTGCCGAGTAGATTTGGTTAAAGAACAGGTGGTCAGAACATCAGTGACAAGGATTACACCTAAATGTATGTAAAGATGCCTGTCTGCAAAAGTGATTGGTCAAAAAAAAAAAAAAAATCAGAATATGTGGCTTCCAGAGAATTTTGAAAAATAGGTTGAGCTAGATTTAAATTAGAGGTACATTCCTGTGAGTGGATTTCAGATGGTCACATTGGTTTTAACTTCTTGATTAGCTTTGATTTTTTTTTTAATAGAAATATATAATTAGTTACATCAAGAACTGACTGGAATTATTAAACACCATTGCYTGTGATTGCTAAATACCTTTAAAGTTGCTTCACTCTTAGGCAGGATCTGGAGTGCCTGAGTACAGGAGCTGCTGAGTGCTTGCAGACTATCTAAGCTACCCTTATTCAGTCCCTTCTGAATTTCAAATTCTTCTCATACTTTTCAAAACAACAGTCTGATTCTTCCCTTTTCTTAAAATGAACTTCTACTTGGAATTTTCTTCACATTCTGCTAAAAAGAGGAGGGGGGAAAAAAATTTGTAAGCTTCCCAAAAGTGTAACTGTTTCTCTGCTGCTAATCTTTAATAGATTTCTCCTAACATCTCATMTCTTTAAATTGCATTAAATAATGCAATTCTAAAATAATAACAACAATGTGGTTCTAAAACATGGATGAATTAATGCTCAGAACACAAGATTCTTGCAGAACAGGCACAAAACCTTTTACTTTGCAAAACACTCTCAACTGAATTGATACTGGTGGTCCTAACATGAGAAAATTTGGGCCTTGTATAGGCTAAATATATGGAGTAAGTATACAAGGAGTACGTAGATGCTGGTTTAGGATTGTTCAGTCATGGTGGTGGTTCCTGCGCTTCCAGGAGCTTTCTGCAATTTCTTTCAGGTTGTTCCAGAGGACTTGGGGTGCGAGGCAAAGGAGACACAAAGGAGGAGTGTGATTATTATCAGAGCTGKGGGTTTAGGAGCATGGTGAAAGCTAGAGGCTTCTGCTTTTCCYAAAAGGGCATGATTTTTGATTTATGACACTTTGTAATATCTTAAAAAACTAGTCAGAATCCAAGTGCTATATTTATCTTGAGTATGGAACTTGACAGTATTTATCTTTTATATGAAACATTAGCAATATTTAATAAACCCCCTTCCTTTCCCTCTGGGTCTGCTTTGGAGCCCTATGGCCGCACGAGCACGTCGTGTGGAGGCCGGCGGTAGGGACCTTGARGGAGGCCGCCGAAGGAGGTGGTGAYGCACCGCGGTGCGGCCGTGGGGAAGCAGCGAGGGGGTGATCTCGCCTCAGGGTGGCATCTGCGGTCAGTGCTTGGGTATCACTGATGCTGCGTCTCGGATGCAGCCGAGCGCGGTGAGCTGTCGGGCTCTATTAATTTGGAGGAGGACCTGGCTGTCCCCTGGGACCTGCTCATTTGCTTGGCCAAAAAGGCCCTGAGGAGGAGGAGGCCATTTGGTGTCTTCTGCTGAATGGAGCTGTCTGTGAGTCAGGGTGAGGAGCTTTTAGAAAGGTGCCTCCTTAGGGGTAATTCCCACAGCCCTCTCATTTGGTGCCTAATGTAGTATTGAGCAAACACCCCCCAGGCAGGATTACAGCTGTGCAAATTCATGCTTAGTTAAGGATTACTAATATAAGCCAGACGGGGAGTGTTTTAACAGTATTTCAAAATTAATCACCTGTCATAAAGCATTTCACTTCTTTTGCCTGGATTCTGATGGCCTTGGCAATATAAATGAGTTTAGTAAATCACATTTATTTGGACTTTTGGGGATACTTTTAATAGCAGGAGATTACAGTGGGGTAGATGCTATGGATTAAAGCCAAAGTTACCAGTAAACCATGAATTAGCAAGTTGGGAAGTAGGATATTGAATGTTTAGCCTAAATTTCATCAATTAAGCAAATAATAAAACTATTTTTAAAAGCTTTTTAAACCTTTTTTTAAAAAAAATTTTTTTTTACAGGAACACAACCAGATTTGGTCAAAGAAATATCTATTTTTTCTTGAGATCAGTGTCTGGCTTTAAAAGAAATGCAAAGCAGTTTGTGGGAGACTGTTCAAAGGAAACAGCCCACACATGAAGAACTTGACTTTTTGTATGAGTAATACAATTTAAGGTTTTTTTGGGACGCTACTTAATTTCTATACAAAATTCCAAACCAGCAGAAGCGTTGCATAAACATGTGCCCCGGTAGAGACACTCACAGCTACGTCTTTTTAGAAGGGCTTATGCAAAGTTTTACTGACAGCATCTGCGGCGACAGGGATTTATTGGATAGTATAATTACATTCAGGAGCTGGCAGGAAACCTGGCGAGTAATTAAACTTTTATGTTAGCGTATTTTTTAAAGCAATTTTGCTTTGATTGCAGATTTAAGTGTTTGGGAAGGAGCAGGGAGTGACGATGCCGGTGCTGCACGCTGAGATGTCCCACGCAGGCTTGGAGTGACAGCAGCCTCCTCCTCTGCCATCAGTGGGAAACTGCAAGAATCTCCTTTGCGGCAGGGCCTCTCCCTCCTGGGTTTTGAGGAGGAAATAAATGCAACAGCTTTCCTCAGTCTTGGGCTAATCTCGTATCACTTTGCTTACTGTTTATTTTAACTTTTGTTTGAGTTTGCAGCAAACAGCCAGTGATGGGATGGCTTTAAAATTTGTGAATAGCAGTCACTGTAGGCAAACCTARTAAATGCATTTCGTATATAAGGTACCTTAGGCTAGCAAATACTGTTCACTGGGGAGAAACACGAGCAAAGAGGCTAAGCAGTTCCAGCTGCAGGCCCTGCTGCCTCTCCGTGCTCTGAAGTCCCCTTTCAGGCCAGATACCTGARTCTGATCCTAGTACTCTCTGGCCAACTGATGGAGGGGAATTCCAACTGAGATTGGCCTTAAGTTTCCCACCAGAAAAATGGCACTAATATTTACTTGTTTCTTTTTCCATGGCTTATAAATCTCATACTAGTACAAGTTATGAATGCCACTAGTTTAACTGGGGTCTTGGCAACAGCAACCGATGATTTGGAGGCATTTATACTGTTAAGAAGTTCCTTGAGCCTAAGATCTTCGTTTTTATGTCCTAATATGTATCTTTTCCACTTAGACTGGTCCATCTTTTGCAGCCATCTTTTTTTTTYCCCTCTTGTTTTCAGTTCTGTGCCAGCRTTGTTAAACCTGTTCCTTTCATGCCCTAGGGCAGAGCTGAACTTCGCTCTGTTCAATTTGAAGACTTGTTTGCTGCTCTGCTTATTTTGGGGTGTTACTGTGGGAGCACTGGTTTGTAGCAATGGGTTTTGTGTTTTATTGTTGGAGCGCTGAGGTTCATGATTGTCCTTGCTGGGGACAAGCAACCATTGTGGCAGCTCCTGAGAACCACCTGGAGCATGTACCTCTTTGCTGCAYGTTCAAGGGACATCCTGGACCTAAAATACTATTGAAATCAGAAGTAAAGAGCAYTTAAAGGCTTCTCTGAATCTAGAAAGCCTGTAGTTGTAGCTTGGGGTTGAGGTAGCAGGGATTGTGGGCCAAGGCGATGACCTTGGTGGCCTGCACTTGGTGGCACTGCTGAGCTGGGGCAGCAGTGATGTGGCCAGCCACTAACAGGAGCAGAGTTGCTGAATGCAGAGTTTTATCAAGAGCTTTTGACGGTGCTACCCTCTGTGCATGAGCATAATCTGTCTCTGAAGTGTGACATGGAATAAACAGATTGGGACTCCCWGGGCATGAGGATGGGTTTCTGTGGGCAGGAGCTATAGGAAAAGGGGGACAGGCAGGTGTTYGTAGTGGATGTTTGTGTAGGAGACCCTGAAAGAGCTTTCAAAGAGCTCTGAAGATAGTATAGGGCKCTCTGTGTGTTAATCTGTCCAGCAGAGACAGAAGATGTGAAAGAACCAAGACTATGTCACTGAGAAGACACTTGCTTTCCAAAATAAATATCAGTTCTTGTCTTTCACTGGTAAGAACGAGACAGAGCATGTGTAGACAMTTAGCATGTATGTCCCTTTGCAGAACTGGGCCATTAAGTCAGCAGRCTGTGCATGAATAATTAAAATGTATTAGGTAGGTAGGCTGTTCTGAGGGTTGGACTTGACCTCTAGTCTTTGTCATAATACAGGATGAGTTCATAAACTGTAATTAATGTGTGGATAGTGATTTGAAGGCTATTTCAAGGTGTTGTATGGACATTTACAAGCAACAGAGCRTCTCATCCATCTTGCAGACGAGACAAGAAGCAGCTGCAGTCACTGWCCCTGCTGCTGCAGTGTGGGCAAATCCCTTTTGGGGAAGATGTGTGCTTTCCAGTATCTCTGTTCTCAGTTAGCCTGGGCATAAAAAAAGAAGTGTCCCTGGCAGAGCACTCAGGCGCAAGACTACTCGGGACCACATGTTCTGGGTTGGTTTSTCTGCAGGTTTGTCCCTTATAGACTTCCTCAGGCTGAGGGAAGGTGTCGTAGCACACAACTAAAACGGCCATCCTGATAGCTCAGGAGATGTCCTCAYCCTCACAAAACAYSAGCRAAAACAACAGTCCCCTTCTCGGAAAAGACTTAAGGGAAGGAAATGTGTATATTTCTAAAGAAGGCCCTCCGGCACCATTTTCACTAATAAATTGATTCTGGGAAMATCATTGGTGTTAGCAGTAGTGCTGGTACCAGGAGAGATGGCTTGGCGTGATCAGTGATTTAAATTGAAGTGGTGTTCAAGTGGTCATGAACTTCAGTTTGATCGAAATAGCAAAAAGTATCAAGTAGAAAAGGCCAGTCTGACAGCAAGAATGGGAGATGGCATAGCCGAATTCAAACCCTCACAGCTAAATATAGACCAAGGCAAGGTAAAACTCCAAAGCTTTTCTTAAAGGATTTAATTCAGAAAATTACATAGTCTTCTGGGTACGCTGTGGCTCTTTGCTTATTRCGTGGCAAGCGATAATGACTAGGAAACATCTTTCTTGGGGGGAGCCTTGCTGTGAACATGTGGGGCGGGAGAAGCCCCTTGCRGGGCTGTTCCCGACGAGCGCTCCCAGTGCTGGCACTCTCCCAGCCGAGTTTCTGGCTGGTGCCTGGGATAGACGTGAGGAATGTGGTGCAGCAGGGGGAGCGGGAAATTCAGAAGGGGTGGAAGATGGAAAACAGAAGGAGCTGGCCCAAGCACGCAAGCTGAGCTCCTTCCCTGGTGCAGGGTGCAGAAGCAGCTGCTTGCATTTGGATGAGCAAGTTTAACCTCCTGCCTAACTGCTGCTGGTGCAGGCCACAGGTATAAGTTGTCTTTGACCTTGCACACTTTGTGCTCCTCTCTTTGCCTTTAAGCAAGCAGTTAGCTTTCACAAGGCGAGACAAATCCGGCGCTCCTTTTGTTTTCAGTTGTTTGAATCCAGTGGAGTAATAAAGGGTTTCTGGGAACTGCTGCTTTGCATAATCTTCTCCAAATTTGTGCCAAGGTTTGGATCTCTCCCTAAGATTCAGAATGCTGTAGGGAAATAAGTTGGAGCAGAATTATTTTTTATGACAGTCACTTCTTGGTCTATTAAAATTAATTGGTTTTAAATTTCCAGGATAGATTGCCTTTTAATTTCACCACTGAGTTTGCAAAATTCCCTACTGTAGTGACACCTTCCACTACTTCAGCAGTGCCACTTTTAGAAGCATCATCAAAGGCAGATTGAGGCCATTGTCCCGCACACTGCTGTTCCTGGGCACTGACGCCAGGAAAGGGCTGTTTTGTAAGGCTCAATATTATGCAGAGTTGCCCTTTGGAGACTTTTCCAASTGCTTTTCCCCTTGTGTAGGTAGTTTCAAATCTGTATTCCCATGCAAGTCTGAGCAGGTCTCGCCARATTTCAATCCTGGGGTCACTTAGAGCAGTGAGCCCAGGTTTGTTTAGGACTTACGTTGTGTCACAGATGCCTTCTAGGCAATGTGAGCTTTTCTTGACTTCAGAACTGCATCCTGAAGGGCAAGGCTGAGCTCAGAGTTTAGCTCAGGTCTTCTCAGAAGCACAGGCAAAAATAAATTTTGCCCTCCTAGCTGTGCCAAGCCAGGATTTCCCTGCCRTAGGCAGGGTGAATGCAAGCAGAAATATATGGAGCTCACCTGAAAAGCAGTATTCCTGCCCTTTGCAGGACAGGAAAAGCCATGGTGGGAACTGCTGCTCCATAGTAAGGGCCAGCCTGTATTCTAATTTTAGTCATCAGCTCAAGCATCAGAACCTGCTCATTTTCTTCATGCCTTGYAGGGCTCTGTTGGAGAGGAAGAAGGAACGGTAGGGTACCAGAATTATACACGTGTTAAACCAGTTGGTGGAAGTCCGGTATGAAAGAGGCTCTGCAAATGCCAGATCACTTCCTTACGTAAAAATAAGGCACCTGTAGCTGCATCTCTGAATAATACGCTGCTGTGATGCTGGGCCTAGCTTTGTGATGCCCAGTAAGGCCGTAGCGGCAGTGTCTGTGAACGTTGCCATTTGTGTTTAAATGTGCGCTTCAGTCTGGCACGAGTGTCTGCTCTGCCTGGGCCGCCTTGCTCCCGCCGACTTCCAGGGTGGTGGTGCCCGGAGCTGGCCGGCTGCAGAGCCGCGCGGATGCTGGCGTGACCCTGGCAGGGACGTGGGGAGAGGATCCCTCCTCCTTCCACTGACAGCGCCCGGTTAGGCCAGGCCGGCGTGACTCTGCAACCGGATCCTCGGTGATGTGTTCTTCCTCATAATTAGACTAGGAAATAGCTGTCCATTACCAGCGTTAGTGCTGCTGCTTGGCTTGCTGTGCAGCTGCCAGCTCTCGGGCCATGTGATTTCATGGAATGTGGATCTAAGATAAATTATTTTTTTTCTCTCAACCTCAATTTTAGGATATACCTCAGTGTCCAAATGCCTCCTCAAGTGCTGCTTTTCAGTTTTCCGTTTTGTATTTTTCTCYCCATGTAGCTCATGCCCATTTATTAGTTTTGAGGTTTCAAAGGTCTGCGTAAACACTGGTAAAATATTTCACAACTCACAAGTGATGTACTATTGTTATTCTAGTACTGGGGCTAGAGAAACCTGAGACCTTGTGAATTATTCAAACGCTTGTATGAGGCTGCGAGTGGGGAACGGAGAGCCCAGCGCACACGAGGGCTGTGAGCTCTGCCCGGCATCCACATTAGCCCTGCTTTGAATGGGCCTGCAGCTCTGATGACCCTCTGAGGTCCTTTCCAGCCTGGAAGTTATTTTGTAAATCCGTGTGCATGCCCATGGCACGATGTCACCTCAGTCCTGGATGGGTATGTCAGCAAATAGCAATGTATGACTTAGTAAGCCTTGTTACAGAAATAAAAAGGAAAGCTAAAGTGATGCTGAAGTTTTATGTTATGTTTCTTTGTATAATCAGCCTAGGGAAGAAACTTTCCACAAGCGTATGTCATAATTTAAAGTCCTGTTTTAAATGCAACAAACAGCTTCTCTTTCTATTATTTTTTTTAATAGAAGTATATAAATTCAAACTCTGACTATGAGGTTGGAATGTGGAATTGATACCATTTGATACCATTATAAGTCCTCATTACATGTGACACCAGTCAAATAGAGAAAATAAACAGACAGTCATAACTCAATACTTCACTCTGGCTTCTCTGACTCTGCTTTTTAGAGCTGAAACACTGTTTAATATGTCCTCATTTTACTTCATTTCTATGCAATGCATTCAATTTAGATTTTACATATTTTATCATTTTATTTTCAAAGAAAATCACACAGAGAAGACAACTACCATTCTGTATGTATGGGAAAGCTAGCTTAGGGGTCATTTGCTAATGTGAACACTTTTTCATTCAGACAACTGTTAATGAAAATATGCCTTAAGAGAATACTTCCTACTGATTCCTGTTGTAGCTTCTTATTCTTGAACACTATGTTATTTAGGTTTTGGGGAAAAGAAAGGAAAATCTTTTTTCCTAAGTCATCTTCTGGCTGCGCCTCTGTCYACTCTGGGAGCAGAGTCCCATGCTTCCCTTTCATCCTCTGAAGCATAAAAGGAAGAGGAAATGTTCTGATTACCATTTTGCTGCAGATGTGACTGATTCYAGTACCCACAAATATCCCAAGGAGCCTGTGGTTATGAGATCTGCACCTGCAGTCATTTGTTCTGTTATCCTCCTGCGATGCAGCTGAAGGCTTTTCCAGCTCCTTTTGTAAATGCTTAGGAGAAAAAGAAAGCACCTTTCAGAGGTGAAAGCAATATGCTAAGTATTAATTTATAAATAGTAGCAATTACATGTAAGGGGCTCTGTATAAAGATTGCAGGACTCCTTTGATTGGATGCAGGTAGATTGGATACTGCCRGAGCAGTCGGAAGCATCAACCCCTCTGCTCTGCTGCCAGCTGAAGGCAGTGAGCTGCTTTGTGTGCCAAGGCAGTCCACTTTGGGCTCTTTCAGCTGCAGATCAGAGCAGAGCAATGTAAGGCAGCCTTTAGTGGAGTCCTCCATTTCCTTATCTAGCTGGTGACCTGTCTGGAAAGCTACGGAAGGCTCCCTGGAATTTAGGGATACTCACGCAAGTTTTCCAGGGGATGCTGCAGTCTGTCTGGTGTTGTCAAAGGGAAATGCTTTCAGGTTTTTGAACTGAATGTGGCATCTACAAAGTATTTGTGTTTCAAAAGCATCATTACCAGTTCRATTTGTAATAACCTGATCTTTATTTCCAAGTTTCTGATTAATAAAATTCTCAGTCTATACAAAACATCAATTCCATTTTTAGTAACGAGGATCCTAGGGGAAAATGTCCACCCTGGCCATCGCCAGGGCTGAGCTATGCTGAAGCAATGCGTGTTTCATCAAGATTTTCAGCAGCAAGTCGCTCGGGGTGTCGTGCGAGCCCGGCGCGCTGCGTGTTTCCCCGAGAGGAGGCGACAGCGGTGCTGGGCAAGGCGTTGGTTCTTCTGCCACCGTGTGGCTGTCTCGCTTAGACTCAACGACCATTTTAAGAAAGGTGCTGCACTTGCATAAGAACCTGGCTATGAGCAATCACAATTACTGTTTTAGTTTTTGAGGGTTAAACTTTAACTTTTGTTTTTCTTTGTGAAGAATTCACTTGAAGGTGCACATTAGGAAGGAAAAAAAAAATTAAAAAGGTGTTCACCTGCTGGGATTTATAGCTAACTGTATATCCCTGGTTTAGTCCTATCTTTTTCTTGTTGGAGGAAAAAAAAGGCAATACAGATCTTTCATTTGCTGTGCTAGAATAGGGTTGATTTAATCTTTGATTTCAAAACATAGCAGTAAGATCTTCCAATAAAACTGTTTTCTACCCCCACTTTTACCATAATATATTGAAAAGTTGCCTTGTTTAAAAAAGAATTCCCCTCTTCCTGTTTAACCATTTCCCTTTCAGTGGGAGATGGACTTGGAAGAGCAAATTTCAATGCAGCTGGATGCCCTCTGATTTTTTTGCTGCAAGTTCCGTGTTTACAGGATTCCTAATTGGACCCTGGGTATCCCAACCAAGCGAGTGGCTGAGGCCAGGATTTGCGCGCTTTATAACAGAGTGTCTGACATGTCCGACCTACTGCTTTCCTTTCCTTCCTTCTCATCTCTTTTCCTACAGCACTTTCAGATTCCTTGTCAAAATAACCAGTTGCCATAAAGGCCGTGATTGTTACGTGAGCGCTGCTGCTAGTGAAATACTCATTAATGTGGCAAGGTACGTGTCATTTCACACCAGGCATTGTCTTAAATTATAATTYCTGTTCTGAATAAGCTATTTGCTTTTATTCCTCTGTAATAAGGGATATTTTTAGTAGAAGGGATGAATCTAAGTTGGAATGTTGAGCTCTGCTGCGTATGTGTGCAGGCAGCTTTGAAAGGTGTAATTAAATCGCTTAGCTCTTTTTTATCAAGTCTACCGAGTGTTAACTYGGAGCCTCAGTCATCTGTTACACTGTTAATTAAGTTATAAAATGTTCAGTAATGAAAACAGATTCTTTTAATTGATTTTGGAGATTCTGAAACCTAAAGTATGTCAGTGCCTATAATCACCAGCCCGAGCATTCAATGCTCATTCCTTTATGCTTAAAGCACTGGGACTTGTGTTCATGTCCCAACTAACTGACTATCTGTCACATGCTGTTTTGGGAGGTTATATTGTGATAGATCTTTTCCTTGGAGATTTTCTTGGATGCCTTTAAGGATCTTTCTGTTGTGCTGATGGCCATTGTCTAGATGTGTTGAAAAGGCTTCCAGTTTGTATTGTAAAATACAATGAAATACACTTCACTAAAGAAATAATGGCTTTTGCAAAGTGTTAGCACTTTTAGTGTGCACTCGAAGCAAATTCCATACTGCTGAGTATTGCTTCGGCAGATAAGGAAAGGCACCACAGCCAAAACGATTCAGCAAAGTTTGTAAATGCCAAAAAACCTTGGTTTGAAGAGCCAAAAATATAATCCTTTTACATTTTTTTCAGCTAGGTCATAGCTGTGTTCAGAAGGAAGTCTTTAGAGGACTTTAAAATGAGTTCTGCTAAACTGAAAAAGATGGTGCAGTCACCTGGACTGCAGCTCGCGGGCGCACGCGTTTCCAGCGGGGAGCCTTGTTGTTCCTGCTGGATTTCTTCCTCCTGAGTGCAAACTCTGCACCCAATAACAGCTTGCTGTCATGTCTCTATCACTGTATCTTAGAAGGAAACATGATTAACTAAGCTTCTGGTATTTAGTTAAAAATTGAATTATATATAACTTTTTATATGTAGTTATTCCTTTTGCTTTAATTATTACTCTTTGCTAGGTGGCCTCCCCATGTAAATTACTGCGGTCTTTGAAGCAGTTTGGCAACTTTTTTATGACTAGGTGAGAAAACCAAATCCTTTTAAATACTTGTGAAAAAACAGTGATAATTATGTTTAGATAGTAGTGTCTTGAAAGATAGCTTAAATGTTTTTCTTCCTACTTGGCTGTTCCCACAAAGTGATTGAGGGCTGGGACTTGTACGGTGTTTATCCAGGAACAGGCACCGTTCCTGTGTTACACCAAGCATAACTGGATAAAAATCTCTGAGATATTTAAAACAAGTAGCTTAAATTAAAATAAAAAAGTGCCACTTGTGGTTATGATAAAAATATCATGATTGATTGCTGTCATAAGACCATATTAAGTCCAGATTTTTCTATATCTTATATTAGATATATATAATTATACATTGGATCATAGCTTCAGGGATGCTTTATAAGATTTGAGGTATAACTGGCATACTTYGAAAGTTTTGTACATCTTGGAGCCTGAGCATTAGCGTTTGAGCTAGCAGAGTCTGAGGACGGGATGTTTGAACAGCGGTATCCAAAGATTTATTTACATTGMTTATGAATCCTCTTATTTTCAATTGCGCAGGATTGTTACAGCTCCAGTAGTTTTCCTACTCTGTTAATTTGGCTTCCTGTTTTGTTTATCTTTTATGGTTTTAACCATTAACATACAGGTTTTGCTTTAGGAGAAGCTATGCCGCCTGGGAATTCCCCTCTCTGAGAAGTTCCTTATGTAAAACTTCTAAAATGTTACTTCCACATCTTAGAGATTTAGTTGCGAACAYAGTACTAGTTAATTGAGAGTCACTAAACTGAAAGTGTCTTGAAAAGTCACAAGCACCAAGAGGAATCAATTTTCTCCAGCAGTGGAGAGAGTGCTTCTCAGCATCGCTGTCTCTTAGTATGGTCATGGTTTTGTGCAAAGGCCCAAAAGTTATGCTGGGGYTTGATAGCAGAGGTAAAAGATGATAATGAAAGTGATGCTGCACATTCAGAATATAATGGRCATGAGCAAAGTGTACAAAGGAGAGCCTCTATGCTGTTAAATTAACAGTGATTATGAATTTCAGAGGGAGGGCACAGCAGAAGAGTATGTAGCTATTCCTACAACAGATTTGACTAGGTACATATGTGTACATACCCCTGAAAATCTTTGTTAAATGAAAACATTTAGCCTTTTTTGKTTTTTTTCCTCAAATTTGACTTCAGTCTGTAAACCCACCAACCAGATAGCCCTGTGCAGAAGACTTGATGAGCATGAGTCAAGCCCAGTCTCAAGGAGTCCCCAGCCTGCGTGCCGGCTTGCAGCTTGGTTTCTGCAGCGCTTGCCCAGCTGAGCTGTGGAGCTCTGCAGAGCTCGTCGCACACCCCGTATGCGGGAAAACTGAGACTTCAGCACAGATCTAATCTTGCTGCAGCGAATGAGTTTTAAGCTGTGCAGATACCAGGCTTAAAAATATTCTTGTGCACTAATCTTTCTTGAAGTCGAGTCAATGAAACATGATCTTTCAGAACGATGTGATAACACAAATAAAGTAGAGATTTCTAAACTCCTCTGTCTGGAAAAAAACATCTTTTTTTCTCAGTAAACCATAAATACTAAATTTAAAAAGTAGATAGTCGGGCAGACAGATCCATCTACTATACTGTAAATTATATGTGAAAATATTATCAGCTCTTATATATGCTGTGAACCTGTTTTCTTGGCCCTAGTTAAAGGAAATTGGCAGCCATGACTGTGCCAATGTTGGTTAAATCGTATCATGTATAAATAGATATTGTGTGGTTTAATGAGCTCTTTGTACTTTCTATTTAGACTTCAGGGTATATATAGTGTACTCTTTAAAAGACTGTATAATAATTATTTGGCACAATTATTAAGATGCTGACATGAAGACAAGCAGATATTTAGATGATCATAGAGGGCATTCTCAAGTGATGTCAGAAGGTTGTGCAAATCAGTGCTAGCTTCAAGCAGTAGTAACTTTGTATTTTCTGYATTCCCTCAATAAAATGAGTTAAGCACTTTAGCATTTTTATAATATACCTGCTTTTATTGCAGGTCTCACTCCAGCTTTTTCTTTTATTTGCCTTTTTCTAGCAGACCTTACAGTAATGTACTAGGGCTAGCTCAGAAACTTTATCTTGCACATAGATATTCCAGACATTTGCACTATAGATCTTAGAATCATATGATTCCACTTAATCAAGTTGTATAGTTGATACTTGAAGAAACGTTGTGGTATAATCATTAGATCAAGGAATCTAAACTCGTTTTTGTGTGGAGTTTAGTCTTGACTTTGTCATTGGTAGACTGCCTAGTTAAAAGTAAGCAAGCCAGCAGAGGTGACACAGAGCAGGGCTCCAGAGAGGTTATGAACTCGTCCTCYTTGGAGTAGTTTGGAATTGGGCTGGACCAAGGATTGGGCTAGATTAAGGCCCTGAGCAACTAGCTCAGGCAGGACCTGCTTGGAGCAGAGTTTAGCCCAGAGACCCCCAAAGGCATCTTCTAGTCCAACTTATCCTGTGGTTCTTGGAAAATYATCTGTAAGAGGGATAAAATGATCATTTTACCTAAGTTTTAGTTATGTTTTGATTGCAGATCTTCAAATAAAACAACACTATATAGGGGAAAAAATGTTGTTATTGTTCCTGAGTATTGTATTTAGGGTAGTCTTACTATCAGGTTTTATCTTCTGTTTCTAAACATGAAGGATAACTCACTTTCCAGTCTGAATCACAGAAAACAAGTAAATTGGGTAGAAGGTAAAGCTAGCCAACCAGTAAGATGATGATTTAGAAAACTCTCTTCAGTGGGGCAGGGTTAAGGTGCCTAATTTTAGTGTATATCTGTGGTACATGTGGCCTGATGATGATCASATCGAAGTAGCATATGTGGATCCCATTCTCCTTTTTAATCACCTCATGAGACCTCCAAGGGAAGGTGATACATTTCCCTTTGAAAAACAGGGCTATGGCTTATCATACAGACTGAAAACTCTTGATAACTGTTGTTAGCTCTGTATTAGATGTTGCTTTCAGATACAGGTGTTTCTAAGATTTCCATCGGCTTTTATCTGGAACTGATTTGCGATGACCAGTTTCAGACCAACTGGGAGCTGGGAGAATCTGCAAAGTATTTGCTGTTTGCAGTCCAGAGTTAAAATACAGTTCAAAAACTGAGCTGTAGAGTTCAAACTCTTGAAGAGGGGCTAATATTCATATTTTCATACTGTGGGGAAAGAAAAAACATGGGAAAACCAAATGTCATTCTAAGTTATTAAAAAGCTGCRTACAAGGAAATGGTTATTTGGTTTGAGTTGTGAGCTAACCGGTCTGTGGTTTCTTAGAAGGGCTGGGAAGGAAATTTTGAGCGAGGATGACTGAACTAGGAAGCTGGAGAGCTCTGCAGGAGRTCTTCTCCTTGGCTGTGAGCAAATAGCCCAATGTTTTGGTGCCTTTTCAGGAAAGCACTTTGGCATCTACTGGGAGAAAAAAAAAAAAAAAAGCTGTGTCAGATCTACTGTGACTCCTGCTTACTCCCAGCTTTTGCTGTGTTAAAAACCTCCTTAGAGTGGATGGCAGGTAGAATCTGTGGGCAAGGTTATATACYTTAATTATGATTTTTGATCTCTCATAACATATTCATATTAATGTATTCATGGACTAATTATGGTTTAGACTGTTGGCCTTGGTATGCCAGTTTATTAAGAGCTATCACTGACTTTCTTTAATAATTGTTTGTTTTCATCTTAGTGGCATTGCTCTTATGTTGTTCTAAAATTTTAAAAATACGTTGTTTATTTCATGTACCTATTTTTTTATAATTTTACCCACTAGATTTATTTATTTAACYGTGTATATTCATGAGGTTGGAAACTGTATTCACTGAGGTTAGTGCATGAAAGATGTCTTAAATATATTTGAAAGATGTCATATGTTAGACAAAAGCAGTCAAGTCAATGCTAGCTGTTGTTCCTTCGGAATCCGAGGGGCAGAGGGAAAGGGAGAGCRCCTATTTGACAGTGTTAGGAGAAAATGGGATCATAGGAGAAATGATCTTAAAGAGTTCTTCAGGAGTCAGACCTAAAGGAGAGCAAGAACACCACCATTACATGTTTTAAAAAAAATAGCAAGGGAGTAATTATTAGCCTGGTCAAATATAACCTGCTATTTCACATTATCTATAAGGAAACATTCTATTTAWTTTTTTTAAAGAAGTCCTACACTTGCTGAGACACTTTACTACTTTTCTATGTTGAAAATAAGAGCCTTTCTGTGTGAGTTTACAGCACTCTAACTCAAAGCTCCAGGCAGTTTGACAGATGGGTCCCTGATGAAGAGCACATATATTCTATTACATTTTAGCAGGCACGCAATTTCTGCCCGAGTGGAGACCGATGGTTTTGGAGGTGGTGCTCCTTCAAGAGATGGGCTGTAGACTGGAGTAGTTCATACTGTAATTGCTGGGGTGAAGCCAAGAGCTCCTCCTATCTCATAATTGYACCCAGTTACAAGTGTGTAGGTACCCATATTAGTTTATTATGTTGGTTTCATGTTCAGGAAAGCTTGATTCAGAAAGTTCTCTGGATGTGCTAGGGGAGCCTCTWTCATTTCTGAGGATGTACAACAGTGATCTGCTTCACCCAGCATGTCCAACGTGACCAATGACAAACTGAGATCTTGCTGCTTTTACCTTTCACACCTTTCTAGACCAACTACAAACAGTTTTCATCAACCCACAGCTCTAGCATAAGCGCTGTGACATCCAAAATGAACTCTGTTAAACTGAGATTGATTTTTTTTTTTGCCCTTATTTTCCGGGAACAGTTTCAGTCCTGCTTTCCTTGCTTCTGGCAAAGATGAATACAATGCAGAGGGAGGATCATATTCTAGTGATTTTATCTTTTTTTCTATCCAGGATAACAAGTGTAGTTTGTGTTGCCTGCTGGGATAGAAGCTGGAATAATTCTTTTAAATAAGTTTCAGAGCTGCTAATAATAGTGCTAATGCTTGCTCACAGGAATGCTTTCTTCCCCCAATGTTCTGTGTGGGCTGGCTGAAAAATCACTTAGCTCCATCTGATTTTCTTGGGCAGTTTCTGTGGCTTCTTTTTACATCATGTAATGAGGTTTCTTTTATGTATGGATGAGATTCATTTATGTAGGAGAAAAAGCAAGCTGATTCTGAAATATGGTGGTCCCCCTTTATAAATATTTCCAGCTTTCCTGAGTGCCTCAGGTTTTTGCATATGTAATTTAAGGCGTGTTTACTGTAGCTGAGGCTAGAGAGTTTCACTGCATCTTACAAAGCCAGAACTTTCTAGCACGAGTCCATTGTCTTGCACCCCAAAATGGAGGAGCACAGAAATCTCTCAGCACAATGGACTAGTTTGGTTTGGCTGTGTAATATTAGACTCTTAAATGCGTGAGTGTGCCAAGTAAACTAAAAATGACAGGYTTGTGTTCGTGTATTGGATGTTGGATGATGTTATTGTGAACCTTGTAACGACATCAGGATGAATAACAGGGTCACTTCAAGTGACTTTTGCAGTACCAGAATTCAGAAATGGTGTTTTCTCTCCTGTCTTTAGAATTTTTTTTTCTTCATTGTTCAGATCTTGTGGCTGCTATTTCTTCGTCCTGGAATAAAGAAAAAGACAGACTA
>PTEX01000093.1:2464239-2624643 GCA_003342815.1 Eudromia elegans
ATGTAGTAGGAGAGTACTTTTTTCTATGTGTAAGATAAAATCATTGTTTGATAAATATTTTACTATAGGACAAGTTTTCATTGGAGTCATTGACTTTTAGCTATAATTTTGGATGATAGAATCACTTTCCATTTGGGTAAAAATCTTTTAGGGAGTTCTTTGCCTCATTGTTAACAAGGATGCTTATTTTTTTCTAAATKGAAATGATTGTAAAAAAACCTCATGAATGCTTTAAAGTCTTATTTGGATAGTTAAGTCAGAGGCTCCAGCTACAGCGCTGTCAAAAGTGGGAGTTTCTGTTTAGAAGTTMATTTTCTAAAGGCAAATTGTGTTAAAGAGATTTTTTTCGAGGGAACTTCTGACACTTTCTTAGATAATTTACACTTAGAGAAAGTAAGTGAGAAATCAAAATSTGTCTGAAACCAGCTTGGAAATTCTGCCATATGTCTTAGTTTTCTTGAGATTATACAAGTTTAAAAATAAAATAATAATAAAAAAAAACCAGCCTCCAGCTTTTAGCTACCACATCCTTCAACCAGACAGCTCTGGGATCTGTTAAATCAAATCTCCCTACACCACACTTCCCAACTTGTGAATTGATAGGTGATGCAGCTTCCTGTGGTGGTATGTAAGTTTACCATGGGAACAGCTAAATTGGTGACAGCAGTAATAAGGAGTCACTGAGAGTATTTTATTTAACTTGTGGCCAGCTGACTTCCACRTCCTTATTCGGCAACCTGATAAGGCCAAGTTAAAATGAATTATGTAGTGCTGGAATATGAACAGAGGTGCTTGGGAAAAYAGGGAAGACAGAAGGGGGTAGTGTTCCTAGGCTGTGGCTTGAGTATGTGTTTAAGGAGCGTTATTTTAATAGTGGCTGCTACCTTTTGACCTCTTGTTAAAACATTAAATAGAATTAAGTCTTGGAGTTTAATATTCTATAGTTGCTGAAATATATTGTCTTATTACACTTTGGACTTGCACAGTAAGTAATCTGCACCAAATTCAGCTTGAGTTTTATGCATATATCTCCATTCTCTGGAATAACTAAAGGATTATAACCAACRATAGGTTTTATTCTGCTGTGAATGCATCTTAAGGTGTATGATAACTAGTCCTTCGTTCTGCAGGCACTTTCCTCCTTTCTCCATGTATTTGGCCTAGACCTCACCTCCCCTGCATTGTAGGCAGGATTCCAGGTGGGTTTGTGTTGTCAGTGGCATTAAAACTTGGCTGATTTTCCAGAATAGTTAAATTAAATGGTAGTATTGACAATGTAGATGGCGGGTTCAGTGTCTAATGGAAAACAGCTACACAGAACACTAGAATAAGAAAAAAATTAAATCACCAGTAATTCCAAGAAGTGTATTGTCTCAATTTTTGTTGTCTGATTTAGTTTCTTCCTCTCCGGAATAAATAGGAATAAAGTTGTTTCTATCCTGAAGTGGTATTTGATCAGCTTTGTGGTATAGAAAAAATGAAAAAGATTTCAGTATCTTTCTCTGTGCTCCACTTTCTCTTTTAGCTACAGCATACAGATGCACAGCCCAGAGTTTAACAAATATTTTTCTTGGAAGACATACCATTTTAAGAAATGATAGAAGTAGATTTTCTCCCACACACATAGATTAATTCTTGTACTGAGGCTTCACATATATTTTGAAAGTCAACTTCTGGTGAGTGCTGTAGGGATTCACTAGCATTGAGCTATTTTTAAGTCTTAAAAAGTAACAAATGGTAAGGAGATTTGCTGAAGCAGAAAAAGTCAATTTGCTTAGAGTAATAGAACATGGTACGTAAATGTCTTAATCTCAGTCTTGCAAAGTTCTTTTTCTGTACATGTTCTTCTGTGTAAACATAGTTTTTTCAGTGTAGTCTTTATAAATATAACATTAAATATCACATATCTGGAATTAAAAAAAATGATTAGGATCAACCAATATTTTTTTTTTTGAGTCAGTTTCATTAAATGAAGTTGATTTGACCCACGGAACCTAAATCTTTATACATGAGGAAAATCATTGTTCTTTGTACTTTTCTCTAGCGATGTCTGATTTTACATATATACATATGCATCTGAATGTGTGTTTGTGTGTGTGTTTATATATATATACATATATAAATCTGCTAGTTTGTATTATGGAAAAAAAATTTGTAAGGGGAGGTAACATTTCTTTGGGTCAGATGAATAGGAAGGAAATTAATTTGCTGATGACCGACAGTCCTGCACTGCGATTGGCACTGGAGGCTACTCTGTTGATCAGCGGGAGCARCTCTGCTCCCCCTTTGCCTGCCGTAAGCAAGAAGTCTTCTCTGATGTGTTCTCTTCCATTATCCTTGGGCTTGCTTTTATTTCTCCTTCTCTTTTTGCTGATGTCCTGTTTTTCTCTGTCTCCATTCCTAAAAGTGAAAGGATTAGAACTATGTCTGACTCCATTTCTCCATTTGTCTCCTTTTTTTTTTTTTTATTCTTTCCCTTCAATTCCTACATTAAGGCACCTCATCATCCAACATCCCACCCTTCCCACTTGCCAGATGCTTCAATCAGTAAGTTCTTAAGCATTCTTGAATATTACATCAACTTTACAGAACTACGAAAAACAAAATACATCTCAATCAGCACATCTGTTCCCTCTTCAAAGTCCATTTGCCAATTCTTTTCCTCTGGGAGTTTTCTTTCGTTAGAGACATTAACTGCCCTAGGTCAGGAAAAATGGCTCMGGTCCCACTAGATTACCTCAGGCAGCTGATAGTTTAAAACTTTACTGAAATTCTGACTCAGCTGGAATGTAATTGTCCAATTATYCAGCTTTTCATTAGCTGGAAGCACTTTCCATTTTATATGGAAGCTTGGACAAAATGCGCACCAATGTACTGAGACTGTCAAAGATGAAGTGCCTGCCTTTCCCCAGGCTACAGAATTCATGGAATATRCGAACACTGGAGATAGGAAGACTGGAATATCAAAGAGATAGAAAAAGCTGGCAACAAGCAACTTTTTGTAACCTATTTCTAACACAGTGTCTTACCGTCTGCTGTGTCTTTCTCACAGTCCCACACTCTCGCAGTGTACAGAGAAAGGTGAGATTTTCTGTAATACAGWTTAAAGGTGGTGAGGGTTTCCCTTTAGGGCTTTCCTTTCCTTTTYTCAGCCTTCAAGTGTACTTGTGTCACATTTTTAAGGTCTTTTTCCCATAGCCTGAGGGCTGGGTACATGCTGTGKTGTTTAACAAGAGGCAAGAGTCTCAGTTGGCAGAGTATGCAGAACACCAAATACTGCAGAACTCTGCAGACAGACCTAAGAAAGAGCAGAGAGATTTCTTTATTGCTCTGTTCACCGAGTGCTGGAGCAAGAGAAGTCAASAGGACATTTAGAGTGGGCAATCCGACATTAGCAGCTGGAGCAGGTGATGGAGCTGGGAGCAAATGAACAGTAGGCACCAAATTACTTGTACAGAAGGAGTATGAGCAACTCTTGGCTTGTCATATTGCTCTGTTTTTTGTCACTGTGTAGTGTGCATACYGTAAAAGAACCTATAGTTTGCAATTCAAAAGCAATTGAGAAATCTTAGAACTTCCCTTATTTTTAGCCTTGTTAATAAGAAGTAATGTGTTTTGTTCTGCCAGTGATGGGTCATGAAGGCCCACCCTGTAAAAAYGTATTTAACACATTCAGGTTCTGCTGGCAATTTGCAAACTCATCATTTGCAGTTACCTCATGAAGCTGTGCCCAGACCTTGCAGGGAAAAAGAACACGTTGTTTAACATGTTTCCATTTTTACAGTGCAAGAGATGCTAAGGCTTGAGATCTAGCAGGGCAGCTAAGTATGTGCTTTAAAGACTGGAGRCTTTCCACGGAAATCTGTGGCCCAGTGAATATGCTCTTTCATATAGTCAGATTCAGAAGTGCTTTGCTAAATTGGTGTTTTAAAGTAGGATGCTGATAATAAATCATATGAGTACTTCAGGATTTACATAACATAATTATTGTTCTCTGAACGGCAATCACTAATTATAGATTTTATATTGAAAGACATAAATGGGAGAACTACTTTAATAGCGCTGCTCATGTGAGTCAGACTTCCTTAATTAAGCTCTTGGGGGTAGGGGAGCAAGAGAGACAAATGCTTCCCATGTTGGTAAGAAAGTCAGTGAAAAAGGGAGCAAGTTCTTTGCCTGTCGGTTTTGGCCTGCTGTGAAGGATTGCAAGAACTGGCTGCCTAAGAAATGGACAAGACAARGATGCTGGGAAAGAGTGACATCTCCCAGGCATGAGTGTCAGGATGTGACCCCTGCTGAAAGGTATCAAACTGAAACAGCAAGAACGTGGTGAAACACTGGGAGAAGCACATGATAGATTGCCAGAAAGGAAAAAAGTGGTTACAAAATTACTGGTGGCAGTTGTCTTGGAAAATAAACCTTTCTATGGTGAGTAATAACACTAATATCTTTATCGTGTTACATAATGCAAGAGTAGACCTGGGAGAAGCAAAAAGTCCAAGGGATGGTTTCCCCTTCAGACTAAAGGACCAAAGGGCAGCAACTCCTGCTCCATCCCTCCAAGAAAAGGAAGTCCAGTGCAGTTCACCTGAGGACCCTTTGGGTACTCCGCAGGCCTGACTGTCAGTACCATGTGTTGCTGGTCCTCAAAACCTGATTATGAAGATACAAGTGAAATGAGGAAACTTGCTTAAACTGCATGTGCTCGTATGCTGTCTTGCTGTCTGTCCGTCTCACTGGCTGTCAACCATGGGGCTCACTTGGTGCAGATGTGGTGCTTGAGGGTACCATTTCTATGGTCAACCCAGTGTTTAAATTGGATTTGGGAAACGGAGCCTTTGGAGTTATTTTGAGGAAGGAAGGGAAAAAACCAAAAAAAAACCCAAAAAAAAACTACCCTGCTTTACTGGTGCAATGTGCCTTTCCTGACACTAAATAGTTAGATTGCTAATATTATTGTAAGTTATTTGCCTGAACTGAGCAAGATGCTGTACAGTTAGTGAAGTAAACTAGGTATGAACCATCCTGAACATATCGGTCGAAACAGATGAGGATGCTCATCTGTTATTTCTAATAACAAATCTTATTGCTGGAGTCAGATGTTATCCTCTTTTTCAAAACCACTACAGTGCCATCACTGGGACTGCCTGCATGAAGATAGAAATACTCCGTGTCTCATTACTTAAMCACTATTGGTAGGAAATAACCCTCAAAGTTTTACAGCCTCCTTTTATTTTGGTGAAAAATACTTAAAGAGGGAATCTGAATGTTTAATCTATAAMTAGAATATTAACATCTCAATGTCATCCTGCCTGTACTTGAAACTCCCTCAGGCCTTCCTGCAATTTTTTTGAGTGGAGAATTCAGGGTTCAGTGCTTTTAAATTTACTCCAGAATCAGTCATGCTGATGGGAGGAATTTGTACTGCTTRTGATAAAGGAGGTGCTGTGCTATCTTTTCTAGCTGTTTCCATTCTGTTAGTTAGGGTCCTGCCTGATACTCTTTTGATTTAAAAGCATTTCTGCAGTGGATTCACTCTGCCCTATTGAGGGTACAAGCTTTMGACAGGAAGGTAATTCCTCATTTATATTTTATATTTTAATCCTCTGTGTGTTTATGATCAGTTACATTGATCTTTACCTCCAAAACAGAGCATTTACAGCAAAATTAAAATATTTTCCTGTAGTTTCATTATTAAATTATCTTCTGGAGCTGGAAAAGCGAATCTGAAAAAGCAAAGCTGGAAAAAGCAGATTGCTTTGTTTTACAGAGTGGTAGGTTTTAGGATTTGATAACAAAACAGGAACATTCTGCCTCAAGTCATATTTTTTCTTATGAAACAAGTTAAGAGAACTAACTCTTCAAGATTTGGAAAAGTAGTTAATATTTAAGTAACAATGTTGGTAAACAAAAAATAACAACAAAACATAAAGAATACCCCCTCCAAAGTAACCTGCTGAAATTTGTCTTCTYGTGTCTTCACATCTGCAAAGGTGAYGTGCTCCTGAATAGTGTGCAYCTAAATKGTAGGTGAGGAGATTTCATTTCCCYTGTGAAATACTCTGAAACCTGAGCGTGTGTGACTTTTACCATAGGCTGCAGCTTYGTGGGAGAGTAGGCTGAACAAATGTTTTGAAAGCCTAACTTCTCTGGCCTGTGTAGATTATATACCATAAGTGTTTGTCCTTAATGCACTTAGGTAAGTTTCTAAGATTTTCTATGCCAATCTTTAGTGCAAGTTAGCTTTTGGATGTGCATTTCTAAACTCAGATGAAAAGAAGTTGTCGCTGTCAGGAAAGTGACCTGGAAGTGGAACCGACAAGATGACTGTGAGAGTCACAAAGACAGGAGTGGGTGTTGTCCCCCTTTCACCTGAATATACCTGGGTGTTTTGCAGCCACGATGTAACTGCAGYATCCACAGGACTCGCTCACAGCAACTTCTGTCTTGCAGTGGCCTCAGAAGCAYTCAGGATTTTAACAGTGCTCTTACCTGTGACTTCTTGCTGTGTCTGCAGCCATCCCCAGCCTGCTCTTTTGCACATGGCAAGAGGATTATAGTCCCTAGCCTGGCTGGAGATACTTCAGGAGTTTCCGTGCTGGGGAAAACTTGCTTTTCCAGATTACCGTTTGCTTATCTGGCATAACCGCTCCAAAAGGATTGGGGTTGGATATTAACAAAACAAGCTGCCTGCCAGGGTAGTGAAAGGAGATACAGGAGCGTGTTGTGGAATTTCCCTCACTGGAGCTTTTCAAGAACAGCCAGACAGATGCTGGTGGGGTTTGAGTGAAGCCATTGAGAACCTGCACTGCAGGGGGCTGCACAAGGGCATCTCCGAGGTGCCTTACACTTACATTTCTGTTGTTCTGTGGCAGAGGAATAAAGCCAGGGCTGAAAAAAATATTGGAGAAACAACATTTTTTGAAAGACCAGAAATTCCAGTCATACAAGTTTCTCTTTCATCACTTCCTGCACAGCTTTTGCAACTATTAAGAAAACAGTGCTGAGCTTTTCCTATCTGTCACAAACATGTGCTTAAAATGCTGTCATTTGGGATCTGTCTGGGTTAGTAGTTACCTCTTGGGAAAAGGGCTCTGCACTGAAATTCTCCCAGCGCCGTGTGTKTTTAGCATCGCAGCACCGTTTCCTTTCCAGGAACTGACAAACTGCAGTGCTCAGGTGCTGCCCCGCAGCCGTGGCCCGGAGCATCACTAACATCAACCTTCCTGCGTGCGCCGCTTGGGCAGATGAGCTTCCATGGCAGCCTTGGATGTGGTATGCTCGTCCTGCTTCCCATCCCTCATTGAAGGTGGCTCAAGGACAGCCCGCGGGAGCCCAGGTCACTGCCGCAAGTGACTCTGCGTGCCCCCAAGGGCAGCATGCAAGCAGCCYGGGGGCCACGCTTGTAGGCCTATCCCAAGGACCGCTTTTGTGCTGCCCACGAGGTGCTGCATAGCACTAGCCAAGGCATCTACCTACCTGTACTGCAGCTCCCAGAAGGGTATTTTGTATGTCCCAATCTAAGCTTGGTCCGTGAGGGGYTTGAAAGATGCATTCTATAGACTGCCTATGTCTTTAGCTATAGGAATTAGTTGTCTTATTAAGAACTACTGCACCTTGCTGCAGATTGTTTTGCCTATGAGCATTAACACTATGAATGCCACCACCTGACTACTAGCACTACCCATGACTAATGCCTCATGACAAACACTGACTGAAGTTTGGTGCCACAAACAGAATTCACTTTCTTCCTATGTAAACTTTTATCAGGTCAAACTACCAGGTCCGAGCCTAAGTTTTATGTTACTTCTTGATTGGACCCGATTACATTCCCTGCAGTAAGACACCAGTCCTGAATAGCAGCATCAGTATTTACCATATGCAGAATACATTTCCACCTCTCTGATTTCAATTGCAGATTTATTGATATTAGGGCATTGTGTAGAGAGAGGCTGTTTGTTCCTTCCCAAAAAGAACACTGCAAGAACAAAATATATYGTGCAAACTAAGGCAATTTTTCTCTAGCTGTCTCCTTTGAGGCTGAAAGTGCTCTGTCTTTAGGGGATGYTCTTGGAAGTTGACATGTTGTCCTAAAAACCTTGAGACGTGAAATGGACTTTACAGAAAACTTGTGCTGCATTAACTTCCCTGTGCTGTTTCTAGCAATGTAACTTCTTTTGCCAAGTAGAGTATAATGTGAAAACTGTACTTAAGAGAAAAAAAAAAATCTTATTTCARCTGTGGTGTGTTCCTCAAAAAGCCATATTTCCGCCTAACACGCTTTTTCCCCTATTGCTATAATTAATGTTAAATACCACCAGCAGAGAGCCTGGGAGGGYGTAGGAGGCATCAGCCTCCGATTCRCTTGCCTCACGGCTTGACAGCTATTTATGTATCTGTGTTTCTGCATGTCCCCCTAGGATCAGATCAGCCCCCTGTCACTAAGGCGCACGGAGCCCCCTCCCACACACATATGCAGGCACAGCTAGCAGGGCACCCACAACACGTGTGAGAGCTGGCGTTAGCTCCTGTTTCTCCCGGCTGTGTCATTAGCAGCCCCTCTGTACAGGTAGTGCTCGGCGCCCTGCGGGTACCCCGTGCCGCGGTGCTGCCRCCCGCTACAAGCTGGGGGTGGCTGGCAGAGGGGTGAGCCCGGGGAAGCTGAATCGGGCCTCTCTGTGTGCTGGAAGGGCTGTTAGTACCCGCAAGGTGCTTGGGTGCTTTCTGGCTTGGTGTTTTCCCTCCTTGTCAGCACGAGCTGTGTGTTGGTTGGCAGGGACAGAGTGAGGCTGCTGGTGCCCCCACGCTCCGGGCGCTCAGGAGARGGGTCCGGGGAGCCGCCAGCAAGGGGCAGGGAGACGATCCGGGACACCGGTGAGCAACTGAGGTGGGGAGCAGTTGAGAGTTGCTTCATTTYATTTGCTTATTTATTTCAAGGAAAAGGAAAGCAAGTCAAATGCCAAAGCAGAAAGTAATATCTGTCCCATCCCAAGCCGCTTTTTTCCCCTGTTTCCCTGTGTGTAGGGAAGCCTCTAAATACACACAGGCAGAAATCCTCTTTTAGGCAGAATTTAAGCAAARGTCTGGAAGAGAAGCCGGGTTCTGAATGCAGATCTCTGCTGGGAGGAACCTTGGTGGCAGCGCATGCRCTGCTGTTGCAGGGGCCATGGGCCGCCCCCTGGAAGGTTCCCCGGGGAGCTCGTCGTGCCTCATCRTGACGCGGCCTCGCTCCATCCTGACCCGTGCCCACCTCGACTCCCAGTGCCACCAGGCAGGTCGTCCCCAGGCCTCCATGTCCTCCCCTGTCCACGTGAGGCCGGTAACGAAGCAGCCTGGTTGAGCGGGGCGGTTTGGGCGTTTGCTTGGGCCGCGGTGCGCTGCGGCTGCAGCCGTCACGTCTGAAGTACTGCGGTGCAAAGGCTCCTGGGTGGAATCTGCAGCAATGAAGCGTCTGTAGCATCCTTGTTCCCTTGCGCTTAGTGTTGAGCTAGGCTCTGCTGTAATCATGGCAGGTTGGTGTTAAACCAGCTCTGTTTTTGGACCCTTGGCCATGTTTACGGCTGGCAGTCATTTGAAGACACCCCAGAGATGCTGAAAAGTGCTTAGTTTGTCTCAGAAGTCTGTAGAAATGTTGCTTGTTAGGCTAGCTAGAGCATATATTGCTGACAGTGTTAAATGTAGTTCCAGACAGTTCATTTCAACAAACAAGTATTTAAAAATTTCCTCTGACTTTTGCATTCCAAATCCTTGTATTGACTTTTTAAATRCTCCTTGAAGTGCTGGAGTCTAAGCCTGGAAGTCTTCAAGGTTGTGGCTTATGAAATTGCAGGCAATGTGCTGGCCCGTACACGTGAGTCTGTTAAAATAATTATATGCTATTGTTTTCCAGCTAACTCAGRGTTCCTCTACGTTGGAACGAGAAGACGTAATGGTGTCATTCAGGATGTTTTGAAGAGAAATGAGTTCTGAATTTGGCTCTTCCTAAGGACCACCAAACTCAGTACACTCAGTTGACAGGATTTACCATGAACGCTCTGAAATTATCACGAGCACTTTTTATTTCTTAATTTGGAAATGATACATTAAAGAAGGGTAAACTAATATAAAGGATTGAATGATGGGGAACTGAATGTACTTTGCGTGAAGAAATGACTTTTACTAAGGGACTTGTAAACAGTATTTGACTATAGAGCAGAAACAGTGTGAGCTGAAGTTACTGTTTTCATTGGAAGTTGCTTATAGACTGCCTCTGACAAATTCCTTTATTTTGAGTTCCTCTAGTGAGAATAGAAGTGTCAATGCAAGCGGCACATTGTATATTGTACATTGTATATAACAATATTTTTTAGAATCTATCATATACCAGTGTAGGACGTATTTAAAGTGTCCATGTTGCTCAGGATGCCAGATTTTTTTCAAAGCACATCTTGAAGACACCCATTGCCTGTGTCACACAAATGTCTGGGGTTTTCCCTACTGCTCTAGGGTCTAGTAGTCTTTATTTTTCTGGTTGCAAAGAGAAAACTTTGGGGAGGGTGTGGGAGCTCATTAGCAAAGTGGATGTCGTSAGACAGTTGCATGAATGTTGTTAGTGTGGCAGTTCAGTATGCGGTAAATACAGACGACCTGGATTTAATTTAAATGAGAGACTGATAAAGCTACTGCCTGACCTGTACCTGCAGCACAGGGCATCCTTGTAACTCGCACGAACCATCCGTGTCTTGCATGAGAAGCGTGGGRCAGTGCACGTTTTATTACCCCTGGGGTACCAGCAAGCTAGGGCTCGGCGTGGGCTGCAGCGAGACACGTGCTGCAGGCGGGGGCACTGCTGCTGGAGAGYGAAGTGCGGTACAGTACAGTCGTCTTACGTAAATCCTTGCTAAGAAAAAGATGTCCTGGAATTCTGTGCCCGCAGCTAAGAGGAGGATTTATCATCTGCTTTAGTAAAATTACAGAGACTTTGTCTATGAGGAGKTATGCTAAAGAGGGGGGAAAAATCAAGAACATGAAAAAAGCAATATCGTAGACTGATGGTGGTATCGACTGTGAACTGCGCGCTGTGCGAACATCTTGTTCCTTTCATATAGGCAGATAACTTTTTGTGAAAACTTTCCATGAGAGTGGTATTTTAAAGCTAACTTTTTTTACATGAAGGCTGCATGTTTTAGCAAMTTCTGAAACCAGGATGATTGCTAAAAGAGCCACGACAATAGAGACATACTACAGATAGAGAAAGAAGGAGGTGGTGGCAGGGTAAGATTTCTAGTGGCTTTTGGTATCAATAAATAATTCAAAAGTCAGGAATAGGAGCTTTGGTAAGATTTCCAGCTGCTTGCTGTACGTTCTCTATGAAAGATCATTTTTCTCTAATGGGGCTGAGTTGTAATTAGAAATTGATATATTAATGCATAAAAATAAATATAATCAATATCTTATCTCCTTATCTCCTTCCTTGAAAAGAAGGTGAGAATCTTCAGTTTTTGGCCGTTCTTTGACATAGATAAAAGGGGGGGTACCTTTGTGCAAGGTGTTCTAGGTGTTTATTCACCTAGAAATTCTGTTCAGTGAAATCTCATGTCTCTGTGAAATCTCATTCTAAAAATAACCTTTTTGTAAGATATTAATGTGTAAGTAAAGCTTTTGGTTTGGGGGCTTTTGGGTGTTTAGGTGACTAACAGTGTCATGATTTCTGACCCTTGCTGTGCAGTAGAAGAAATTGATCTCTGCGCATGGTTCTGTGCTCTGCATATTCCATATTGTCTGTTCATCAGTTTAAGACCGTTTTCTAGCAACTCCTAAATAAACAAATAACTCCTCTTTTTGAGAGTCATAACATTAGAGACTATTCAAATGTTTTTTAAAAAATTGATACTACTTTAGCTTTACAAATGTAATTGTGCTGATTGTTTTTTTCTTTATATTATTGTTAATATCCCATTACTGCTTGGAAGGAAGTCGCTGTAAGGAAAAGTTTGTAATAGGTAACATTAAAAGATACAGTGATTCAGAGAAGGTGAAATTCCAAGAAGAAATGTATTAAATTCCTTTGAATATTTGGCATGCATAGAGGTGGTGGGTGCATAGTTTCATGGCTTTATGGACAGAAGRTGAATGCAATCCTTGAGAAAAAGTATCAGTTGTATTGTATTAGTTTCCAGATTCAAAAGGAATAATGGTCTGGTGCAAACTTTTGATATGAATTGGGGACAAAAACTTTACAAGTTTTATATTTTAAAGGTTTTAACATGAAGCTAGATGAATCATAAGCAGGATTGTATGACATGGTCATCTGTGAGAACAGATGACTGGATTTAGGTCTTTTTTTAATTTGCTTGTAAAACCTGTGTCTCATTAACAACTGTGTAGTGTTCATTGCTGCTAATTCATTCTGAACAGTTGTGTAATAACGGCTGGCAAATTTTATACAGGTGTTAGTGATGCTTCTGCAAATACTGCCTTGGACAAAAAAATGGCCCAGTTTATTCTAGAGGTGTAATTTTTTTTGCGAGAGAGAGGTAGTAACTTAAATTTTTACTTTTTCTACCATTGAATCTCTTATATACAATTAAGCAGGAGTTGGTTAAGAGGAACAACTGTTCCCTTGAGTGTTTCGTTGAGAGTGGCTTGATACTGAAGTGGAGTACTAGAGCCTGAAGCTCAGATCCTAATCAGAGATCCCACAGAGCAATCGGTTTTGAATAGAGTTTTTGTTCTACTTGTTACTGAGCTTTCTCTGCTGGTGTCAGCACCTTCTGAAGCTTCTTAAGGGGTGAAAGAAGAGTGGTCTTTTGAAGATCAAGTGAGCTGAAAGTCTGAGATCTTTGCAGATATTAAGTATTTAATTACAGTTTAAGAACTTGTTATTGTGGTTGGTAGTTAAAAATTCAGAAGACTTCTTCACAGCTTAGGTTGAATGTAGCAAGAAAGGTTTACAATCATTAGTAGATATACCATGCAATGAAAACACTTGCCTTTAGCGTTTGATGCTGAAAGAGAACAAATTATGCTTGTGCTAGGGAGATTTTCTTGCATTGCTAGCTGGAGAGATTCATTTTCACTGCGTTTTTCCCAGCCTATGTGTGYGGTGCAGTCCGTATGTGTTTCATTTGATATTTCCCTTCTGTTCCAGCCCCCAAAGACAATGAGGAGCGTGTATTCCGGGAGCGCATGCGCCCCAGAAAGCGCCAGGGCGCCGTGCGACGCAGAGTGCACCAGGTTAATGGACACAAGTTTATGGCCACCTACCTTAGACAACCAACATACTGCTCACACTGCAGAGATTTTATATGGTATGAAGCAACTTTAACTTGGTTTTCTTTTTAACCGTATGTGGGAGAGTTAATAAACCATCCTGCCTTTACTGAAGCATAAGTGGAACAGAGTACTAGTTCTTTTCCTTTTTATTCTAGTATTAAGCTGTCATCAGTTTTGCAAACAATAGTAGAAGACTGACAGACTTTCCTTATGAATGTTTTAATTTGCTGTGTTTTTGTTTCTCTCCTCTGAGCCACCAAGTTCAATCTCTTCCTGTCTAGTACACACCATAAATTCTAGGTGGACAACCAGTCTGCGGCACTGTGGGTGCCTGAGCGCAGCTTTTGACCTAATGTTAGACATTCACATTTTGCCAGTGTGCCCAAATTCTTGTTTAGACACTTAAGTCTCACCATCATCTTCCTCAGAAATAACAAGATGCTATACATCTTAGTAAGTTTGGGGAAGATGAGATTATTGGAATTTTATTGTGTTTTTTTGGGGGGATGCTAAATCTGCAGGGTCTTTGTTACTGAAATGTATGTCAAGAACTCCCTTTTGTAAGAAGGGATGTATCTGAGGAATCCCTTTTAGATTTACATGACTTTTGAATAACCATGTTTTTCAGGTAGGGAAAAGCAGGAGAGACATTTATTTTTCAGTGATTCCACAGTAACTTCATTCATGTTTTTCCAAGTTACCCAAAGATATTCTGTTGTGACTTAAGATCTAATGTCTAATCTGATCCACAGTTCTTATTTCCTAAGACTGTATGGCAATGAATCAGTCTTAATGTGGAACATGCTGAATGACAGTGTACATGAAAAGGGTTAAAAAGCTATTTTTAAAATTGTCTTTTGCATTTATAAAACACTTTTTTTTCTTTTTCAGGGGTGTAATAGGCAAACAGGGATACCAATGTCAAGGTAAGWAGAAAGTAGGAAGTTTGAACTTCTGTTTTATAAGTAAGAGATTTTTATATGTACAAAGGCAAGGCTTTAGAACAAGACTGCTGAACATGTTGATCTCACCAAAGATTTTTACAATAAGTTGCAATAAGTTTTTTAACACTGTTGGGCTTGGACAGTATATATAAAATAGCAAAATTAATATCTTTGAATAGCAGATCCTGGTTATCTCTTGATGTACATCCAAATTGAGGTTTTTCTGGTGGTTCTCGGTTCTTATTTTTTCACTACTTGCACTTTAAATTTGTTAAATTTTTATTTTTCTTAAGATTCTTCCCTGAAAAATGCCAGGTAATTGCAAAGACTGTAATTAAATAGATGAGATAATTATAGAGGTCATAGCAGAGAAGRGTATAGCTGAGACTGCCAAAGTGCTTCATTTTCAACTCTCAATTTCTTGTACAATGAATTGTGCCTATGCCTCTGTTCCTCTGGAAGCTTTCCAGACAGGAATTATTTTTACCTGGTGTGGAAATCATGGACTGTATCAAATAAATTATTGTTATGGAAGAAAAAGAAAAAATAGAGTTAGTGCTTTACAAGGTCATTTGTAGTTTTACATAAAGAGACATTTTTGTCTTTAATTCTCTTAATGCATTGACTTTTYGAAAATGCATGTCTTCTGCTTTTATAAACCAGACTTAAAACTCCCTAAATCAGCAGTCACTTGCAGCATGTCTTTAATGTCTCAGTGTTTCAGGTCTTTTGGCTTCAAGTTTTTGCTTTAAAATGAATCTTCATGAAAACTCATTCTTTTATCTGTTCTTTGTTTATAGTTTGCACTTGCGTAGTCCACAAGAGATGCCATGAACTTATAATAACGAAATGTGCTGGCTTAAAAAAACAGGAAACTCATGATGAGGTAAATATTTGTAAAATGTATTTTCTAGATAAAACTGTTTCTTTCATCTGTTCAAATTAGCGCCATCTCCTCTGTTTAATCAATAAATGATACGCAGGGTTATTGTGCCCTTCTGATCTTTTTGTAATAATAGCATTTACTCTGGAATGACAGATTATCAAAACAGTTTAATTTACGTGGAAATTATAGCAAGGCAGTTTRTTCAAGTCAGTAAACTCTTATAACGTCTGAATGCGCAGTTTAAGCATGTCCCACCTCTGTTTTTGTTTTTAACTTCTATTTCCAAGTTAAACGAGCTTTGTTGGTTTAATTCAAAGGAATCGGGATCAGGCCCATTATCCCTTAACCGCATTTTGTGTGAYGGGTGAGAGTATATGGAGTATGCTTGAGTATCTTTTGTCAATATATAAGGCTACCCAGAAGTTGTTCATTAAAGCTCACCTCAACGGGGACTGCAGCCAAACTGTCAAAATGTYGAACAGAAGCCATATGTGCATTAAAGACCTGTTATGTAACAGGACAGTGGTGATAACACAAGGTACTGCATAGCTAGTGGATTTTTCAGCATTGGGCAGGATGCCTTATACACTACTACTTTACATTGTGTTTGTGCTTTAATGTCATCTTGAAAATGACTGTGTGTTGAAGGCTAGGCACACTTAAATAGCTGGTTTACCACAAAAAGTACTGTATTTTAAGTCTGAAAGTTGAGCTCTCACATACAGTTGTTCTACAGGGCTGTATCTTACTAGTCCTGTTTTCGAGTAGTACCCAGTGCCCACAGGAAGATATAAAATCTTGCATGGATTTACATTCCCAGGCTCCAGACTGGTGGAGGCTGGTATGGTTTGCTGATACAATGCTCTCATTGTTCAGAAGGGTGCTGGAGCGCTGGAGAGAAGCCAGCGGTAATAGGAAAGGGAAGGAAAAACATCAAAATAAATCTCTTGCTCTACTATAAAAACTTGTCAGTGACATCCTTTAATTAGTAAGTAATCTTACCTTGGAGTCCCTGGATGCAACTTTTTTTTTTTATTATTTTCATAACCTAAAGAACAGTGGGCTATGGAAAAGTAAGGGGTTGTGATAGGTTTCTTTTTCTTAGTTCTGTATAAATTCTGCCTCCTGATCCTAAAACAATTGGGAGTGACTTCCTTGCCTTCCGCATTAACAGATTTTTCCTGATAGCTGTGTATTTATTTTTCCCAGAAGCACTAGGAAGCAGACTTCAGTCTTTATCTCTTGGACAACAGCAGCCCTTCCCTTTTCCCCAAATAAAATAGTGGGAACTCTGGGGCTGGAGCATAYGCAATAAAAGATCATCATTTGATCACAGACTTATTTTATCTTGCCTGACTTCTGTGGGGGTTTCAAAACATAACAGGACCTTGGTGTACACTGATTATAAAGAGATTAATTAGAATGAAATATGCTGTGCTTTCCTTTTTCAGCAAGTGGGATCCCAGCGCTTTAGCGTCAACATGCCTCACAAGTTCAGCATTCACAATTACAAAGTGCCCACCTTCTGTGACCACTGTGGTTCGTTGCTCTGGGGTCTTTTGAGACAAGGTTTACAATGCAAAGGTAAGGATGAGCACTTCAGAGCTCCTCTTTGTTTCTGGGCGAGTGCAGTACACTTGGGAAGACCTTTGCTCTTGTAATCAGAAAACGTGCTACTCCTGTGATATCGTTCTGCTCTTTCTAGGGAGCTCAGAAATTAATAGGAGGCAAACAGCAGGATGCTGTGGGGATTGTTGCTGTGGTAAGAGGGTGGTCCTCTGCCCTGCCTGCAGCACAACCCAGTGACAGAGGTAGACAACAAAGGTGCAGAAACAAATTCTGCCCTGACTGTGTTTACTGCCACAGGAAATTACAAGTTCATATAAAATTAGGAGTATGACAGTCTATATCCTGCAMCTCATATGCTTTCCATGTTTTCAGGACTAGTGGTAGTGGTTAAAATTTTGAAATTATTATCCTGGTAGGATGCCTTATGCACCGCTACTTTACACTACCTTTTTCTTTTTTACTTTAATAACATCTTCAAAAGTAACTGTACGTGTAGGAGGCCAGGCAGAACAACTGTTGCTCTGTGTCCAGAAGATTAACTGTTTCTACATCTAGCTAAATTATGCTTTGTGATAGTCTGCCTAGCCTCTCTGTTCAGAAAGGAAAGGATTCATTATGTTCTTGGGGACTGCATATACTGCACTGTGTATGAAGTTTCTCTAGGAATCTAACGGAAACGGTTTGATATGCGCTTCCTTGTTGCAAGCAGAGCAGAGATATAGGCCCTAAAATGGGGTGAATACAGAACGCACACTTGCAAAGAAGTGTAACATCTTTTAAAAGAGTGAATAAAATGTTGGARTTAGTACATTTTTGTGAATGATGTCTTGAGGATTATATCAGATCAATAAGAAGTAGTACTTAATGGAATTATACACATTTTCATATCATAATATCATTACCAATGATAGCTTCATCGTCATGAATATAAAAAAGACATTATATGCTTCTCTAAGGGGCAGAAACACTGAGCCATGTATATAGAAAATCCTGTAATCTCTTAATAAAATTTATCTTTTGCAATTACTCAAAGTAAGATATAATTCTAGCTGAATTAATTGTGACCTAATGTTCAAAGTTACAAACACCTGACCAGCAAGGAAAAGAAGAAGATTGTCTCGTGACAAACCCTGACGTTTAAGCCTTGCCCAGTAGCTCTGATGGGTGCTCAGCATTACGGTGTCAGGCTGTTGCTTCACTGTTATTACAGGTTTTGTTCAAAAGCTGCCTTAATTACAGTGGAGCTATGCTCAGGGGAGATTTTTTKATTTAACCTGGTTGTTTTACTCTCAAAGTTAAGTATCTCTCCGCTCAGTTTGTGAATATTAGTGAATATTAGTTCATTGCCGTATTCTTTCTCAAGTACCATACAGGCTCATTTTCTGCTAACTGTAGGAAATAAGGTATGTCTCATGTATGAATACACAGTGYGGGAGGTACATGCAAATGGTAGTTCAGAGAGCCTATGTCATTTTCTATATGTTCAGAAAATCTGTACCTACAAAATATGRTGTGGTCCGCATAAAATCCAGACCGCTAGAGCTGGAAATGGAATTTTTCCCGTGCTTTCTCTTGTTTTCAATGAGCATCAAACAGCACTCCCCTCTTCAGAGCTGTGCTTGCGTGTCTGGTGCTCTAAGCATCATGAGAAGTGTATTCCAGAGAGTTAGTCTTCCTATGTTTATTCACTACTTATTCCTGTACTAGTTTTTACGAAATGTTTTCATGGAGTTTGGATATATCAAATTTTCCTACTTTCTTTATTTCAAGCAGTTCAGTTCCTATCTGTCTTCTATTTTGGGTCTCAAGTCAAATATTTAGCAGAAAGATATCCCAAAATCCAAGGCACCTGCTTTCTGAAGTGCTTATGATTACCTCATAAATAATGCCTCTTTGCATATTTAAATCTCAGTTTTGTTTAYGATTGTGTTGAAAACTTTATTGACTAACAATATAATAAAACTATAATTTTATAAATACCTATCTTTTTCTTTGGGGGGAAGGAGGTTAAGTGATGAAGTGAAAATTTGACCGATTGACTAATATATTACTTGATTTGATTTGGGAATTTTACTTTCTTTAAGCCTTGTTCCACAAGAGGGCAGTGGAGTTTTGAGCTAAAACGTGTTCTCCGGCTCCTGACAAAATCACGCTTTGYGCAAATATGGTCTCCCTATCCTGGCAAGCAATGACACTTTTTTTTTCCCCTACTAATATGCCAGTAAAGGTATTTTGAGAAAGACTTCAATAAATGGATTTGTGACCTAAAGAAAGTGCCACAGACTTGCAATAAAACACTCTTGATTTTATGTCCTGACTACAGCAAGTTTTAATCTTCTTGGGTACAGTAGAGCAAGAGGCATTAATATATGAAGGACTTTGACAGAATGAGAGCAGTGAATGGTTAAAATCTAAGCTCCGGAGTGGGTTTTTTTTTTCCCCCTCTAGTTCAAATTCTATTTAAGATTTACAGAATTATTAGATGTTTTCTCTTTGTCCTTCAGACACTGGAACATCTGAAGCCACTGTATTTTCATAGCAGAAGAATGATAACTGAGTTAATCATTTTATATTTCTATTCTAAGTACCACTGTAAATCCAGCTAAGTATTTTTCTTCTGAAATTATGTGGTATTTGAAAAAGCTATTAATAGGTCCGATAAGGGCTGGTATGAGTAAGACAAAAGGCATGCTRAGGTAGTATTTAATTTACTTCAATGCTTTTTTTTTTTGTTGTTTCTGACACATTTCATTGCAGTTTGCAAGATGAATGTACATCGACGCTGTGAAACAAATGTGGCACCAAACTGCGGAGTGGATGCTAGGGGCATAGCTAAAGTTCTTGCAGATCTTGGAGTCACTCCGGATAAGATCACTAATAGTGGGCAGAGAAGAAAAAAGGTAATTTAACTCTCACTTGAAAAATGAGATAAGCTTGACTTCACTTTAACTTGAATAGTAGGGGCAGAATCTCACTAACTTGGCCTGCACATGATTTTTTATTTTTTTTTAAATGAGTACTGGAATAAGATTTGATTTATAAGTGCAGATCATCTGTTCTGAATTTCATTTTTAAATTTATTTTGATCTGGTTGAGTTTTGCAAGCTTGGAGACTATGTAGTCTGGAAAGACTTACTCTTTTTGAGAAAGATTTGACAGAAAGACAAGGTCTGACACAACCATTTGTAAAAACATGACTATCGTGCTCTGAACTGGTGTGGAATAATTGATTGGTTGGGACTCTATTCTATAAACTGATACTGTTCATAAATGCTGATAAATGTCCARTCTGCTGACTCTCATAAAGAGGAACTGTTTGCCAGATGGTGGTTGCAGAGTTAATTGGTTTCAGTGTTATCATCGCTGTTATAGGAAGGACCAGGCTGTTGTTCTTGGAACAAAAAGGATAGGTCACCCTGAGTACGTCCAAAGTTGATGGAAGTATTCTGATTTCATAATGTGTATCCTGGATCAGAATTTGACCACACTTGCTATCTCTCTTTGYGTGATTATGACAACAGAACCATTGCTCTCACTTGCAGAAATAGRGGAATTTTACCGTATTTCCATTAAATATTGTGTGTCTGTTCTTCTGTAGCTTCATTTTACTAGTTAGTGCAACCTTAGGCTTCCTGTACACTCTTTAAAAATGATAGAACAACACAGAGAAATCAGAAATAAATATATTTGATTGTGACTGCTGAGAAACAAAATTGCCTTGTTCTTATTACATGAATTAGTTTGCAGTACTTGTTGGTATTTGATGCAGTTAAATGTATTAACTAGATAAGCTCAGAGTAGCTATTTAAAAATCTTCCTGATTATTTAATTCTTCTTTAAAACTTACATTTGTCTTTTAATATATTCTGTTCTGTGTTTGAAGAGATGCCATGTATTGTACGGGCCAAGGTGTGCCAGTGAGATTCATCATGGCTAGACCATCTTTAGTTTCCTTCATGCTTTCCTCTTGTGAATTAATATTGTTAAAATAAATTGCTGAGTACTCCTTTGGGAATTGTTCTTAGCTGATTGCAGGTGCAGAGACTCAACAGCAAGTTCCTGGAACTGCATCAACAGAGGATGATAGGTCGAAATCAGCACCGACTTCTCCATGTGATCAAGGTGGGATATCTTTTCTTATTTCCTAACTGACACGTGTCGTTTTAATTTCCTTGACTAAGAGCAGTAAAGTTGCTATTGCAATCACTTTTATTGTAAGCATAGGAAGATTTGTAGGTAATACCATGGATCCTGAGCAAGTCTTTATTTATCTGAAGGATAGTTAATACATTTTTTCAATGAAATTGCCTTCTTGAAGTGCCTTACTGAATATTTGCAAAAATAGCTACTTCCATTTGATTAGGCKATACTAAAATGTCTGTGTGGTCTTTAGAGGTAAAGGTAAAGATATGAAGATGGTTTTAAGAAGATAATACCATGTTTCTTGTCAGACATTCTTTTCATGCATTCGTTTGGAAACAAATATTGTAACTTTCAGTGATTTGACCTGATTTTATTGAAKAAGACAGCCTGACAGAATGCATGTCAGCAGCACTTTTAGAACCTGATCTATGTGTTTTAATAATCTGTGCATGAGGTATCTTACATACTGTCTTGTGAATACAATGGTGTATGAAAAATCTCCTTTTACATCAAGAGATAGGAAGGCACATACTCTTGTGATAAATTCTTGGCAAATTATGTACAGCTGAGGAAATTCCCACCCCTATTTYGAAGAGGGAGAAAAGCTTCCGAAGCTCAGTAGCAATACCTATTGTAAGTCTGTGAGTCCAGAACTAATTAAGTTTCACAAGCAACCTGTTGGTTGCAAAATATTTTGAAAGTATCTGAGGTTTTGGGTCAAAGAACAAAAGTGAAAATATGTAAATTCTATTTAAATTTCACTTTTGAACGGCCCAGGAAACTTAYTGCTTCCAAAACTGTAAGGAGAAAGCCCTGTAGAAGTTCTTGAGGCCATCCCTGAGAGGCGATTTAACCTCTAGGGAGCTTCAGAACCATTTAGGAGATCTACAATTCGTGCTTGAAGCAGCACTCAGAGATGGTCCTCCACTTTATTGCTGGGTGCCTGATAATGACTGGAGTTGAGTAAGATGGTCCATTCACATTGACTTCAAGTAGGACTGGGACACCCAACTATCCTTTGAACTTTTGAAGATACAACTATAAAATACTTCAGCAGGAAGATGAGTAAGTGCTTCAGGAAGACCAGGGTGTCATTATAAAACAAAGGACTACTTTGTGGTGCAGAAACTCCCCCAAATCTCTGAAATGACTATTTGGCCACTGCTCTGACTTATCTTTCAAGTTTTGAATCTGTCATTTTCTTAGGATCTTTTGAAAAGGCCACCCTTCCTGTTGCTTCAGGTCTTTGGCTGGTTACTGTAAGGTGGAGAAGCAGTTTAAGTATGTATTCTTTGCCACAGAATGCACTGCTTAGCATTCAAGAGTGCTGACAAGAAAAGATGGGTATCTCTGCCCAGAACTGATATGGAAGAAACATGGACTGATTTTCTAATGCTTAGTTAAAGTGAACATTTTCTCTTGCATGTCCACAGAAATTAAGGAGCTGGAAAACAACATTAGGAAAGCATTATCGTTTGACAATCGAGGAGAGGAACACAGGGCAACAGCTGCAGCATCAACAGACAACCAGCTTAAATCTGGGGAGAATGGTGAGAACGGGGAGCTCAAACAAGCCCAGACCAAGCGAATAGGCCTTGAAGAGTTCAACTTCATCAAAGTATTAGGGAAAGGCAGCTTTGGCAAGGTGGGTAGCTTTTGTCTCTCTGATGCATGGGTTATTTTTGACTGTACTGCTTTACAAGTATTCCTACYGCTACTCAGAAAGTGCTTCCACCCCAGTGGTTTATTTCCATCTTTACCCACTGGGTAAGAACAACTTTTATTGTGAGAAGTGGGAATTGTGAGAAGCCTGATGATCAATGGAGTTTTCTGCACTTTAGGTCACTCCAGTAAGTAGAGTCAAGCATTTTGAAATGAGATGCCAATATTTCCCTGTTTCAGAGTATTGATAAGGAAATGAAGAATATCCATACTTTTCAACCAAGTAGTAGTGAAGGAGTAAAAAAAAGCCTAAAAGTCTCTTTGCTTCCTAGATAATATCCAGTCCAAATTTACTCACTTCACCAAACAGTTTATATGTGTTTGTTTTTCCTCGGTGGGCGTGCTCAGTTCTAGAGGAAGCAGAACTTGAGCTTTTCCAGTAAGGTGTCACGAGCAGAAGCAGCTTAGAGACATGCTGAAAACACCATGTATGCTGTGAAGATGTAATTTGCCAAATGCCTTCCCACAATAGGGAATTGATGAGGGTAGAACAGAGTATAGGACTTTAACCTGAAATAATAGCAGTTAAAATCAGCTATTTTAAAACTACTAGAATTGTGTGTGATTGTATATCATTATGTTCATGACACAAAAGTCTTCTTACCAAACTTGAGAGTTAGTGGGAAATAGATTAATGTTTATGCCAACTTGATTAGCTTTTGGGCTTAATAGACTTCATTTTTTTATCGCTTTATTAAAATATAATTGTTTGCATTAGTAATCTGTATTAATTTTATCTGTTAATTTTCTCAAATCTGACTACTACTAGAGCTATCTCTTTCTAAAATTATATTACCATAATTATATAAAATATGCATTTTCATCCAGACATGTATGTAGTTATCATTCCACTGTTATTTTTAAATCTCTATATTTCCAGTGTATTAAAACACATATGGAACCCTGCATTTATGATATGTTACATATATATAACCAGAAATTCTGTTTCTTTTAGGTCATGTTAGCAGAGCTAAAAGGTAAAGATGAAGTGTATGCAGTGAAAGTCTTGAAGAAAGATGTGATTCTTCAGGACGATGATGTAGATTGTACGATGACAGAAAAGAGGATTCTGGCATTAGCACGGAAACATCCATACCTAACACAACTTTACTGCTGCTTCCAGACAAAGGTAAGCTACATAACTCTTCCTAATCTACATTGGTAGAACACTGTGATCTATTTCCACAAAAGACAGCAGCACAAAAAATACAGCAGTATTTCTAAAACATTTCTTAGATGATCCTGACAGYTCCGCCTTTCAGTAGGATTGAATAGTAGTGCTAGCTGTTGTTAGAAACAGCAAAAGTACTATTGCCTTGCAAGTGCCAGGAGATGGCAGTAAATGAGCTTAAACAAACAAACAAACAAACCAAACAGAAAACAACAACAAAGCGTAAGAGAAAAAGCTACTGAGGTGCCATTTTCTGGCTTTCTGGTGTATGTTCATAGGGTGTAGCATTTGTTGAACTAGACAACAGGTAAGGTAACAGGTGAGAGAACAAGTAGGTTGCATTTCAGATATGTTCCTGTAATGGTGGTGATCTGCATATGCTTGAACTGCAGTTGAGCAGAAAGAGCTGAGGAGAAAACCTATTTCCACAATTGTGGTTGTTGTTGGGTATTTTTCATATGGCATACACACCTCTCTGTAGCACACATTTTGGCTTTGCTGCTAAAATGGGAACAAATGTTTGGGTGGTGCAGCTGACCRTCTGGGCTTCCTGAACCTAATTAATCTGAGTGCTGGAGAACCAACTATGTTCACAAACTCTCTCCGATTTTCTTTTAGTCCTCCATTTCTCTCTTGTCTTTCAGCAAAACTGACCGCTTTCTGGTATTTAGAAGTCACTTGATTGTCCAGGAAAAAACAATCACAATATGAATCTGTCAGGCACATAAAATACTTATTCTATATTACTGAATTTACTGAAGCCTCCTTTATCTTTGAAGCGCCTGATAAAATGTTTGCTCTTTCAAAGCACTTTGATTCCAGCTTTAGCCTGTTGAACTAGATGTGTCTTTCAATTCAGTGGGACCAATTTTTGACSGGTTTTGACCTGTAAATAGTACACATAATTTAAGTAACATAAATGAAAATAAATCCATTTTCTTCACTTACCAATTCTACCAGTATAGATTCAAACTTCATAGTATGTTTTTTTCAGTTACAGAAGATATTTGAGCATTTGAGTCAATATAAGTGAAGTAGAAGTTGGGCCGATCAAATGAATAATGATTTTGGGCTATTGCTACAAATAAAGAGTTATTAATAGTCTGTGTGCATGTGTATGCACATGTATGTAAATATCTCTATATTGCTAACAAGTCACACAGTATAATCAAAATGCATATGTTTTAAAATATTATTTTAAAATATACGTGCACATATTAAAACAAAGAGAATGGTAGAAAGGTAGTACTTGGGGTGAGGAATCATTTCTGTGAATAGAGAGAAATCTCCAGGACTAAAGCAGACCACACTCCCTGAAATGTAAGTAAATATATCACCAGCCTGACATGAATCATGTAGCAGAACATCAGTAAAGATTACTTTTACATAGCAAAAGTGAATTATGCCAGAAGGTTTTTCTGCTGCTTCTCCGGTTTCATGGAGTTTTATTTCCCTTGTATTTCTCATCTGTTCTCTTCTCTTTTATATCATGCTTTTTGTCTGATCCTCCTTACTTTCTAAAGCCCTTTTTCAAAATAGGYCATTCAGAAGTTCCCCTCACACCATCTTCCCACATCCCAGAGACCATCTCTTAACCAGAGAGCCTGAGCCTCTTCTCTGTTGCAGTGTAGTTTGTTGTTTTACTTGAATTCAGACGAGTTGATAKGTACTTTATCTTAGTAGTTAGCTACAAATAGTCCAAAATAGTGTTATAAACAGTCAAAAGACTTACAAAGTAAGCCAAATGACACCTTGTGAAGACCAATCAAATKAAAAGAATGCAACGGAAAAAATTTGAGAGTTTTTGAGCATGGATTATGAATAGTTACGAAAGAACTGTTATAAAGGGGRAAAAAAAGCTCCAAAGCATATCTAGAAATATATACATATATAGACCTGTTAAARCTCTAACTTATTTATAAATGTCAACAAATGAAAAGCTACCAAATAAATTAGTCATTGAATTATTTGCTCAGACTCAGTGGAAAAACAGGTAGAAAAACTTGCTTGAACAAACATGGTCCATAGTAAAAATAGCTTTAATGAGACAAAAGCTATTGTACAATAGATTTTAAAATGTGTTTGACAATCGTGTCTGATTACTTAGGCTACAATTGTATGCAGTGCCATGGCTGGCTGCATTTTGCAGAACTAGTCCCTGAAGTGCCTAAGCTGGAATTAAATTTTATATCTCAAGTAGAACTTATTTGCTGTGTACACCCTGACTTAATACAAAGATTGGCTCTGTATTCATTGGCAAAGCACTCGCAGGTTTCACCTGCTGTACGTAATAAGATTACTTTGTTCCTCTTGCACRAAAATAAAAATGTATGAGTTTGACTTTGTATATTATGGTGTTTTCTTTGAGTATAAACTGAAGACACTGCAGACACGTTGTCTAATATGCTCTGTGTMATAAGTATTGTTCAGTATTATTTTATTTTCCAAAAGCAGTGTTTTCATTAGTAGCGTTTTTAAACTATATTATCATTGTCRTCAGGACAAGTGAGGATCCTATTTTATGGAATGCCTAAATTATGTCAAAGAATGGTAAATAACAGCATATCTTTATTACGTTAATCTGTGGTAGCCCTTCATCTCTGAATTTAGCAAACTTTTAGCAGTTTTGTGCAGTTTCTTTATAGTGTAGATAAATTCAGTAAAGTACAGGCATTGGGATCCAAACCAGTTTATGTGCATCACACAAGAGTATGTCCACTGAACTGAGGATTAGTGCTATAGTTGTATTGCGGCCTCAGTTCACCTGAATTTGGACCGAGTAAAGCACCTAATTTCACTCCAAGCTATGCATGTTTAAAAATTTTCTTGAAGGACATGTGCTTTTCAGAAATGGAGCCTTCAACGGAAGGGCGTTATTTCAAAGTTTGGTTCCRTATCTCATTTAATTAGCTCAGTAAGATGGGCCTATATTGAAAGAGGAAAATGTAAGGTTTAGCGACTGTGTAACTTAATCCAAATTCCCATTAAAAAAGGCTGTAAGGTTAGGCGTACCTGGCTCGGCTTCATGCCTCCTATCCCCCTCAATCTCTTCATAGTAGATATCTCTACACACACACACTGTATTACTCATACACCTCTTAAAGTTTATAATTTCCTAATAAATACATTAGGAAGGATTTTAAAATATATAACACAGTGAATGATTTATTAGGATAATTCATTATAAATTTAGAACAAGAMATCTACTGCTTTAATATCCACCTTTTTCTTAAAGCAACGCCGTGAAATCTGTTGAATTGTGAGAACAGTGCTCTACTGTACCTCAGAGAGGACAGCCCTTGACAAAACTGCTTTGCACACTGACATGACTAAATACAGAGTAGTCACCGTGTTGAAGGCACTCAAAGCTGCCAAAGGACCTGTGGCATTTCTATTTCTACTAGAGAAAATAGCTATTTGAGTAAATGTTAGAAAAAATCAAGTGAGTTACTGGAGGCAGAGAGCACAACAACTGTATGTTAAAAGCAATATAGGTATTAATGAGGCCTACATCCTAATCAGTTCTACACTGAGTTCTACACTGAACTGGCTCTATTGACATTATTTCCACCATGAGTATCAACTTACTATTACATTGTACAGACTGATGTATCATGCTGATTTTCAGCTATTTATCACYGCTGATTTTTAACTCATTTATCCTAGACTTTACATGTTGTGGCTTAGATATCTTTCCTTTCTGTGCTTTAGCCCTGGTTCTAGCACACTTGGAGGATTGTTAAAGGAGATTTTGCATGCGCTTCTAGCTGTCATGATGTTCTGTTGTGGTTTAGACATAACACTGCTAACTTCTAGCTAACTTGAGGCATAACTTCTGCCTCAACCCCCTCTTCCTTTGTAAAAGAAAAAAAAAAAGGTAATCAGTCCTTCTACTTGTGTGTTTAAATTCAAATTTTTCCAACAAGGGTTTGAACATCCCACAGGACAATATTTCAGCTCATGAGGATTGATGTGGAAAAGTGGAATWTTGTGGCAGGTAAATTGGAGTTAAAATTTTTAAGGAGATGTCTTATTTGCATAAGAAAATGCAGCATGTCAAGAGGAAGGACGTCATAGCTTTCTTTTTATGTGACATTTAAAATACTGAAGAAGAATCATCTTAGCATGTGACCAAAACTCTCGTTGATGATGTAAAAGCAGGTCTTATTTCTCTTATATGTGTACTTAAACAAAAAATGTAAACGTCCTGTCTAATGGTGGCTCAGAATAGTGTCATTTATGATACACAGTACAAATTAACCTAACTCACTGGCCAGTGTTACATTCATCTGGGACTAATCAGAGCTTATAATCCATTTTATCTGGTATTCTTGTGCTTTCGTTGCTAAGCAGCTAAAGTCATTATGCAGATATTGCTATATGGGTGTAATCAGGTTAGCACAAGTTTGCATTGCCTTTTATTACTGATTAGTGTCAAATTAAAACTTCTAGGGTCCAATTCTGTTCATTATTATCCCTGCTTCAGTGGCTTTGTACATGTGYGAGTCAAAAAGTTAAATTAGCCCTTGTATTTTTTTTAGTGCTAAAATATTTTAAGACCATTTCACCACAAGTATATTGATTAAGATTTCATCCTGCAAGTGTTAACTGTGGTAAAAGGTGGAATAAAACGGTAGGCAAGCACACAGCAATGTTACCGATATGGYTTCACAGAATCACAGAATGGTTGAGGTTGGAAGGGACCTCTAGAGACCATCTAGTCCAACCCCCTTGCTCCAAYAGGCTCACCCAGAGCACGGGGCACAGGGTGGCATCCAGGCGGGTTTGGAAGATCTCCAGAGAAGGAGACTCCACARCCTCTCTGGGCAGCCTGTKCCAGGGCTCTGTCATCCTCACAGGAAAGAAGTTCTTCCTCACATGGACGTGGAACTGCCTGRGTTTCAACTTTGTACCCATTACCCCTTGTCCTATCACCGGCCACTACTGAGAGGAGTTTTKCTCCCTCCTCCYTACAATCATTCCTCAGGTATTTATACACATTGATTAGATCCCCTCTCAGCCTTCTCTTCTCTAGGCTAAACAGGCCCAGTTYGTTTGATCTTTCTTCATATGATCGGTGCTGCAGTCCCTTAATCAGGTTTGTTATGCACATAGCCTATATAATAATAGCTTTTTCAATTCCTGATTCCAACAGGCAATTCGCATCATAAAGAATTAAAACAAACTGATATTCRTTCATGCTTCAGAGTATCTCACTGGGCACTAGCAGTTAGGGAGAAAGATGTCTGGTGATGGCTCCTGTTTAGGACAGTCAGAGCCATGGAAATGTGCTAAAACTGGGCACCATGAGGTTTCCCAACAGTTTGGGGACTACGTACGTGGAGTTATCATATTGACYGCTACGCAGTGTGAACGCTTTGACTGCTTATCAGTGTCTTGTCTAAAAGTAGACACCGTGGTCAAAAACAGCTGGGATGGTGCGGCTGATGAGTAAATACTGTACTCATTGTGCCCCGCACACACAAGGCCCTGTTTCCAGCAGGATGACCCGGTTTTGGGGAGCTTGCTATTATGCCRCTCAGTTGTTGCTCGCTGCTCTTGGAGGATTATTAAAGCCTGGTTAGCTCACTGAAGCGCCATTGTTCACATGAGTCCTGTCAGTGTTAAACTCCAAGTCAGGCTATCGGYGCAGCCGGACTCGTCGAGGGCCCAGCAGAGAGACTGCCCCTCCAGCCTAGAGAAGGCATCAATCAGAGCCTGTAAATGCTCCTCTTTCACACAGGAAGGACTTTTATTTTGCGACGTGGCGCCCCAGCTGAACAGGACCCTTTCACACCCTCTCAAAGCTGGGGCTTGTTCCGAGTTTGCGGGTACCAAAGCGAGCGCTGCAGCTGCAGCTCTGCTGGCTGCTTTGCTGGAGCTGCTGGGGCCTCCACAACGCCAGGGTAGCCCACATTCAGCTCCTGCTCGGTGAGCATCAGGCTCAGCGTAACAGCAGTAGCGAAGCAGATGAGTTTGCATTAGAGGTGTTTGCAGTAGATGAGGACAAGAGGTTCTTCAGCTAACAGGTGGAACTGATGTGTGGGCCTTTTGGGTGCTGGTTCCATATCTTGGGAGAAAAAAAATGCTTCTCCAGTTGAGTCACCTCTGAGGAGAGGAGTTCTCAGAATATCTACCAGATGCTTTGCCAGGAAGTTTGCTGGCAAGTCTCTCTGTCTTGTATACCAGGTGCTAGCCAAGAGCAGAGGAGTCAAGGATGCTGTCATCTAGGCAGTGTAAAGGGGAAAGCAGACTTTTGAGTAGAGCGTGAGCAGACATGTCATTTACTGGGTCTGCAAAAGCTCAGGGTGAACTTTGTGTTATGGCTGTTGCAGCATCACGCTTGTTGATGCTTAATCCAGTATTCTAAAGTTAATGTATCGAACAACACTGCTTTTAATGAAACTCTCCAGGCTGAGGCCAGGCCATGGCTTGCACCTTAGCTTCCTCTTGGGGGAGAGGAGTGGGGAGAACGTGGGCAGCCCGTCTCGCAGCAGCCCTTGCAGGGAACGCGCCTGCTCGGCTGGCCGCAGGCTGTGGTGGGGAAGCCCAGCTCGCCCCGGGGTGGGAAGGGCTGCCGCGCTCGGGCCGTGCTGTGCCATCGCCTGCCGCCTGTGTCCGTAGCAGCCTTGTCTATCAGCGTCTGCCTCCAGGATCTGGCAAGGATGTCTAAATAGAAAGGAAGGAATAGGACAGGCCTTCTGCAGGGTGGCCTGGCAGGAGGTACCCCTTGCCACCCAGGGCTGGGCCAAATGCTCAGACCTCTGTTTAGTCAACAGGGACCAGAGTACACAACCTACACAAACGCCCTGGCTCTTTGTCCTGGCAGGCATACAAAACCAAGTCCTAAGGACCTCACATGCTTTTTGTTATATTTTATATCCATAGAAGGCTGTTCACATTTTTTTTTTTTTCTTGGGTTCCAATACGAAAATGAACTTGCTATAACAAAACCTGTCTCCAAAACAAGTGGAAACATAGTGCGCACATGGTAGTTGTCAGGGCTCCCTGTTTATGCCAGCTCACTGCTTAAAAGAGCGTTTGAAAGAAGGCCTGCCTCACTCCCAAGTGACTGCGGGACAATATTTTATACTGTGTTTGTTAGGTGTTGCTCTTACAAGTAAACAACTAACTCACCCCAGAGGAAGACTCAGGAAAAAGGAAGCTGTACATAAAAATTTGATTCATCTGCAGCTTCTTTTCTAAATGCAAGAAATGATTCTCTTTGGGATTCATTTAGGCCCTTTAATACTTCTCTTTTTTCAGTAACAACAGTAAAGGATAATTGTACACTTGAGAATTTTGCCATGGGAAAGAAATTTATTTACAGAATAGACTTTACAGAACACTTGTTTTTGCATCTTCATTTAAATAGTGTTTTTTTTAGCATATGCTCAATGTAATGATTTTAATTTATCTCACATTTCAATATATTGTTATGGATCAGGGTGAAAAAAATTTGTTTTGGTACAGTGCACTTTCTGCATCATACACCTGGCCGACCCAACTTGGGTGCCTTACTATTTGTATTGGGCTTTAGGTCAAACCTGCATCATCAGTAGCTTATTTCCACACTGTTAAAGGGTTTTTCTGTTTGTTTGTTTTTCTGGCAGCAGGTTTTTCCATTGCCAGATGACATTGGGGCAGTCGTGGGGCCTAGTCTATGTTATTGTGCTTATTTGTGGAGAAAACAGAATGATGTAAGGAGCTGCTTTGTGGTCCTGTACAAGGTGGACCCATGGATGAGAAGCATTCAGTGTGCTGCTTATCTCCTCCAAAAGATGGCAGGGAATTTGATCCTCAATGGCAGCTTAGCAGTTAAGAGAAAGGACTCTCTGGAGGAGCAAGTGGTGGGTCTGCAGCGTGTCTGTGGTTGCTCACAGCCTCTACAGTAGGGCTGAAATCTGGTGTGTGCAGCGTATGCATCTTCTGCTAATGGTGAGAACAGTAAATGTGGATGTGTAAAACATGTGCAGTTAGGTTGTAGCTATCTCCTCATCAATGCTTTCTGTTCTCTCCTCCTAGCAAATGGCACACTCAGAAATTAAACCCTAAGCATTCAGGACTGAGGAAAGCTGATGTGTAATGCAGTGCTTCTGCAAAGACTCCTTCCAAATCCTGGTTATCAGTACAGTGATTCAGAGGAATGCAAACATTCTTTAGCAGTTGTGGGGTTGTGACAGCAAAGGATAGAGGTTTTGGATGCTGCTGTTGCATCTCTCATGGAATGACTGGCAACAGTGTGAATCGCTCTCCTTTTGCATTTTGTACTTTCCATGTCTACCAGTGTGTGCAGTCACCTTTGAATGGGAGAGGGCGATAGGGTTGCTAGTTTTGCTTCATGTCTCCTGCCATAATAAATAGATTCTGATTATTACTGAAGGATGAATGTTGTCTTATAGTGATCTCAGAATATATTCCATTACTGTGTCTATTATATTATGGAATCACTATAAAACATTGTTTGAATTTATTTCAAACTCCTCCATTTAATTTGCTCACAATCATTCTCCTCCTACAGAGTAGCATAAATATTTTACTTTTCCTGCATCATTAGTGCTAATCCAATTTTTCCTGTAACATACGCTATATTTAATAACTGTAATTCTTTTCCCAGGCACAATGACTTTTCTGTGTGCAAGGTTAGCTTTGTAACCATTGGACCACTATGTCCACTAGGGATTAATGAGGTTTTGAAGGAATGGTATGATTATTAAAAAGCTCTAATCCAGTGACAACACTTACTGAAAATAATTTCACACTGGGAAAAAAAAAAACCTTCTTTTATAGATGATTTAATGTAAAGGAATTGAATGTTCATGGAACATTCTCTGAAGACCTGGATACTTCAATATTTTAATTGTATGCAGAATACTATCCGCTGGTATGCATATTTCTGTAGGTTAATTTCTAAGTTGTGACCTAGAGAGGCCACCTCATTATATCTTTAATAGATGGAAAATAAGCCCAATTATAACTCTTCCTTTCAGAGTATGTATACCTTGCCACGTACACAAGAAAGGAAACTGTGCTTGCAAGTTCTTAATTTTCTATTCAGTAGATGGAAAGATGAAGGAAGTCTATTTCACAAGCTTCTATAAATAAGCTTTTCTAAGAATCTTTTCAAAATCACATGAGATAATTAAATTCAAAACCTCTAATAGATAAGTGGCTTCTTGAAAAAATCTGTGCTTTTTATTTTCTTCTTTTTTAAAAGCACATTATTAAAAATAATTGAAAAAAGTTCTGCCTATTAAAACCTTGTCCTGAATTATAAGAGAAGACTGTGCCTTGAAGATTAACATGGGATATGCCCTTCTGTACTGCTTTACTTACTTCAGAGGGTTTGGATAGCTAAAATGATGGCAGAATGTTGGCCAGTTTTTCCTGTTGTCTGACTAATTTATACTTGCTAGGGTTTTCAGCTGTGAGAAGCACATGCTTTGCCAAAAATTAATCATGTTCTGGAAACAGGAAGGTATGGAAAATAAAGTAGATATAATTAATGCTTTTAAAGGTCACTGTTGCATTTATAGAACTACAGAAATCCAGATGATGAAGAGAGCTGTATGAATAATCACTTTCAACAAGTCTTGAAAAAGCCTAGCTCAGGTAGCTCATGTTTATCATATAGAACAAAAAAAAAAAATCAGTGTGTGGTAGTTATACCGCTTAATGACTATTTACAAAGACCTGTGTTTGCAGGAAGGATTTTGAAAATGTATTGAACTGAGAATGTTATATGTGGATTAAGGGTTTTGTATGTATTTATGAGTTTTCACTAATTGTGTATGCCTCTGTAATTTTTCTCTTGAAACCTAGATATTTTTAACCTCTTGCTAGACTTTCATCCTCTTTTGGAAAGCTAATATGTACAGAGGGCCAAAGAAAAGGCAAAACGAGGGTTGGATCACATGAAGGACTAAATGAGCCCTATTAGCATAAGAACAGCCAAAGGCTCATTGGGTCAATGCCCTGTTTCTAACAGTGCCAAAGCAGATGCTCAGGAAGAATATGTAGGTATAGGGTAAGCAGATTGTGGTGTTTTTCCAGAATACTCTCCCAGTATCAGGACTTGGGCATTTCCTGAGTCAGAGATAGTGTTCTAGCATGGAATGATGGGTTACCTTTGACCACAATATTGTGTGTGTGAAATGTTACAATGAGACCTATATAGAAATGTATGTGTTTGGGGAGCATTGTGTTGTGTTCTCCACCTTTCAGTGGAGAAATCTTCTTAATACCCAACTGCAAGCAACCAACCCAACTGAAAGAAAGAGGTGTTAAAGTGTTCTGTGCTTCCTGTCAGGACTGTAAGGCGTGAACCACAGCTGGCAGACGAGCCAGAGCCAAAAGCACATCATGCATAATTCATGAGTGCTAATTAAGAAGCATGCCAAAGAGTGATGCCACCATCCTCCACATATGCAGTCTGCAATGCTCTTTGGTTGACTTTCTGAGGTAGAAATCAAGTAAAGGGATATTTCAAACCTGCTTTGACCTCTACTGAATACTTGTGTTGGACTGTGTTGTACAGAAAAGATATAGGTAACTCATTCTGAAATGAGAATAGCTCTATAGGGTATTTTGATGAATATAATCCATGGGTTCATTTGTGGTCAAGCTACTGAAATAGAAGTCCTGAAATGGATATAAGTTAGCTTACCTGGACATTCAAGAAAATTCACATGTTGTATTTCGTAGAGAATCAAAATGTGAAAAAAAAACCCAAATAAAATTGGATGGATAAAGGGTCTTTCTTCAGAGGCTCAAACTTCAATACAATCTTCTGATGTATTTAATTGCAGCAAACGCTGTCTGGTTGCATTCAGATGTGAGAAACTTGGTGGTCATGTTGCTGTCTCTTATTAATGCAGGCTTTGCCATGGGTTGGCTTTATGCGTTGTGTGTGTGATCATCCACTCTGTGCTTGCAGTGTTTAAGAGTGAGTCCTTTAATGGCAACTGCGGTATTACAGCAGTGCAGAAAAGGAAATGTGCAGGGCTTTCCTAGCATAACAAGAAACAGGAAGATCATATCCAGGGAGATTTCTGCACCAGAAATGTCAGAGCTTTAGATAGGAATCTGAATTTAGAGAGTCTTAAGCTCACCAAACCTTTGGCAGTTTGCCATGATTCTGTGGGAAAAGTTAAGGAAGAATTGTTGCTGGGTGATATGCTAAGGAGATTAACTGCTTTCCACAGTGCAGTTCAATGTTGTATTATTATATAAAACACTCAGTGTGGTTCAGATATCCCTTTAGGCTAACATGTAATCTCAGCTACATGTGTAACCCAGTATATGAGTATTGTTTCACTCTGCGTTTTAAGTGGATTTAGACTGATGATTTGGGTTTAAGATGTCAAAGACAACTTCCTAGAACCTAAAATGAACCAAGTTCAAGTCCTTGAAACAAGTTCAAGACCTGATACAAAATACAGATTTCGGTAAAATCTACAGTTAATATCAGTCTGCAAATAGCATTGACTGGAAGGAGGTTTATTTACTGGCCTTGTCCAGAGAAAACTAATGTTTTCTCCATTACTAGTATGTTGTTTTTAGAGTTGTTTACATTCTTTGAGAAAATGGAAGATACTACTTGAAGAGGCTAAAGGACATATGAGTTTCTGGGTTCTTTTTGAAAATCCTCTTGAAGCAAACTCTAAATTACATTATTAAGTTGTTTCTCAGACAGCAGAGAGAACATTTTGTCTTGGTGAAATGAGTTACTGTATTACATTTGAATAAAGAAATATAAGTTATGAAAAAAAAACCCTAGATCTTATCGTGATACAGTGAAGAAAGTCTTTTTGTCCAGCTCACAAGTTCTGCCCACAGAAAAAGCACAATGTCTCCTATAACTGGTTACTGGGGCTTGTAGAAAACACACAGACTACAAATAAAATTATTTGAGGATATAAGTTTAAAATGCGGCTATTTGTTATTGTAAAAAGTCTATATTTWAAAATTATTATTTCTGCTTATTTTTTCTTATAAGTGAAGACATTTGTTAATTTAACAGGTAGCAGTTTGTGATCTTTCCCTTGAAGCTCACCGTTGCATTATGTAAATTGTTGCCCCACAGAAACCTTTGGTTATAAACTTCAAAGGTGTTGCACAAAGCCTCAAGATAAATTTAAGTGAAAATTTCAGAAAGTGCTTCTCCCTTCTTTGGAACTAAAGACATGGGAAATTGTGTCAATTCAGCTAAAGTTTGCTTTGAAATGTTAGGTTTGCTTGACCACAAAGTACAAAATGGGAAACTTCAAATCATTGTGAGTACACTTAGTGAATCACAAAAGACTAAATTCATGCAAATTGTTACCACTACTCTTTTGTTCCTAATTCCAGAGAACATTTTTTAATGATTAATGTACATTTCTTAGAATGAAAATTTGCACTGGGCCGAATTTAGGAGGTGCTACATTCCTTGAACATATTTCTCCAGTAGTGCTAGAAATGCATAATGAAATCGATGGGGCAAAAATAAGGTATTGAGTATTGTATATAGACCTAGTATATGCAATAGAGTATTGCATATTTTAATCTTACAACGTTAAAAATACATACCCTTAAGAATATCTGGTTTTGAGTAAAATAGGAGATTTCTATTTCCTGTTACTTAATTGACACTGATTGCATCTTTCTGCTTTACCAACTTGCCCTGATGTCTGCCATTTCGATTCTTTTGACTTAAGAGCAGTTTTTATCCTTTATGAATAAAGAAAGATTAAAAAATCTGTGGCTTCTCCTTGCCTTGTTTCATGTAAGAGCACAGCGGCTATCAAACAAAGTTAAAATAAATATGTAAGGTGATGGAACTTTCCTTGATATTTATGTTAAAATAAATGTTGAAGTTAGTTTCAAAATATGACTCATCCATTGTTGCATGCATACCAACCATTGTGAACAAGAAGCTACTCCTATATTACATTCTTTAATATGTTGGAGAGCTTTACTGGGTTAGGGCCAGAATACTCAGCAACTTGAAAGATAAAACCTAAAATAATGAAAAAATTGGGGAGGTAGGGGGAAAAGTTCTCTGTTACACAGCGTGAAATCAGAGAATTGAAAATGGAGAGACAAATAGCTCTTTTGCTGAGAGTTCTAACTTAAGTGCGTCTCTCTACCTGAAAGCCGTGAGCATAGGCCAGCAATCACAAGTACAAATACGGAGTGTTTTTAGAAATTCAGAAAATACGTCTTAGTTGGGTTTGGTGGGGGATTTTTTGTTACAATCCTGTTTGCATTTTCCAAAGAGAATGCATTATTAACGTGCTGTTTGAGGAAAGGCAGCTTGCCTTAGCTTTGCATATGTAACCAAAAAGGGAACATCCTCACCAACTATTCTATGTATCTATCTATATTGTATATTCAACTACGCTTCCATCACTCCACTGTTCATAAATACCCCTGAGATTTTTCAAATCTGATACATGTAATCTTACCAAGCCACTAGCTGTTTCTGCTTATTTTTGTAATAGAAAAAGCTGTTGGAGCTACATTGAAATTTGCTRGTGCTATACGTATAGGATAGGATTTTTGACTTGCAGGTCATGCTGCTAAGTGTATAACCATTCTTCATTTTTACTTATGGCTTATCAGAAAATTGAGCTAGCTTTGTATGTATTTAATCTTATGTTCTTTTAGTCAATCTTGATAACTGTACGAAAGAAAAGATAATGAAAGCTCTGTCTTGAAAAACATGTCTTAGAAAACAAAGTTCATGCTTGTGTGTTCCCACTGTTTGCAGGGAACAATTAAGTGAAGATGCRTAAGTTAGAACTAGAAAATTGATTTGATCCAGAACCTGTACAAGTTGCTTTGTTTCTGATCAAGCTCATAATGATCAAAGCAGAGGATTATGTGATGACACCCTACAGATTTTAGCAGAGTTGTATAACATTTTACTGCTGCAGTCTGTCATCTAATGAGACTATGTGCAAAGAGCATAGAAAATCTTCTCAGTCCATTTTTGACAGTCAGGTTTAAGTCAGCAAATTTTCTTTATTCAGGATACAGAGCAACTTGAAGGTTTCTTTTTATATTAGAGGCTGCATTTAATTCAGTGAAGCTGATAAGATTAATCATTAAAGGAACAAAATTGTAAAATAAATATTGTTTGGGTCTGTTTGTACAAAAACAAAACAAAGCCATTTTTCTCCAGGCCATTCAAACACTGACCCAACTAGCCATGTGGTTTCATAAGTGTAAACTGATCTAAAACCATCTTGCTGCTATTGAAAGAGGCATTTCACCCTTGTGCAGTAGATGCCTAGTCTCACCATTGGAGCTGTTCTAGCAAGTCYTTCCATGGATTAGTTGCATCAGTTTACTGATCCATCTGAGGGCTAAAGCTGCAAAAAGGATTAAAATGTTTTTTGTCCAAAGGAAAAACAAATGAGCAGCTCTGACCTGCCAGATACTGCTGCCAAAGAGGCAGCATCTAGGAATGAGGCTGCTGCCTTCCTCAGTAGCTGTTACTACTCCTAGGARATTGCATATAACCCTTGGTCTTTGGGCATTAATGAWTTTTTTTTTTCTCTCTCTAAAGAGTAAAATAAAATTTGCACTACAGATTCTTCACATTTGTGTTTTGTGGCTTCAGTTAGTTTAGATGTTATCCTAAAGTTTTCTTCCACTGATGATTCCCAACTTGATATTGAGAATGGAAAATGAGATGTGTAGGTCAATTTTGATCCTTTTGAAGATAAGTTTGACTTAAGAAGTATCAGAAATATTAGCCCTCAGGGATTTCATCATGATGATTCGTGAACTGTGTTTTGCAGATGTGATGCCATTGTCATCTGACAGAAATGTGACTCTTAGCACTATGAAAATACAAGCAACACATGCAGTTGCTGGTTTTTTGTTGTTGTTGTTCTATTTGTTAATTGCACAAGTAATTCCAGTGTCATAATCAATGGAACCTGAGTGGCAGTTATGCATAAATTCATTACAGCCTCAAAGTGATATGCCATAATTTTGCATGTCTACCTTACATCTCCACAGCATGACCTCTGCTGATTGTGTGGATTAGACTGCACATTACCTATGCAGGGGACTGTTTAGAGGTTTTCCAAACAGAACTTAAAATATCTGAATGCAGAATTTCAAAGGCAAAAAAATGGCCATTATATTTCTATATATCAAATGCAGCAGTACATCTGGAAAACCACTGGGCAATTGTATAATAAAGTGGAATTGTGTTTTTACTGACAAGTTGATCTTGCAGGAACTGACAGGTCATTGTGTAGTTTTCCTTTCGACAATTCTGACTTTTCTGGAATATCCACTGTGACTTTCTTCACTATCTTCGTGCAGGATTGAGAGCTCTTTAGTCAGGATCAACCTGCTCCTGGGCCGCGGCTCTGCTCAGCATCACTGCCAGGCACATGGCTGTTAGTTTGAAATCTGCAGTCTTGACTTTCTGTAGTTGAGCAAGGCCTGAATCAGCTAGATAGGTACAGGTCTTAACTTGCTGATTACACCGAGTCTGTGCCTTATACTCTGTTATGTGAGTTTGTGGGATGAAATAAAATATAAAAGCCATAGGRAAAAGAAAGGAAATGAAAGATGTGCAGAGTTTGCACACTTTTGCTCTTTTGATTTTGCCTCGTAGAGTATTTTATTGTATACTTGAAACTCAACTGAGGTCAGTCTATGGCTGCTTTTCTGGCCAAAGTGTGCATATAAAATGTTTGGGGAATATGTGTGTGTATCCATGAACCCAAACCATGTTGACTTTTGTCATAACATATTCTATCCTGCTTATTCAGCATTTGTCCAGCAGCCCTTGAGCATGGGTTAGTGATTTTCATAACTTTTTCTTTAATATACAGTATTTTTGTACTTCYAAAACTTTCAGAGCTGTTTGCCTTTTTGATTTTGTCCTCACATTCCAAAAAATATTGGGTTCCCTCTTGAGTTGATTTGACTTTTCCTCTGTATCTTTGGGATTAATACCTTTCTCACATTACAGATCTAAACTAGATCTGCTGAAATCATTTTAAGGGTGGTTCTACTTAAATTCACTTATAGTTAGTAATAGAAGATAATAGTTTTTACATTTCTGTATGACTCAGTGCTAAGAAATGATTCAMATCCCACATAAAAATGCTCTGCACTGCAAAAAGTACATTGGACTTCATTGGCATTGAAAAGCWGAATACTTAATGTGTAAGGCTGCTAAGACTGATAGATTGTTCATACATATATGAAAACTACKGGTCTCCTTTCTTTCGATTAGAGGAGGAGAGTCCTAATAGAGGTCCGTGAGGTTACCTTTTGCCATTCATTACATGGCCACATTTCTAATGCAGAGAAGCTAGTTATCAGAAGAGAAATGTAGAGCAGTGTGTTCTTCCATGTATTTCTTTCAACAGAAAGACTCCTTTTGCTCAAAACCAATACTGTCCATACTGGAGTAAAGRTAAAGATCAAGTTTTGGATTTTGTTTTTCATTCAGTTTTCATATAGAGTCTCTAAGTGTTCTCTTTCTAGTACTTTGGTCTGCTAACATAAATATTCTCTGTCTACAGGCAACTTTCAAGATCTATAAAACTGTTGATTTGCCTGGATTCAAAGATATCCTGGGTCTGATGTACATCCAATTTATGTCTATCAGGAGTTCCTAAAGTATTTTTTTCGTAAGAATTAGTGTAATTTTTCCACATTGCAGATGAGGTCTGTCCTTTCACTGAATTACTTTTAGTCTAGATTTTGAGTCAAGCTGATACTATCTTTTCTATTCTTTCTCTTTTTTTTTTTTAAACTTATGTACCACATACTCTTACTGACCTCGATTAACAGTGTTTAAGGGCAAAATTTCATGCCCTAGATGTTTAACTGTGTGTGGTTTAAAAAAAAAAAATCTAGGTCTGCACTTTTAATGACCCAAACTTTCATTCATCATAGAATTCTGCACTTAATCTGTTCTAGGATCTCTGCCATAATCTTATCGCTTTAATTATAKTCCCCAAAAATGCAAAAAATGTTATATAACTCTCTCTAAACTTGTTTGGACTTCTTATAGACATGCTTATGTGGCAGGAAAAACACTGTGCAGTCCAACAGTGGCATAGGGGAAAAGTCATGCATGCAATAATTTGGTTCTGATTTTTTAAAAAGAAACTTCTAGTGGTAGTGTTGAAAAGAAGTGGATTTTGAAACATTAGATCCCAAGTAATAGTTTTGTTCCTTGAGAAATGTAGACTTCACGATCCAGATTTTGGAGTTAAGTGTATTTGATTTGTCCAATCAGACTTATTGCAGCTTTTCTATTTTCTTTTTTTTAAAGTCAAGTTCTAACAGATTAGAGGTTAATGTGCAGTAAAATGTCTTGCACCATTTTATATCTATAATTTGCAAAAGTATCATTTCATTGTTTTCACAAAACCATTTGAGAATTATGTATACTGCAAAAATGTATGTCTGGAGGGGTTACCTCGCYAGAATCATAACAACTTTCTGTCTTTTGACGTTTTGGGCTGTGTCTCCATTTTCTTTCGTGGAGTTCTTTAAAGTTAGCTTTCTTTTTTTTTCTTTTTTTTTTTTTTAAACAAGTGGAAAAATTACTGTACATGTTCTTGTCTGCGCTTAGGAAAGCGGTTAGAGGTTTGTCTTTAACTGTCAACATAATTATAATGCTAAAGGCAAGAAGGAAAGAGTAACAAGTTTCTATATGAAGTTAACAAATCCTTCGTGTGCTCTGTGTGTGTGTGTGTGTGTGTAGATTTTCTTATAACTCCTGAACTCTTCACTTGTTCGCTAACTCCCATTGCTAATTGCTCTCATTTATTTGTCTATATCTGTCTTGTATTAAGATGAAAATTTGTGAGTCTTTAGACTCAAATTTTTGAAAAATCTATCATATTTTAATATATTYTTATGTCAAATGAGAAATAACAGAAATATAGCACCATTTAGACTTAGAAGGAATCCCTCATGTGGGCTAGCCACCCTATCCCCAAGCACACAGCCCCATGCMCAGCTTCAGAGCAGTGCAGCTTTATCGGGCTGCTAGAGGCACGTGGCTTCTCACCYTGACTTCACAAGTGGATTTTAAAGGGACAGTAATGCGGGCCRTTATCACAGCAATAATTTGATGGGAACATAACAAATGCAGGTTGCGCAYGATTAGCTTCATGTGAATGCTGCACTGTGTTAGGGTGTAATAAGATTTTACCTTGTTTATCAGAAGGATGTTTAGCTGTTGAATAAATTCACAGAAATAGAAGGTAGTTGTACAGATATGTGTGTGAATATAAGCAAATGGTGACAAAATGAAAATTTCCTATGAGACTTTTGTCCTGCAGTTCAGTCCATCAGAATTATCTGATAATCTGACATATATATGGGACAAGAGCTGTTGTCCCGATAAAAAATATGTATGTTTATAAACTGATAAATTGTCCAGACTCAAAGCATCTGAATGATAAAGCTGCTGCTAATATTTGACTATGTCATGTTGGGTCATAACTCTTCTAAAATCTATTATATGAACTCTACATCAGCAACATACTGCCTACAAAGGTTGTTGACTTTTAGAAACAGCTTGATAGAATGGGTATGTTGGTTTTTTCAGTAGATATCCAGACTTCCAGTTCTTGTTTGTTTTGTCTTTGAAGTTTCTGGATTACAGTCAAGAATAATTTGGGCATTTTGAGGGGTATGTAACATTTCCATTTTGATACGTGGGGAATTGCTTGTGTAACTTCTTGGCTTTGTTGGTTGCCACGTCAGAGTTTTACTTGAAGATCAAAATAGCACAGAAATTCACAGTTTTAGTTCCCCATTGTTAGCACTTTTAAAGTCACTCACATGTAATTGGTAATAGTGAACTTCTGTAGTACCAGTCACATCAGTGTGTCACTAACAGTGTCTTCCAAAGGAAGTTTTAGGCTTCTGCAGTTTTCAGTGTAGCAGGGGATTTTCCTGACCAGAAGTTCTCCTTTTGCACTTCAGTTTGTCCTCCTTATTCCACTAGTGATTACGGGTCCTAGAAGAGGCTCCTTTCAAAGAGGAAATCTGTGTGGGTATAGCAGGTAATGTCCTCTAAAATGATTTTTTTTTTTTTTAAGAATTTGGAGCAGTACTCAGACAAGAACTGTGAGAAGTTTTACTGCCTCTTTCAGACAGCCAGTGTTAGTCAGACTGCAAAGATCATTTATTTTTAGAATGTATGCACATTTTTTCTTTTTTCTTTAAATCAGGACTTTTTCTTACTAGGCAATTACTACCTTAWTTGGGTTTTATTTGTTGTTGGGTTTCTTTGCTTGGATTGTGTTTGAGTAACAAGTAGAAGCAATATGAGGAGAGACCACTTAGGGGAGAGTGAATTTCTAGCTGACAGCGGCACCTCAGACCTTGCCTTAGTGGTGGCACTGAATTCTGAGCTCTGTAAAGCTGTTAAAGAGTCTTGTCACTCCCCTTCAGCTCTACGTGGGTTTTTTTTTTTTTTCTTCTCTCTCTTTTTTATTTTTGAGAGGGCTAAAATAAGTAAAATTGAGGTAACCAAATATCCTTTGGGGGTTTAAAAAAAGAAAAAGCTTCTCTGAGTGCATCTCCTTATATGGCACTTATCACAATAGTGCTTCAGCTGAATATTCCTCTTGTATAAAGCAGTGTCAGGATTTTAAGTAGGTGCTTTTTCTCTTTTATTTCTTTGAAACAATTTTTGCGACATTGTGAAGTTGTTCAAATCCTCAGGTTTTCTACAGCAACAAGTTCAGTGGAGAAGAGMTGATTCCAGCAAAATACAGGTCCAAGAAACTCTGCTGGCATACAAAGTAGGTTATATAAGAAGTCAGGTTTTTTTTTTTCTTCCTCCCTCTTGTGCCCAGCCCCTTTTCTGTGCTAGTCAAGGCCTTTGTTAGAGCAGTAGCCCAGCTGGATGCTACTTCCTCTGCTTAAGTGAAGTTCAAGAAAGCAGCTGCTCCTTAAAAGAAAACTGCTTATTGTTAAGTTCCCCTTCTTCCCCCTGCCAAGGTTAAACATGTCCCTTCTCCGTCAGCACCTCCCATGTAATGTGTCCCTAGATAYTGCGGGGCACGCCTTTAAGGACATAAACCGAGGCTGATACCAGGTTACCTGCTGACGAGGCAGAAAGACAGACAACAGATTCTAAAGTTGACTTAACCACCGTGCCAAGACCGGCTTCTCTTCCTTTAGAGGATTTTTTTTTTTTCTTTCTAATCCACAGATGTAGCTGGCAAGGTGAGATTCTGGCTTTGCTGAAGCCAGTGAGAACTTCATGGCAGATCATTTTGTTTTTCTTACTCTTGCCTGGTTCTTTTTGTCACTGTTATAYGGAGATAAGGTTTTCTTCTCTCTGATAAACCTCTTTGCATATTTTATATGCATATTCTAGGSCATGAAATCTTGTACTTTGGATATTTTATACAACAATTTGCATGATAGCTCCCCCCAGTCTCTCAGTYAAGTAGATCATCCACTTAGGTCCAGTTCTTACGAGCAAGCCAAGAGCATATGAATGTCTTCCTTAAGTGTGCAAAGAGCCACTTTTAAAGGAACTAATCACCAAAGCCTTTAAATATTTAGCTTACAASAAGAACCCTATAACCCCTCTTCACAATTGCGTCACAGAGCACTGCAGCTGAAGAATGCTAAGGTCACCTGGCCAAACCCTCGCCAGCGTAGGAAATGCCATTCCTGTACTGAGATTTCCTGTGCAATTGAACCTCCCGAGTGCTCGCTGTTGTGCAGTCCTTGAGTCCATGCTTGTGCATGTTCTTATCCCAGAGCATTGCTCTAGAAAAAGGAGCCCTATTTAGTGTTTTTTCTCTGTGTTTGTCACTGTGATACCTTATGTCTGCACCATATGTAAACCTTATGTTTTCGGTTTCCAGCTAAATGTGGGTATGATTATTTTACCATGCTGCTTGACTGCTTCACAGAAACTAAGCAGAGCACTCGTGTGAGAGCAGCTGATACTATTGTGACCATTTTGCAACTGGTCACCAGAGGCAGCGGTTTGGTGTTCTATGGTTAAACCCCGCTACCTAGATTCATTCCACCTACAGTTAGTAGCACAGGAATTGGAGATATACTTGGTCTTCATGTAGGGAGCTGAGAGTATCAAGGCTYGAAAGCTCTGCTCTTTGTAACCTACCTTAAAGAGTTGGATGGMATGAAATTGTCCCCAGGGCATGTTTCTTTGCACTTTGTAAGAACATTTTCCATCTGACTTCACATTTCATTATCTATGTCCCAAGTTTCTGCAAATAGGATGCAGAAGAGAGGAAATAGGTAGTGAGCTACTCTAAAATGATCTCAAGTGACTCATGGGATGATGATGTAATTGAAACAAAGGACAGGCTCCATCTTTAGCATGGCAGTCAYTTTTGACAGGATCCTTTCTGCAGAAATGAATTTCACTTACAGCATTACTGTTAGCTTTTCTGTAGTAATAAGACAGGGATTGAGCAGGAAAGGTAGTCAGTACTTAAATAAAAAGTGTATGAAACTGCAAATCAAGGAGGTAAAGGAAGAACAGACAAGGTTTGTAAAGTCATTCTTCATTGTGGCACTTCTTAGATTTTAAGTTTGATTTTTTTTCTGTAATATTCCTTAGGATTCTTGGGTGTGACTTTGTAGTTTTATTTGTTTCTAAAATGCATACGCACTTTTGTGTGCATACGCACATTCCCAGTGATGGGAAACCAAGTTTTGGGTTTTGCCGCTGAATCCAGCTTTAAGGTTGCAAGCAATTTCTCTTACTTCACTGGTGTACATATTCTGGTCCCAGTTGTATGTTCTTCTTGTCTTTAAGTTGTTTCAGACATACTGWTTATTTTTTTTAGGGAGACCTATTCTTTGGCTTACATTGACTGCCKTTGCCAAATTTGTCATTAAGTCTTTAGTGAGGTCTACAATGATGTGTCTGAGACCTATAATGAATACATTCCTTTATCAGAGTAATTTCAGTGACAYGTCTACTATCGTCTGACTGATGGAAAGTCTACTCTTTGATGATAGTTTAAGTGTTATTGTCACCTCCTAGTTTGTACATCATCACGTCTATTCACAGTCAGGGGACCTGAAAGGTAAAAATAAAAGGCTTTTTCCACATCTCAGTGGCTTGTTTCCCATGTAGGAATAAATGTTGCATTGTGTTGATATGGTATTTCGCTGGTCTCAAGCATTTTGCRTGTTTTCAAAATCATGTGTCAAGCTTGCATTAAGCAGTGACTGCTGTAAATATGTGACATGCATCCTTCACATTATTATTTACATCCCTGGCATTTACTTTCATTTTGCATCTTCTCCTGAGAATTTGCTTCTCTCCTGTTTACAGGAATTTCTTCTTTCTTTTCTCCTCTCCTTATTTTTTAGTGTATCTACCATAAACAAAAACAAGGAATAGCAATTGCAATGARTTGATATTTATTTTCTCACCTTGTGTCTGGTCTTCTTATTTGGATGTGGGAGAYAGTGTATTGGATTGCCATTTAATATTCATCAGTGCGTACAGTGAGCTTATGATGTGTATATATTTAAGTGAGATTGACCTGAAGCTGCTTACAAGTCATTGTAATAGTCCTCAAAAGTTAAGAAGAAAACAAAATGATGATCCGTAAGTTGATTTTGAAACACTTTTAGTTTTACATGTTCAATTTTTCATAAAGAACCTCTATAAAATCTGGAACTGTGTATGAACTTTAGTTGAAGAGTTTTAAAAAACCATGACCTAAAATTCCTAAAATATAGGTAAACAAATGAGCAGGTCGTTGAAGATTCTGTGTCTGAATGCATTGTGAGGCAGAAATTTATCTATTATTTTAAAATATTTGGCAGTAGTGTTTTTTCACCTACAGAAGCTTTCAGCAGCCTAATATTTCACAGTAGCCTTGTTTACCTCAAGTCAGTTGTCTAATCTAAGCAATGCAAGAAGGCTGGATGTTGCAAATCCATCAGTGTTTGCCACCTTACTGTTGTGCCAAATAATAAATTGTATAGATGACTGGAAGGTTGATGTTATTTTTCTAACTATTCCSCAGAATATTCCATGACAGGAAAAATAAAAAGGATTAATGATAGAGACGTGTGTGGTCTTATCAAATATTTGTAGTCTCTGGTTTTCCTTATATATATTTATATCCCTTTGCCACACAGAAGGCAGTAGCCTTCTATAGAAGGGGAAATCAGTAGTGCAGCATTTTTCTGAATAACTAGTGAAAGTTCTCATTCTTGGAAAACATTATTCAAGAAATTTATTTCTCTTCTGAAATCTTCCGTTTCTTGTCTTCTCTTCTCATTCTCAGTACTAGCGTGTAAGTCTATTTAAAAATGTAAATCCAGTTAGACAGTGAACTCTGCTGCCTGCAAGCATTTTATAGTTGATGGTATAAATCTCAAGGAAGTGTCATACATTTAGATGAAATCAAATGATGTGTGACTAGAGGAGGAAAAATGAATTTATTGTGTTCCCCCAAACAATGGTTATTTTCAGTTTACTGTAWTTGATTTTATCAGGTTCTCTGTAATTTGCTGGGGTTTTTTGGGGGGGAGGATGGTTTTTTATAAACTTGGAGCAAAACTTTTCTTTTCCATTTTATTTCAGTGAAGAAAGTGAAAGACTTTTAGAGCCTCATTAATTTAAACCGGTTATAAACATGATTTATATACTGTAGATTGCAAGTCATGTTTTTCTGCATCCCAAGTAGGAATCATGTCAGAATAGGTATTTCTTCTCTCTAGATGGTGTTTTGAATTGTAACTAATAGTTTTGTTCCCAGTCCTCATGAAAATTATAAGAGGGCAAGCATTTGTGAAAAACAGAAAGAAAAAGAAACAAAACTAAAACCCCAAGATTTTTCTGAACTTCCAGACTGAGTTTCTGTATCATCTAAGGTCTTTTTTTTTGTCTTGCTCAATCTTTGTACATACAAAATACTCTCTCGGGGCAGTRCCGTAGCTGTTTACTTTCTCAGAGTCTAATACTTTTAAACAGAGTAAAGTARCTTCATGGCTGGCATAGGTAGGCCCAGATTTGTTGATTCAAGTGAGTTTTGCCTCACTAGTACTTGTGGTTAATAGGTTATTTTTTCATATGAGGTCATATTACCAAAAGCTTGCCAAGATTTTAAATAYCATGCTGGAATTAGACTTGTAGAGGCTTACTGCATCTTGTGACCTCAGTTTATTTGAACTTATATTTTTTTCTGCTCTGGTAAGACATAAATAAACCAGCACTGACTAATACCAAAGCTGCAGAGAGCACAGTGCAACTCAGGACACTTCCATGGCCACCCCTATCCAAAGGGTAATGCCTTGTTCCCCCGTACGCCAGGATCAGCCTGGCAAAGGTCCCKCAACTCATGGCGTGATGGGAAGAAACATTTGGAAGGAACAAGCCCGCTGTCCAGGATGTTGAATATTTATTCAGTAAAAAAAAAACTGCTTTTAAATAAGGTCAAAGGGCTGACTTTTAAACCTCACCAAGGAAAAATGTATGGGTCCTCATGCAGGCTGGCAGAGAGTTTGATGACTGTAAAGACCAAAAAATGCCCTAAACTATACAGGTACRAGCTAGATCACTGTATTTGGACCATCACATCTAATTTTAGTATAATGTTAAGCTTAAGTGGATATTTCTTCCCCTTGTATAAGAGCGAGACTGAGTGGCATCTTCCTGGGATTTGTTTTATTTATATAGTATAGCAGAATCTCCTCCAGCAATCCCACGAAAACAYTGGATCCCTGTTTTGCCTGCTGGGAAGTGGCTCCTTTGAGGCCTTTGGAGGACTGCCTGGAGTCTGAGGCACTCCTGCAGCTGCCGGGTGGGTGGTGAAGGGCCCCGGGGTGATGGATGCCAGGCGGCCTTTGGGGCGCACTGGAAAACCTTTGATATCGCACTCRGACCTCTCTTCTGGTGGAGTGGATTAAGCTAAAGACCAGGAGCTGGARGAGAAGGGGCGCCTGCTTTCAGTCGCCTGTGGAGCATTGTGCTGTTGACATTGGGTAAATTTTTCCAAAAATCATAAAACTCTCAATTTAAGGCATTCARCACAAGTATTTGTTTTGTCACTGATGTCCTGGCAGATGTGGAATTGAAGTTAGTATGAGAAGAGCAAAGTAAGCTGGGGATTGTGTTAGCTCTGATCSTTYAGTAACATGCAGCAAAGTGGAAATTCATCCAAATATTTCACTGATTTCCCCRGAAGAAAGAACTTGCAGAGTCAAARGAATGCAATGATTCTACAGTAGTGTAAAGTTGCWAGKGGTGGCAAAATATTGGCTAGACAGCACACTGAAGTTGATATGCAAGTAAGRGAATTCTTTTTTGCCATAAATAAAGGGACCTTTCTCATTCTTTTAGCAAAATTTGATGCAAAATATATATGTTTTGGGGTTAAACTTGTTAGATTGAAAATCTTCCTTTCTACTGTGCCCTTGAAGTTCTYGGAAATCTCTTCACATTTTGCAGAATTTTGACAATAATGCAAAACCCAAAGCATTGCACATACCCTCAGTAAGTGCACCTCATTGAATGCATTCTGTGTGCCAGCTCACCAGCTGACTTCACACAAATACAAAGAATTTCATCAGAATKATTTGATCAGAAAGCAGTTTGAGCAAACCAATATCATTTTAGAAAATAACTTGATAAAGGCAGACAAAGRTCTATTTCCAGGGTAGTAATTATCTTAGCAGCAGGGATAATAAATGTAGAAAAAGCCAAGACTTCTATTTCTTTCTTGGTCCTGTTTGGTGTTTTTGTTTTACTTCCTGTACTACAGCAGCTGAAATAATTTTATTGTTTTATTCCTGCTCACCACAGACATAGAAACATATTTTGATTGGCTTTGCAGTTAGTATTTTTTTTAAGCCCACCTGATGGGGTAATGGAAACTTTTTTTAAGGCATTTGAGGTTCTGTGAATCAGTATCAAGTTTGTTTGTCCTATGTATAGTAAGTGAAAAAAAGTGTTCCCATGTCACAAAAGCAAGACACACATGTTTTGAAAAAGATTTCAGAAACAAAGATGACTACATAGGAATTTGGAATTATTTGCTAATATTGATCTTATATATATGCATAAATATTCTCCTGTGAAAAGATCAAGGTTAATGGTGAATTTTTTCCTTTTATTTTTTCTTTCTTTTCAATCCACAGCTTGAAATCAATCCTTTTATATAATTCCAAACTCTTGGTTTTATTTCTAGTACTCCAATGTGATAGGCACATATCTACAGGTAAAAGGCCAAATTAAAAATCAGGTCCTATTGTGCAATCAAATCTCCTCCAGGGGATCTTTCAATTTATGCAGGATCTGCATGGATCCTTCTGAATGGAGCCAAACCTTCAAACTCTAATGAAACCTATTCACAGTATGTTCTTCCTGACACCTGAAGTGTCCTGCTAGATCAGATCAGTGGTCTACCTTGTCCATTATGCTGCTGCTAACACATGCAGGGACTCTTTAAGGASAGCATGTAGGTGAGACTTTCTGCAATGTCTTGACCTTATGTTGTTCCAGCATCCCAAACTGTATAAAGATGCTGTAAAAGAAATAGAGAAATACTTCTTTTTTTTTTTTTTTAACCTGTTTTGAATTCTTGCTTCTTTCACCAGTGAAAGGAATTGTTGAATGTCAGTTGCACATTCAGTTTATCCACCATCTTCATGATTATACTCATCTCGCTTGCCCTCTTTACCTCATGATACCTATCTACCTCTGTCACACCCTTCTTGCATTGTGGAGGCCAGAGCTGCRCATAGAGCTCAAGATGTGGAGACACCAAAGCTTTATGCAGCAGTGGAATGGCACCCTCAATCTTTCTCATTTTCTTTCCTGATGGCACCCAAAGTCTTATTGGCTTTTTTGAGTGCTCCTGCACTCCARACCAATGATGGAGCTGCCAAAATGATGACAAGATGCTTTGCCAGAGCTGTAATTCTCAGTTACAAGTTCAACATCATGTAGATGTATCGTCAGATGTTTTGCCCTGGAAGAAAGGTATTTTTTCCATTACATTTATCTATAGTGGAGCTCTCCAGCCATCTTTTGCCTGCCCACTCTGAGAAGTCTTTGTGCAGTTTATTTCRTGTTCTAGCAATCCTGCTCATATTGTTGCAAGTAGGAGCTAAGAACTTGAGTTGATATTAGCTCCTTATTTCTTTAAGGTAAATATATATAAAGCAGTTTTGAGGGGTTTTAATGCAAAGATTTAGCAAAGYTGTTGTGCAAGAAATGTTTGATAGTCTTCATGAGCAATGGGCAAGGCTTCATTTCTGAGGTTAATTAATATGTTCCATCCACTTGGTAGTATTATCTGTTTGTGATGGCTGCAAATTTTGTGACAGTAACAATACCAAGAATACCAAGTGTAAATTGAATGTTTCCACCACTTGTAATTTCTCTCCTGAGCTTTGAATTATGTTACAATTTCTCTTTAAATTACTGTTAAACTTTCCTGAACTGGATTATCTATTATCTCTTTAAATTCTATCATCTCTTTAAATATTTTATGGAAACATCTTCCAAGCTTATGAAAAAAATGGTATCACTTAAGCTATTTCAGTAACTGTCAAAAATAAGAGCATCACTGTATTCATGCATATGTACATTCCTTTTTCAGTTTATCTTACAGTGAAGCGCATTCTGCACATTCCTGATGCACACAGCTTTCTTTTTTATGGGCATTCTCCAGAGAGGTAAACTACCAGGSTATTCTGTAGTCATCTTTGATGTTGCAATAAATTCTGTGTTCTGCAAAGTTTTTTTTAACCTTTAACCAGCTAAAGAACAAAGCAAAGCAGTGGATTTTTAGATAATTTAAAAAGGCTATCGACACAGCAGATAAGTTGAAGTGTGTTTGCTGTGTATCAAAATAACATCCTACCACAAGAAGGAATTTTATTGAGCAGCTGGCAGACAAGCATAGCTCAATTTCAGCATCTCAACAAAAGATGGAATATGTATCCAAAGTATGTAGATATTAACACATATAAGGATGTAGTCATGGGACCAATGTTTTAAATTATCTGGGCCTTCAATAAGTGCTTACCGTGTCTGATGAATAGAGACAGCCTGCAGGCAGTACAGGTATGCTACTGCAGGCAGCAAGTACCAATAAGACCYCAGAAAAGGCTTTGCCCAAATTAGAAATGTCCAGTGTATCTATTTGTAGCTTACAGACTGTGTTAAGATCCAGGTGTAGATATTCTGCTTCTTAGAGCAGAATGCAAGATGTTCAGCGTGTCCTTACCAAGTGACAGTGGAGAATGGTGGAATGCCATCCCGTAAGGTCCCCACTTCTTGTTTCAGGTAAAACTTGGCACTAGTTTTAAAGCCTCCTAACATCTTACTGGGTCTTTCATCACTCTTTCTCCCCACACCACCACCCTTCTTCCCCATAAGCAGCTCAGAGAGCAATCGAGAACTGCTCCCTTGCCTCAGATTCTTGGGGATCACCACGGACCAAGCCCCACTTGCCTTCCTTCAAAGCATATAAAATTCAGAGTGCTGTGGGCACCGTGGGCTAAGCCTGTGTTAGCAGTGGGGAGAGTGGCGGCTGCAGAGCTTGGCTRTACTCAGCTCAGGAGAAAGCCTGACTTGAAGGTAGTCTGACACAGCCCTTATCTCACAGTGTCATTGCTTGCAGTAGACTGGTCTCCTACAATCAACTGAATCAGAGAATCTCTGTGTGCATTGGTTATTTTAAAGTAACTGGGGAATCTCTTGCTAGTGGAATTTATCTAAAGCAAACATATTTATTTGAATGTGTATTGTGTTACATGTACACTTTTTTAGTGTACRTTAGTTTAAGGTTATTTCTTTTTATTGCTGTAATTGCATCCTCTCCCTCTTTTGTTTTGTTATGAGAGCTTTTAAAAGCAGGAAATGTGGAGAGTGTGAGTGCAGTGCTGGTGGGCACAAGAAACCCAGGCAGAGCAAATGAAGTGTATGCCTCCCTCGCTGGCAGCCGCTCCGTAAGAGCAGGTTATCTGGCACCTGCGTAGCAACAGCAGCTGTGCATGGGTTTGTTCAGAGCGTTTCAGCCAGGCTGAAAGCTCTGCCCATGAACTGCTGTTCAGCCAGCTCTTCATACCAGCCACCATCTTCATGTGACAGGAAGATTTTGGTGTTGTCATTTTTCCACAGAGAGGTTTTGGGAAAAGCACTGAAAATCTTGAACCACTGTGCTCATTATCACCATCTTGTATAGCTTTTATCCTAACAGTTCCTAGGGCAGCCTGGGTGTAAGAAAAGTAGTGAAAGATGACATGTGGAAAAGRCTCAGCTTTGTGTTTGACCTTGCACCAGCCACGAGATTAGCTTCTTTTAGGCCTCTTYCCAAACAGCCTGACTCAGTACTAATTTTGTGTTGTCCTCTCTGAGTAAAGGGTACAATTCTCAAGCAGTTTGTGAGTTTGTTCATTATTTACTGTACACAGTCAACACAGTGAAGCTTTCTGCATGGGAAGTAGGCTGGGCACCCCTTCAAAGTGGGACATGGCATCTGCACCCCTGGGAGCTTGGAGAAGGACTTGGTGCAAAGYGAGGTAGTGCTTGAGGCTTCAGCAGCGCAGCCTTTCCCAGCAAGAATTGCCCCAAGCCCCAGATAGGCAGCACATACTCTGCAAACACTTCCCTTAGCGTTTTTCTAACTTATTTTTTCCCCGTTTCCAGCCCAGCCTGCCTTATATTGCATTGCAACTAATAACAGTGTATGTTTGAGCTCGCTGTATTGCTTTAGTTCTTGTGTATACCATATGAGGTTGCTGACCTATAGTTTGAGGCTCTAAGTGTCAGCACGTTAATGTGACTGTCACTATTAGCATTACTTTCAGAGGGGTATTACAAATTAATAGCTGCAGGAAAAGAGTAAGTGTGTGAGGGTCCTGAAGAAAACCCTGAACTAGGTATTTCTTTTTTGCTGTCCTAATTACTTTGTCTGGCTCAGCTGAGTTCCCCCAAAAGAAAGTTGTTTGGTAAAGACTGTAAATAATGCTATGTTGTTTTCCTTTTTCCTTTCATGTGAATGGAGGCAGACAGTTACTCATGTTAACGGCTCACTTTAAGGGACTTTTAATCCTCAACAAGATTCCGTTAGTACAAATAGAACTGCTTTTTTTATTACTCAGTACACGATGTTCAAGTAAACTGTAGAATATAAGTTATTTCTGGCATCCAGGGCATAGTTTGTGAACTGATGTGGCAGTATCTCATATAAATTTTCCATCTGGATGATCACAAGAGCAGTAGAAGTTTCTTGCTGTGTTGTCAGGCTAGAACCAACTGTTGTCACTGGCTGACCTTTGTTTATAAGTACGTGGGAACATTATTGAAACACTTCACGTAATAGAGAAGAGCTGTTTCTCTGCTAGTGAATATCTTTATGTTGCCAAAGATTTCATTCATCTGCTGCTTTTGAATGGAGCACAGGATTCCCTCTGCTCCCCCACTGCAGACTTTTTAAACTATAAATGAGCCAATTGCTCACTGCTTAATCCCTCAAAATGTCCCGTAGGAGTCAGTGGCATCATCTGACAAATAAAAGTTACAAAATCAGGTCCTAAAGCAAAGCCATGGAATGCTTCATTATGTTCTGATTTGTGTACAGTCCCTGAATACAAAACACTGTGTACCAGAGTAGGTGGGCTGGTGAATAATCTAATACTTTTGCTTAGGTTGGAGTGATTGCGTCGCTCATAGAAAGCATGAAGAACATGCAGAGGGGGGCTCTAGTGGGAGCCTTAATTATGAATGATGATTACAGGGGACATGCCAGCAAGCTCAGGGGTGGAAGATTATTGGCTCAAAAGAATAAGAAATTTGAATTGAGAAATTGGTAAAAGCACTTCTTGAATGCTAATACTTGAAGTTCACAGAGTTTCATTCTGTGATTTCCCTTCAGAAATAAATCACTCAAGAGGAGTACTTCTCTCTTCACCCACGCCTCCCACCTTTTTTGCCTAGGCAGGAATGAGAACTTTCTGAGGCAGGAGAGAGGGAAGTTCAATACTCTCTTATAAAGATTTTTAGCTGCTTTGTAATCTTCTGTGTGAAATTCTCATTCTGAAAATGTAAATGGCTGRCGAAAAGCAAAAAATATGCCTGCATATTCCTGCAGCAGTACCCATTTTGCTCGAGTATGGCTGGCCCTGATATGCTTAGCTGGAAATCACATCTCTGCAGGCTTCCTTGTCTGGGTAGCTTTTATACAAATAACTCRGTTATAAAGACATTTTGGTTTCCTTGGGGATCGTGACACATGGGTTTCTAGATCTGAGAAGAATTCTTTTACATTCCAGGCCATTTATTGCAGTCCTCGAAACAAACAAAAAAATCACTTTTGCAATGTATCATCACTCTGTTTCCCATTCAGTCAATTACTTCTAAGAAACTTGGCARCACTAGAGGATAATTTCTCAGAGCATGTTTGCAGGATGTGTGTTTTGTCCCACCGTTTTCATTATCTTCCTTGAGTGGGTTCCTTTCCTTCTCRTGTGACAACTGCTGCCCTCCGAGCCCCACAGAGCTCTGCGTCCGATGGGGACCAGCTGATGAATTTCCCCATGCACTCAAAGAAACAAKCTAAGTCCCCAGGTGGCATGAGGAGACAGGGCTCATGAAGGCAAGAAAGGTYCCAGAATCAGCCCAGGGGCTGAGAAGACCCCTAGGTCACAGGGCATCTTCATCTAAGCTCCTCAGTAAAATATAATCAAGTTAAATATTTTGTTTTATTTTTTTACTGTTTTTAAGTATCTTMAAAAACTGCATGTTTATAACTGGAAGTCAATGTTTATGTTTTTCCTATAAGATTCAGAACAAAGGAATATTAATAGCTGCCTGCACATTGTAACATTTTCTGTATAATGACATTTTGCAGGCTTGATATAATTTTCTGCCTTGTGCATCAGGCCATTAAATGAGAGGTCTTTAAAATTATCTCACCAGAACTGTGCTTTTTTTCCAAACAACAGTGAAAGCAAATGAGATCAAAGAATTTCATAAAAGGCCCTTTTTGCAGCTTATCTGTCATCAAATGCAGGTATTAGGGAAAATGGCCTGAAAAGCTTTTCCTGCTTGATACCCCTTTTGAAGTGACTAGAACCRCAGAACACGCCATTTCTGCAGAGGACTCCCGTTATGCTTCTGCTGGTTTGTGTGTGAGAGGAGAAGAAGGGCACAGAAAGCAGACTACGGGAGCAGGCAGCCTGGCTGGTGAGGGTCCCTGCTCCGGTGCTTGCCCTGGCTTATGGGGGACGCAGGAGCAGCCGCCTCTCCCCGAGCGCGCTGGGGAGCAGGGGTGGACGGCGCTGCAGCTTGGGGCAGGCACCGCAACTTTGTCRTTTTTAAAACAACTTCAATTAATTTTGAAGCATGCTTTCTTTTTACTTGACACATTATGAGCCTGGTATATTTATTATTCAATCCATTTGGTCAAAGTAGCATCCAAACAGAACTGCCTACTTGGAAAATTGTGTTATAAATGCATAATGCATTTGTAATTTACACACAGGAGAAAAAAGCTCTGTGCAAGAGACTTAACTTTTTAAATTTATTCTGATGTATGTAGTTTTTGATTCCAAATTCCAGGATGCCAGTTCATCCAGACCTTATCATATTCCAAAAATTACAATGCAGATGAGGGACTGTATATTTCAAGTGTAATACTGAGGTCAGTCGATCTTGCAGACCACAGTAATGTGTGATTGTTTAAACTGTCAGCTAAAACTATATAAAATTATTCACGCTAAGGGAGTAGCCAAGTGGGGCATTTTTAAATTCTTCACAATGTTATCACCCTTGCATGAAGTTCAGGCCACAAAGACTTCMCATTTTGGGCAGTTGTAGATTATGACTGGATGTGTCTATGGGGAAAAAATAAAAAAAAAGACTAAATTTCCTTCTTGAATTCCAGTCTAGGTAAAACTTAAGTATCTCTTGACATTTTTTTTTTTTTTTTGAAAGAATAGGTGCTATCCATAGGGTCCTGGCTTTGAATTAAAATTTGCTTTTTCTTAGTTCCGTGAATGCATTGCCAGCAYACAGTAGGTTGTCACATCTTCATTTTCTTTTCATTTCCATCACCATATCTTTCACCATTTTCACTTCCATCGCCATATCTTTCTTGTTGAACAGTGTGGTACAGGATGTGCTACAGGCATRCAAAGCCTGTTAAAACTGCCTTCTCTTCTACTGTCAATTTAGTATTTCACAGGGAGGCAACAAATCTTACAGGAGACACAGGCCACATTTGCTTTATGAAGATTAGGGATCTCAAACAGCTTGCTTAAAAACCCTATTCCGGTCCCATTATGGTGAGCTATAGGCTATGGTGTAAAGGTTGTGAGACGCTCTGTGCTACCTCTGAAGGCCCTGCTTTGGAAACCAGTCAGTTTGCAGCTTTCTCTTGTCTTTGTGAGGTTTGGCATGAGCCAGGGAGCCAGGGGAGAGTCTKTCTACTTCCTTCACCATCTCAGAGAGGACCAGCTATCCTTGAGACCATATGCAAGAATTTAAAATGTTTTTTTTATTCTGCAGGCTCTCAGTTGACATAATAACTGCCACAATGTCCACAAACAGACTAGAAATACTAARGTGAGCGCAAACAGTAGCACAACTAATCTGCACCAGGGAGAAGTGTTTCTGACGGTGTTGTCTTGAGCACTGCAAYAGACTGCCAGCAGAGGTCTAAGAATCCTCATCAGTGATGTTTTTTTAAGAGCTAATCAGATGAATTTCAGGAATTGATGTAGTTTTGGAGTACCTGTGTGTTTTTTCATCCAGCRAGATGGAAGATGCTTGAGGAATACCACTCATGGCTGGCTTCTGCTGCTGGCAAGGGGACTGAGAGGGTAAGAGAGCATTTCTGGCACAGCCAAGGTGGCCCTACAATGCAGTGAACACAACCCCCCTTTCCCTGCATTTGCCCGGGCCAGTTACAGAGAAGTAACGTGTGCTTCGAGGGCTCTGTGGGCTGCGGTCTGCCCCGTAGCAGGGCTCGTAGCTCCACCACGGTTCATCCCCCTTGTCCTGGTACCGCTGATCCCGCGCGTGCAGGGAGTTCACGAGGTGCCCTTGCGAGGCTCCTCTATCCAAGGCGCTGTGATTCTCAGGCCCTCAAATCTGTGTCTTAGCTTCGAGGTCACCCTTTCTTCCAAGGGCAAAAGGGCAGATCCAGAATTGAGTAAAACTGAGTGAACGTACGCAAAAAACTCCTGGCAAGAAGAACACTTACTTGAGAGAAATTTGAAGTGTTTGGTTGACAGAAAATATATTTAATATGATATTTGCATGCATGTATGTACTTTTTTTTTTTAAAGTGGAAGATGAAAATAGCCCGAATTAACAGTCCTTGTGAAGTTTAAAATAGCAGTTCCTATGTACAGGCCGTTTGTTCTAAGAAATTCACAGAAATCATCCTCATCTTATTTAGAATTCCATGAAAACGTTGCTACAAAACAGGAAAAAACACCACAATTAGCCTTGAGTRTAAACACTGAAAGCAGAGACAGATAACCTATCGCAGTCTCTTGCTAAAGATTGCTACTGTAAACATCAAAAAGGAATCAAATGAACAGGGGAAGGCTTTCTGTTATGTTTTATGTTTTATCTAGTTTTGCTGTTGTTGTTTTAATATCTGTCCTTCCTAATGTTGGGACTRTACAAGATTAATTTGCAATTCTGGTTAGTCTTGTGCTCTGGGTGTTGAAGGCTTTCATTTAGCTTTGTGTACAGCGTGCCTCTACAATTTCCATCAGAAGCAGGAAATGTTTATTCAAGTTCTAAGGGGTGGGATAGTTGCTGCAGTTTTAGGTAATTTTAAACAAACTGTTTGAGCATCCTGTTTAAATAGAATTAAGTAATCACAGTTTTGTACTAGCTGGAAAAGAATTTCATACATGCATGATATGAATAAAATATCATCTTACGCAGCATACCAAGGTTGTGATGTATAGACTTGTGCAATAAAAGGTACAACTTTGACTTTTTTTCTTCTTTTGGTAAACTGTTTAGTTATAAGCTTATTCCATTATGTGATTACAATATGAAATATTTCATATTTAAATTCACCTGTATTTAATATGTGTTTTAGTTTCCCTAACATTTTTAGTAACCTCTGGAGAAATCTAATTCAAATATGACTTTTTGAAATTGTTTGGGAGAAGAAAAGGTCTATTGACACAAAGGACGTAGCCCTTAGTGTAGGGAACTAATGGGAATCAGGAAGAATTTATTCACACCCAATTGTATGAGAAACATAAAAGAAGGAAAAATGGTAGTTGGAGTGGGCTGATAAGTCGTATCAATTGTGAATTTTCCTTGAAGAGTGAATGCTTGGGTAGATCTGAGAGAGAAAAAAACTGCAGTGAAAAGATTTGCTTCCTGGCTTAATAGCGTGAACACACATCTTAGATTTAGATGTTTTGTGATTTATTTTTGTTTTGTAAAAAATCAGTAATGAGGCCGTGCTGAGCTGCATTCGGGGTTCCCCAGCTTACAGAACTGATTTGAAGGAAAACAAAAGAATGTGTCGTCTTTGGATTGCCAGTGTAATGGTACCCAGCCCTATGTCTGTCAATGCATTGTCTTCCAGCCGTGATCTAATGTTAGAGGGATTTAACTGGAAAACAAACAAAGGACAGGCAGATTAATGAGTGATAACAATTTTTTAAATTGTTTAACATTTTTAAAGGGCTKCACAGTAATTAATATAAACAATACATCAAAGTCATTCCATGTCTAAACTTTCATACAGGGTTTACATGGAAGCTTACTTGTACCTCAACAATGGTATCATTCCACATCTAAACAACTGGTAGGCAGAGATATGTAGGGTCATCTGTTAAATCAAAACTGTTTGGCAAGACTACCTAGTYTTACTATTAGAAAGTTCTTGGTCATTAATCATACCTCCACAGTAAGGGACTGGGTTGATTCTAGTTATGTCCTAAAGGTTTATTACTATAAATATTTTGGAGAATTCACCTTATTTTTCCCAATTAAAGACTTGTACATTATTGTGAAAGAAAGAAAAGATCTATCCATTAGAACTTACAAAAATCTAAAACCGAAACCATGGAAATATAAAGAAGCAGTATGGAAAACATAATATAGGCTTATGTTAACAAAACATATATAAATAAATCCCCAAATTAGAGGAAGTGGTAATAATCAGAATGAAGAGCTGAAACATAGCTATTTTAAGTGTCAAGGATGGTGAAAATTAAGATTGGGTGACAGTTAAAGGAGTAGAATAAAGGAGAAGAAAAAATTAGGTTTCTGGTTTAAGTAACAAGTATGCTTCTTCTCCAGATAGTGATAGAGACAGAGACCAGAAGAAAGGAKGCTTTTGCAGTCCAGTTTTTTAGAGACACCATAAAGCATTCAGGAGAGTATTTGAATTAAGGAAGTCAAGAGGTGAGATGGGAAAACAGAGGTTTAAAGACAGGCAGTTATCCATTCCAATATACTAATTAAAGTCAGAAAATACTATGGAAATACAAAGTTGAACTTTTCTTGACTTCTATGCTTACTTCATAGCCTCTTCAGTTTTAAAAACTCTTACCCATACTCTCTTCTATTTTTCTTTCTGTTTATTATTTCAATTATTCTCATTCAACTGAACCTTTTGAAAAATTCAAGGAAAACCAGGTATGATTAAAGCAGTAAATAAACCCTGTAAAAGAATCTAATTACTTCAGAAAACGTATTGACTTACTTCGCAATACTTTCTTTGCTTTATAGATGCCAAGATTAATCTATAATGCCTTTGTGATCTTTCCTTTTATTTCAGTTTATGTAATTAAAGAGTTCCCAGGACTGCTTTACACTTACTTTATTCATCAAAACATGCTTCTCAAATTTTATGAAAGCAACGTCCAAAAAGAATCCTATCCAAACCAAATCCCATTCAGTTTTCTCTTGGAACGCAATCAAGGATAAAGTCATACCTTGTATCTCATTTTTAGCTGAATAAACATTATGTTTCTCCTTAATAATGAATAATTTTAGGGCATTCACTCTACATTCTTCTACTTCTAATGACTGAATGTATCCTGGAAATACATGTAGCAAGATACACATTAGCAGGCATAACTCGGTTGCTTCATAGTTRCTACAGGAGGATGAAATCCTGTTTTCATTAAAGTCTTGTTGGGTGACTATGTGTTGGGCAACTATGTGCGTAAGTGTTCATACAGTATGAGATAAATTACATATTGATAGTATTAAGAGTCTGTATTTTGATTGTTAAATTTCAGTGAAAAAAGATTAAGTAGCCAAAAAAAAAAGTTTTTCTCTGTTACTGTTACCGCAATATGAAAGTCAAAAGAAAATGGACTTACTCACCCCACGTGCTATAGAAAAGATATTCTCACATCCTCTTTTCTTGTAAATTGATGTCTAGTTCCGATGACCAACAAAAGACCGGATAGTGGTATTAGAAAAATAGTACTCATAGGAACTGAGTATATTTCATCCAAAAAGTGTGTATGTTCTAACGCTGAAACACTCACCTGCATGTACATGTTCCACATCTCTTTGTTTATCTCATGTTAGTGCTTGAGAATTCTTTTCCCTTAAACATTCAGTTCACTGCCAAATTAATGATTAGCAGAGCAGAGAGCAGAAATTAGAATTGTATTTTTTGCTATGAATTCTGAGTAGAGATTCTGAGATGGAAATRTGCACCCAGGAAAGCTAGAAAAGTCCCTCAAAATATTGCTCACAGAATGGTTGAGATTGTAAGAGACCTCTAGAGATCATSTAGKCCAACCCTCCTGCTCAAACAGGRAGAACTGTTGTATAACACAAATGCAACAGCAGAGCAATTTCAGCCTCAGAACTGTTAATTCAGGTTTCAATAGCTGTACTTTTGAAGACATGATCAACTAAGTTCTTGAATGTGTCAGAAATAATCCTTCCCATTAAGGATAGGATGCAGCTAAGAAAGATATGAAAGAGCACAGGGAGACGTAGCATTATCCAAACCTGGGAACAGCTCTGCTGCTAAATATTTAGTTCTGACTCTCTAATGACATGACATTTTTGCTAAACAATCCAGATGAATTTACAGTCTAAACTGGAAACATTCTAGAAAGCACCAATCCAAAACAAAGAATTTGATCAGAACATATTTTCTGATATTTAGAGTTGGCAACAACATGTTTGGTGAATGTCACAAAAAAAAACCCCACTGGTTCTATTGGGAGCAGACGTGGAAGTGTTTAGGATGAAATTGATTAAGTGRATATTGTGATATGTTAGAAAAGGGTCGTCATCTAGACAGTTGTGAAAGGCGGCCTCTTTACCGCTGTGTGCCATCCCCGGCAGCTGGAGGAGCAGCAGCATCACCCCTGGGAGCGGGAGCTCCCAGCTCSGGGGCAGGCTGTGTAGCCCTGCCTGGAGGCGACAGCTGTAAGCCCCAGCAGYATCCCGTTGAGTCATGCTGCACCCGCCTCCTCTCATACTTGGGGTATAGGTGCAATGAAAGGGCAGCAGCGTTGGGAATGTGAATCCATGCCTCCTTTTTTCTGCCATCTAGACTGTTGACTTTGGAAAAGTTAAAATAGTGATGTTCACCTTCAGTAAGTGTTAGAAAAAATTAACTCAGTGAAACGTCCGTCAAAGATGCTCCTTGGCCTGCAGTCCAAACCTTTTTTATATCTGGAAGCCTGACCTGTCCCTTTAATTTAAGGCACAGTAAAGATGGCAGCATGTTGCAGAGGGACAGTTACAGCCAAACCACTCATTCAGAGACCCTCTGTCTATAGGGCAGCGATGAGGACCCTACYGGAAGGCAATGTCTGCATCTTCTGAAGACTCTCTTATGCTACACTAGCAACTCAAATAGCCAAGGCTGGTATCCTTAAACTCTAGCTTCGGAAATCATCAGACCWGCTAAGATGGATCAGATTTTCTTCTAAATACAAAGTTGTAATTCTCATTGGTTCCTGAGAGAAATGAGATCACACTAGGGTCCGTGGTTTTGCTTAAAGCAAGCAAAGGAGATATGTAGATCCTACAAAAATTTGGGGAGTTCTGCATCATGAATTTGAATGTTTCAGACCAATGATATTGAGCATTGCAAAGGAAACAYGGGCATGGCTCTAAGCTGGCACTCTTCTGAGTGTGAGATAAAGCCTGAAGCTTCAGTGCTATTCCTGGTACTTTTTCATTACCAACTATATCTCAGTGCTGCTAACTGTYTTTTTGGAGGTCAGTGCCAGAATGCCAGTCCAACTGGATCCTGAATTTGTCCAGTCTGGGAGTTTCTGGGCTCTAAGGTAGGGTGGGAAAAGCACAGGTTAATTTTTTTTTTTGTTTTTTTCTGCATCCTCTTTTTGTAATCAGTAAAAAGTCAGACAAACATTTCTARCCTCCTCCAGGAAACATGCCTGATAAGTACAGCATTGTGGCACTTAATGAGAAGGATTAATGTACATGCTTAAGGTTAAGCATATTTTTAAGTGCTATGCTTTGAATCTGAGTCTTGGAGCAGTTGATTAAAGAGAAGCAGCAAACATTTATGAATTTCTGGACTCCTATTTATAAACTATGTAATCTGCAGGCTTGGATGCACTGGTGGGAGGTTAATTAACTTCAATCTTCTGCTGGATTTGCTCATCCAAAGCAATGCCATATATTGTCTCTCTTTCTTCAGCCCTTCTTAAGCCAAACTGGGATGTTATGTAAATTTGGAAAGGACCCCTAGGTCCCATGCTTACAGGCCTGCCTACCATGTAATGCCAAGCACACACTTAGTTTATTAGTGTTTTCAAGCCTCACTGTTTTACTGCATGCTTAAATTTGTTTTTGTTTTCTTAAACACAACTTAAACACAACAAAATGGGGTGGTTACCCAGTGGTTATTTGCAAATAGTTGCTGTTTACAAGCAGAGTTTATTTCTAGTCCTCTGACATGGAGAACAGCTTGAAAATTTGAGCTTTGAAGTGATAAGCATCAGAAGTAAAGAAGAAAATATATATTTAAATAATCTATTCAGATTGCAATGTGTTAAGAGAGTTTGAGGCAATTCATATAACCATATGTGAGTGTTTAGGATTGGCAAAATTGTTTTCTCTAGTTTAACAGTTCTGATTTCTATGTAATTTGTGAAAAATACTTTGTAGACAAAGCAGTTGGTAAGAGATAAGAGAAGAAATAATAAGCCTGAAAGTTATCTGGCAGGCCTTGAGTAGGTAATTTTAAAAATAAATAGTATCATGTAAATATATCCATTATTAGATGTAATTGATTATRATGCCACATGTATATGCTATGTACATGGATGGATGAATAGATCTGTATGCATGTGCTGACTGCTTATTACCACATTTCAGTTTTCTTCCTTTTCCTTATTTCTCACTTTCCCTTCTTCAGCCTTTTCAGTTCCTGGATTTCAGCCTTCAGTTCCTGGATTTTTGGTTGCCAGCTTGTCCTTCTTCAGAATTGTAGCATTTGCTTCTTTCACTTCTTGACGCAAATCCTGCTGTCACCTAAAGCTGTAGCTTCAAGCAGCCCTTTGTGTAACTAAAAGAAATTAGCTAAATAGCACTGTTTTATTTAATTTCAGGACCGCCTCTTCTTCGTCATGGAGTATGTAAATGGAGGAGACCTAATGTTTCAAATCCAGCGCTCGCGCAAATTTGACGAACCTCGATCCCGCTTCTACGCAGCAGAGGTCACATCAGCGCTCATGTTTCTCCATCAACATGGTGTCATCTACAGGTACTTTCTTTTTTTTTTTTTTGGTCCAAAATAAAGTATTCTTGAGGCTAAGGGCTGGTTTTGGCTGGAATCCCCTGTCTCTTAGCAACCAGATTTTGATTAGTTGTTTGTTCCAATTTGCTTACATAGAACTTTTTTGGCTGTTTATCATTCCGACTGTTAACATTTGAATGGGCTCCGCAGCAATCGCCAGCTGTGTGTGCCAGTTTTGCATTATAGTACAAATAAAGCGGTTTGGAACAAGCTTGGCACAGCGTGACCTAGAGGCGACCTTGCTGCAGATCCGCGCAATCTCTWCACTTTCCTCTCTGTGCCATGGGTTTCCTCTCGTTTTCTAACTCCCTGMCACTTCCTGAGTTTGTTTGTCCTGCTTGTCTCCAGTCTGATAGAACCRGGATAGTGGCTTGCAATGCTTTACTTTATGCCCCTTCCTCTTAACTGTTTGGGCRAAGCCTTAGTCACCATCAGGAAGTGGCTCCGTGTGGGCAGCTGTGATTTGCTTGCAAGTGCCCCTCATCTACTGGCAGAAATAAGAACTCAGAATCGCTAGGTTTGGGCCCACAGGCAGACACAAAAAATGTGCATATTCTAGCTATGCTATCAAGAGCACATTTAGGGATAAGCATTTATTAATAACAATTAAGAATTGCTTAGGACATTTTGGTTCTACTGTCAATGTGTTTATTAAGTCTTTATCTTGTCATTCCATCCTTCCTCTGCTTTCTACTTGCTTTAGCAGYCTATTGTTGCTTCTGATAAATTCAGGCTCTTGCAGGCAGAACAGTTTATAGGTTTTGCAATACGGGTCTGTTGTGTCTTACTGAAACCCCCGACTAGTATGGATTTAACTGAGACTTGGTATTCATGCTCTCCTTGTGGTTATCACTTTTGGTTTTGGGGGTGAACAGGCAGTCTTAGATTTCTTAAGCAAGAGCGTCAAGAGAGGATATGGAATTTATCAAAYACATGGAATCACTTTTAATGCTGCTCTTGAGAGTATTAGAAATTGAAAGAAGCTCATTTTAACTAAAGAATTTTTAGTAACTGCTACTGGGCAGCAACAAAAGTTGTTGTCTTTCCCACCAACAGGAATTCTGAGTGAAAGGTCTCACAGAATGTCTCCTTTCCAGAGACATCACAAACAGCGGGAGGTTGTGTCTTCTAAGCAACAGAGGTCTTTGAAAATTTTCTTTCAGTCAAAAATCCACTTTTCTTTAGAAAACTTTTTTTTGCTGTAGCTCTTCATCTCCTATTGGTATTTGGTTCCGTGTTTGATGCACACTGCATTTGACTTTTTTCTCTGACTTTATATAAGTTTGTTTTCAAGTGGTGAAGGTTCAACTATATTTCTAGACCTTGCTCTTAAAACATTTCTTTCTTCTCTGCATTTATTTTCAAAGCAAATATATTTGTAGTTTTAGATAGTGGAAAGTGGCAATTTCAGAAATTCATAARGAATCCACAGTAAAGGAGCAGACAAGTTTGATGTTTTAAAAAGTTAAAGATTTTGAGGATTTGTTTCCATAAAAGCATGGAGATAATTTCCCTTTCCTAGAGGTGGTATTTACGGACATTGTAATTAACATTCAGTTTAATCTGATCAGTGTTTATAAATACCTCAAGGGAGGGAGTGAGGAGAATGGGGTGGCCTCTTTTCAGTGGTTACCAACAACAGGACAAGAAGAGATGGCCACAAACTGAAGCACCAAAATTTGCAGTGGACCTTAAGGAAAAATTTCTTAACAGTGAGCGTGACAGACTGAAACAGGCTGCCCAGGGAGGTGGTGGAGTCTCCTTCTCTGGAGATCTTCAAAACCCGCCTGGACATCACCCTGTGCCACATGCTCTAGGGGACCCTGCGTGTGCAGGGGGGTTGGACTAGATGACCTCTAGAGGTCCCTTCCAACCTTRAGCATTCTGTGATAATGGCTGCAGTGAACCAGTCACACAGAAAAATCCACATTGGTAAAATTACCTTCCTCTTGCTGGTATGSAGGCTGTATGTATCCCTTTTCCCTTCCACCTCTCACTCTTTCACACACATTTCCTTTTCTTGCCTCTCTTTCCCTTCTCTTCCTCCCTTTTGCCTTGCTTTATGTGTAGCTTCTGCTGTGTGTTGGCCCCATGCTGAACCAAATCACGCCATGGGCACACATTCTATCTTTGACTTTTCATTGTCCTCGAGATGGTTGGATCCCAAGAGAAATGTCATTATGGTGGAACACTGCTTTGTAATTTAATGTCTGCGAGACACATTCAGCTTTTGATTCAGAGGCTGTGCTGACATGACCTGTTTGTTAGTGGCATGTTACATTAGGTGCATCATCACACAAGGCAAAAGAGGAGCAATAACATGGGTTGTAGGATGAAACAGAAAAGAGAGAAAAAAAGCATTAGGAGCATATCTGGTCGTCTTCAGCTTTGGCACAGGTTTGTGGATCTGCATATGGTTGTGGTCCATAAGAATAGCTTGTTTTCCTCTCTAGGGACTCTTAAGAGTTTCAACAATATGTAACATATATATCCCAGTTATTCTGTAAAATGCAAAGAAAAGGAAAAACTAGAGATTATCTGACAAAARATTAATCATAAGAATATGTCACAATTCATTCAGAGTGTGCCAAGACTTAGGAGAATACATATTGCAGTTSTCTTGCATGGAGTAGTTTCTGTCTGATGAGTCAGCAGCTCGCTCCATCATTTATGGCAGCATTCAAAGTGCATTGGGATCARGTCACTCCCATACATCACCAGAAGCTTCTGTTAGCTGCCAAACAAGGAAAGGAAAGGGAGAAAAAAAAAAAGAAAGAAAAGGAAACCTATGCTCTTGAATTGCTACCAGTCATAACTACTTAGCCTACCTGCATATTTTCATATATTTTAATAAAGAATACCTGTCTTCCATGTAATTATATCTCTAGAAAAAACATTGTGGTGTGAAATTAATGGTTATTCTCCAAAGTGGGAAATGCCACTTGTGTGGGCAATACTTCAAGGAAAGTGGAAATATATAAACAAGTGAACAAGTTTGATGGAAATGCAGGTTTCAAAATAACTGCTATGCCTTCTGCGCTTTTTTCAGCCATGTRTGTGGAAGTATTTGTTTGGAGCTAAACATAGCCTTACTTTTGGAAGCAAATAACTAGCTGTAGCTAGTGYTTTGGCTTGCTGGTTAGATTTTAGAAAGTGCTATGATAATACTGAATGATCATCTTTTTTAATAACTAGTTTGTCCTCATTTTCCCTGAAGTTCAAAGGAAAAGCTAGTTCCCTGTTTGGCAATGGAAATTATTCTTTAAGTTCACGGCTTTGCAGCTGGTACAACAGCAGCTCCCCAGACTTGTCCAATTAACTGTGTGTCCTCACTGGAATAATGCACCTTCTGATATTCATAGATTTTATGCTAGAAATAAAGATTTTAATTCATGKTTTTTTATAAATAAACAACCTGCTTTTAGAAAATTCATTCTGCTAGATGTAGAAAACTTTACGATAATTTACAGTATGGATTTTTTAAGGATCATAGGTTACTGTTGTATCAAAAACACTTCCACAACTTAATAGAAATGTTTGCATAATCCCTGCCACTTTCCCTCTCATCTGGCATTCAGTTATTCAGGTATATGTCAAGTTGGGGCCTGATAATACAAAGAGAGTCAATCAGACACTATAGATGTTTCTATCACAGTTTTTGGCAGCTCTTCTTGTTTGTGTTACGCAATCGCACCGCTATGCAGAATGTAAGCAAGCTTCAGGAATTAAGGGCCAGACTGCGAATCTCGTTTTGCCTGTGAGTGGAGCTGGACTTTGAGCCCAGTGATGAGAGGTTGTGGGCTGTGTTCGCTGTCACCTGTCTGTGGAGTCTGGCATATTTAAAGTCAGTCATCAGCAGCCTTAATATATCTTTTCACCTAGGAAAGATGCACCAAACTGGGTGCTGAGAAACCAAAAGTGCAACACTCTTATACTGACTTTTTATATTTCTGTGTACATTACACAGTTATATGTAAATGTTGYATGTTCTCATTTAACCTGGAATTGTTGGGCTGGATACAGGAATTTGTGGGGATGTGTTATGTGGCTCGGGCTCTCATTGTGGAAGTTCAAACAAGGTGAACACAAGTAGCCCATTTTGGCCTTACACACATACAAAGATTTCTTGTTTCCCTAGCTGAGGACATCAGCATTAGAATAGGGAACCACTTCATTAAAAAAATGCCTGTACCCCTAGTTAATATTTGAGTTAAAGAGCAAGCATTTGAGCAACACAGCGTGTTTCAAGGAAGACTCGAGGAGCCAACAGTGCCATGTTGCATTGATCTCTGCCATCTTTCAGCACCATTCAGGTAATTGAACACGGTGCTCTTGCTGAAATGCAAAATACACATGAAAAATAACTGGCAAGTTCATGTCACCTGTCTTCGCCTTGTCTCATTCTTCTGGTCGAGAACCTAATGTCTGTGTAGAAGTTGTGGCCTTGCACAGAGGGGTAACTGGGGCTGTTGGTGACATGAAGCAACGCTCGGGTCCGTAGCTCACTGCAGGTTCCCGAGGCTGGTGTACTTTGTAATTAGTGCGTAGTCTGTGAGGAAGGTTTTATTAACACAGAGCTGAGGAGACTGTGAATACAAATGTGCTGATGCRGGTCCTTGAGAGCCTCGAGGCTTTTCTCTTGCCCAAGGACGCCCTGGGAATGCTAGCTGAATCCTTCCGTGGCCGATGGGCTTTGTGAGCGGGCCCGTGTCTCAGGGCAAACCGCAGCAGTGTTCCAGAAAGAGCAACTGCATAAAATTAAAAGCGCTTTCATTAGCATGTTTTTCTGTGAGATACAGAATATTTAGAAAGTCTGACTTCAGTGGTGTATGATTCAGTGCACCCGTGGCAGAGTAATAAGGAGTTATATTTACACTGATGAAGACGTTGCATGGTCAGTGGTTAGCATGTTAAAAGTCATCATTCTCCCCAGTTACCTCACCGGGTTATTTCTGAATGGCAGCAACCAAATAAAATGATTGAAACACATTCCAGCCTCATCTTGCCCCCTACCTCTTTCTTTTGGCTTTCTGAAATACAGAACTAAAACTCAGAGGGACTTAGAAGAGGAGTACGTGGGTTTGATTTTTTCTTTTCGTACGTAAAGATCATCTTATTGCAAATCTAAACCGTGAAGGGTTCAAGTGYTTTTGAACTCTGTCCCGTGCAGGAGGGGAGGGAAGACCTTGCTCCCTTACGTAGCACATTCAGGCCGAAGCACAGGGATATCCTGGACTCTACCCTTTCCCCACATAAATTCCCTGTTCCTGCCGTTTGCACTGGCCCAGGTGAGCAGGAGGCCAGGTCCATCCCCTGCGGTGGAGGCAGGAAGCGGGGAGTGACCTGTGGCACTGCGGGGCTGCCCGAGCCCCCACGCGCAGGGACCGCTGCTGGCATCGTGCACGTGCCCCGGGGGGCACACGGTCGTGCTCCGCTCTAGAGCGTCCCATGTCCAAAACGGAGCGCCAGCCCTGGGGGGGTTTATTGGGCGGCCTTCTGCCCCGCTTGCYGTGGTGGCTCGAGGCCCATCCATACGCAGGGTGTGCTCCCGCAGGAAGAGGCAGCGGGCTGGGCGGCGGGAGATGTGAAGCAGGAAGGAGGGCTGGTTCCCAGGCTCCTGGCAGCCTGCGCGAGGGAGGCCGCCCTGCCATCTGCCCGGCCTCTGTATTGTGCTCCGAGCCACTGCTGCCGCACGCAGGAGCCTGGGACAAGATTTCCAGCTGTGGAGGGATGAGTAAAGGCTGTGGGAATAGGATGCGAACCGTGCGGTCTTGCCAACAGCAGCCTCCTGGCTGGACTGCTGCCGGCCTGGGGACACTGGAGAGCCCTGAGCTGCTGTGTGTGTGGGAGCAGTATGTGTAGGGCAGCCCTGGTGGGCAGCCGGAGCTCGGAGGGAGGGGAAGCCACATTGCCCTCCCTTGGGGCACGGCACGCTGCGTCCAGAGGGGCTCCTGTTTGTTTGCTGCAAGCTTTCCCTGTTTGTATAATGCTGCATTGTGTAAATAAAGCTCCGACCTTTACCTCCTGATAACAGTAGGGGAGTGAGGTCACGTCAGAGGCGAGCGGGCCGGCGGTGGGGACCTGCCGGGGCTAGTGCCAAGTTTACATTCCTGCGAGGGCAGCCGTGTTCCGGCGTGCGCCGCGGGAGCGGCCGCGGCGCTTCTCGGCAGATGACGGCGTTGTGAAGCCGGTGTGTGTTTGTGTCTGGGTGGGTGTCAGCGATTTAGGGCGAYGGATGTGCGTGCTTTTACAACAGGAAAAATGTGTGTTATCTCTCTGCATTTGATACGGAGATTTGAACTGAGAGAAGCACATGCAAAGTGAAAATCCACCAGAATTTTGCTGGACACTTAATACAGAAATTTGCTGAAACAAGAAAGTCCCTGTAGTTTTTCCTAAGATGCTGAGTTGTAGCTTTGCTTCTACAGAAACATGCACGGCACTTCCAAACAAAGTCATGGTCTTCAAGCAACTTTCTAGMGGAAAAAAATAACATGTTTTGTTTTGCATTGATGTAAAACTCTGGAATTGTTTCCTAAATAGAGTTCTGCTGTGAATGGACAGAAGTGAGGATTGAATTTTGCTGTGCCCTTCTGTCGTGTTTGTCTCCAAACAACAGAAAATATTTCAGTAACGCGGTTGCAGTGGTGGTGACGCTGGGTCATGTTAAGGGTGAGGCTTCACCCCATTGCTTGCTGTGGGGCAGCATCTGCCAGWGTTTCACAGTCATATAGCAAAGGGAGCAGAAGCCAGAGCTTTAAGGCGAGAGGCATTTCACCTTGTTTTGCCAAGCTCTCCAGATGCAGCAGGGAAGCTGCAATAGTGCAAAATGTTAGATCAAAACACGCAAGCAGCTCTGTATTTAGTGTTTTTAAAATAGTCACATTAAAAATAGTAAGCAAATTTGTAAACAAAATTGGGATGCCGCGATCCTGATGAGGACACTTGGATACCACTTCTGCCATCTTTTGCACAGAACCTGGTCCCTGGGCTCTGGGTTTGCATTTGTTCTCTTTTCYCCCCCTTTGCCCTCCCCTTTCTCCCTGCTTGTTGTAAAAAGCCTGTGGCTTGGGGCCCCAGCAAACCCTTGTGCATGCGGGTCGCTCCTGTGCTCTTAGGCTTAGCGTGATTGCACGAGCCTGTTCATACGCAGGGAGCGTGCAGCGTCCTGTGGATGTGAGGCCCCCACGATGGCTTCTTACATCTAAAATCTGTTTATTTTGAAATGCATTATTGTTATTATCGGTGTTATGTTGAGAAAGGACCTGACCTAGATTGTTTACCGTTGCAAAAGACTACGGAAAACAGGTTCTTAAGCAGCCTGAAARCAAATTTGACAGAGTTATCATTTAACCTTTTGAAAACTTTGAAAGTGTAGCTGATAGCTCTTACTTTGCACAAAAAAGAAAGAAATAATACTGCTTGGGAGAAGAGGCCTAATGAACTAAAACAGGAAAAGTAAGAAACCCAACGTTTCTGCGAGTGCATCAAAAGCTTTGCAACTACCAGCATAAGCAGAGCAAGGCCTGGGTCAGACGCACCCCGGGTCGGCCAGCTGCCCTCTCACCTGCCCTCTGGGACGGGGAAGTGGAGCGGGGGGGAGCAGGTGGCCGTGCCTGTGCCGGCAGCGGGCGGAAAGGTGAGCGGGAGCAGGGGCAGAGCACCGAGAAGGAGCTGCCCTCTCATATGCAACGTTAGCGCTCGCCCTGTCCGCCACTGCCAGTGCTTCACTCGGTCCACATCAGCAGCTGCCAAGAGCTGCGGGCTCTGACAGAATATGTTGTCTTCAGGGATACCCACGTGATGTCACAGCTTTGATTCAGACACGGTCCCCAACCTGCACCGGCTCCGYAGGGAGCTTGGGTTGCTCCTGGCAGGCAGTGTCTGAGAGCAGAAGTTTCCTGCCTGCAAGAAGTGCCCATGGCCTGGATGTCCAGAGCAGCGCATGCAGCTTCAGTGTCRCTGCCCGGGAAGGGCTGGGGACAAGCAGGGAAGGGGCTGCAGCGCTCCCAGCCCTTTGCTGCCTGGATGTACCTTGTCTACCACRTCCTCAGCCACAGAACGTGCCACGCGATGGTGGCGTGTAAGTACGGGCCACTCAGCACCGGGGAAGGATGGGGTGGCTTTGACAGTGACGTAGCGACTGCTAGAGATGGACCTTGGTGAAAAACTGAAAGAGCAGCTCTGGAACACACCTGCAGTCTGTGTAATACAGAAGCAGCGTTGAAAAGAASAGAAAAAAGGAGAGGAGAGGAAACTACGCCACTTATAACCTAAACTGAGGAACTCCACGTGTTCAAAGTGTGGAATATTAAGGATAAATTTAAGTAGAAACAAATAAACATCATAGCACTCAGTAGGTATTTACTTGATTTATTATACGGTTTCCAAGGGAGATCCTATGTCTATTAACACCCATTAAAAAAAAAAAAGCCTAAATATAGTCCAGCAAACATAAATARTGAGTCAGATGGAATTGCTATGGTCAATTAAGTGGGTAATGGATATTTAAAAGGTTCCAAACATCAATAAATCTGAAACAGCTCTGAAGGAGTACTTGTAGAGTAAAAATAATACGCACTTAAGGAACTGCCTGAGTACATATTTACCTAAACGTAACCACCAGGAGGAGGACAGCAAGCATTTATGGTACTGTATGATGAGGACATAAAGAGGTGTGCCAAATGTGAGGAAGTTCATTAGCTGAAAATTCATAATAACTCCAAAGGGGCTAATGCAATTCATTATGCTACATTAATATCCTAAAGAGGCCCCAATTCTCATTTATGCAAAAACCTTTGAATACTTGATAGACTAAAGAGAGTTGGGGTGAGAGAAGCCCTTTCAGCAGCCCTGTCCTTGAGGCTGATTCTACCTTCAACCTCTGAAATTTCCCTAAGGACAAACGAGGGSATCTTTTGTCAGCCTCTACAAGATCCTAGCAGTGCACGTGCACTCTCAGCAGGAGCCACACTCTGGCTTTCTATCAATGACCTCAGAATCATGCTGCACACCTCTGAATGATATCGTGGAGCCAACTTTTAATGCAGTACTACAGCATTGCTTCAGAGACTGTAAACTAATATTCATACTTGTTTCGGGGGTGGGCAGTGCTCAGTTTAAAATATCATATACGTGTCTTTGTGATATAGTGCAACTTTGCAACTTCTCTCCCGTTTTGTTTCTAATGTGTTTTAATTATTTTTCTCAGAGAGTCATTTGTTTATGCATTTAAATTTGGAGTGCAGGATGTGATAATATGTAATGAAATTGTATGATAAATGTGATTACAAATTGACACAAAGCTACTGTCTGGTATGTGAGAGACTGGTCCTTTAAAAATCATGATTCTTATTTACAGTAAGAACTTTCTGACATGGGCTGAGAAAAGCAGTTTTACAGTGGGATTAAAATGTGCTCAGTGTACTCAGTTTAGGGCTGTCACAAGACTGCAAAGAGACCTTATTGAACATTGTAATTTAATGAAATTTTATGTAAAATAGTTCTTCTATAAACTCTGTAATTATGTTTCTTGCTAGTGTTGCCCACGTAACAATCTGAAAGTTTTATAGGATAATTTCGCGTCTTGAGACTGTAGAGTCTGGTTAGCAGAGCTCTGGAGGATAATGCTACTGGTTAGACACAGAAGTTTGGGAAAATGTTTGAAGTTTTGAAAGGCTCAAATTCTCTTTTTTTAATGTGGAAGGAATTGTTCAGGAGCAGCTCTTTTTGCTTACCTTGTGATCTTGCTGAAGCCAGTATTTACAAGCAGGGACTAGCCTTAATGTAGCAAATGTTGCAGATGAAGATGATCCTTCAGCCTCCCGAGATGCACACTCAGAATCTACCCATTTTTTCCACTTGGCCTGGACTATACACTCTTTGTAGCCTCCCCGTCTCTCCCAGTGAAGGGAAATTGCTACAGCACTTGCCAACCTCAGTGTTAGTGAATGACCTGCAAACTTGCAAAGTCTTAGCATGTTATTTTTTTCGTGGAACACCCATGTGTCATCTTCCCATTGCATTCATATGAGTTAAAATTCATAGTGRGGCATTTGTACGAGTACCTCAGCAATGCTGGTGTTTCTCTGGTGGTCCAGCAGCCCTGGCAGGTCCCACCGCTCCTGTTTTCTGGAGGAGACCAGGGGGCTGCAGGGCCTCCATCCCAAACACCACTGCTTGCTGTGCAAGAAGATCCCCTTCAAAAACATTTCTAAGACAGTCTTCCAGAGAAACGTCACTTGATCTCTCTAACTCTACTGTAGTTTTAGAAGTCTACCTTGCAAACTAGAGCTGTTTCACAGTAAGCTGTGTAACCCATTTTAATTATAGGTGAAAGTGGGGTCTGGAATTGGGCCTGTCCGTGCTAAGCACAGGCCTCTGTCTGGAAGCAGGATTGGAGTCTTATTTTCTGCATAGCTCAGTGTAAGAGGGAAAGGCGATCCGTATTCTTTAATGCATTTTCTGGCATAAGAGACAAATAATAAAATTTCTTCTTCATTTTGTCAGAATCCCTCTACTATAGTAATCATCTAATAGGAATGCTGCTTATCTTACAGAATTCTGAAAAACACAGAAATTCATGCAACAGAATTCCCTTAGAGATTAAGAAGCAGAAAATATTTAGCTCACTGGTTTTATGAGAATTTCTGCTAAAAACTTCTGTTGAATGGTGATGTTTTTGATCCTTCTTACTTTCAGCATGGTTAGAAGAGTTTCTGAATCAAGAGCCTGAATACCCTTATCCAGTTCAGATCACATGATTGTGTAAGTAGATATTAGGCATGTGAACTGTGCTGCTGAAATCAGAATAGAAGCAGGAGTTATTAAAATCTTTCCTCTGGTGAGTCCATATAAGCAAACATTTTGTTGGGAGCAGCATTCTTGCTGCTCATTTTATTTATGGTATATAAATTATTTGATCTGTTTTGTGTAATATTACATGTTCTTCTCTTTAGAAAGGCTCTCCATAAAAAGACCCAAAAGGACTCAAGAGGTTGAACTGAGTCCAAAGTGAGGATGGAAAAATGAGTATCTGTACAAAGTTCATTACAGAGTTGTTATTATTATTATTTTAATTATTTTTTGACTAAGAAAGCATTCTTCTCCATGGAAACATGATACAAAGCTTTAACAGGAGCCTGCTTGCTGCTCGGAGCTGTATTTGTTCCTTGCTAAGGACACCCTTGGGAGCACAGGGAAGAAAATTCTGACAGATTTGTTTCTTTTTATAAAAGGGAACACTGTACACAGAAACCTTCAGCAACCCTTTTCTGTTATGCTCTCTGTGTATTACTAAGTTGTGAAGGACATTGTCTATTATATAAAAGGCATTAAATGCCATTTCATGCTGACTTAATGGCTTGCTCAGGACATGCTTCTCATTACCTGTGTTGGGCTAATTTATTCTGTGCCCTGTGTTGCAGTTGCCAAAAAACATCTTTAAATATGCACAGAGAGTTTTGAGRTTACTCTTTAAAAAAAGAGAAAGAGAAAAAATGTGAAAATGTCAATTAAATCAACTTATAACTCAGTCCCCAGTATAATAAGCATTATTAAGGAAGCAAAAGATTTGTGTTACCATTTACAGGCAGATTATAATATTGTGGGAGTTCTTTGTGTTCCCTGAGTGAAGGACGCTTTCATAGACACCAGTGTCTTTGAGGACATTGAAGGTCTGACTGGTGAGCAGCACACAAGATTTTCAACTGGAAAATGGGGATTCATATAAGCCTAATTAGCATTGTGTGTTTTTTTTGTTTGGTTTGTTTTTCTGTTTTTGTATAGACAACCTCATCTGAATTAAACAGAGAAACATTTCTAAAGCTTTATAACCTTTAAAAAGAAAAAGGGAGGATAGGGCTTAAGGGAAGCTTGGGGTATCAGCTGTACTGCGTAGCCTCTATATTAGGCATCTCTATTCTGTAGGTAGATAGTGCCCTGGTTGCATGATGGCTGCATGAATTGGCTTTCAGTCTTGTCACTATACTGCTGTGACATTAATCTGTAGCAGAATTTGACCAAAGCATAGGAGTTTCTGAGGCCCTATAGGGAAAATAAAGTGGTTTTTTTTCCTTTATTGAGTCAATAATATATTTGGAACTGGTTACTGTCTAGGAAGGAATCAAAATTTGTGTTATGGTAGCTGGTAAATGAATGTCAGTTGAAACTTGTGGGAAAAAAAAAGGTGGGAGTATACTCTAGCACAAAATACTGTTCGAGCATAGCACAGGGATGCTCTATAGCTGCAATTCACTGTGTGTCCGCACTTAGGATGACAGTCGGATTGCATCAAATTGATTGGTGATGTGGCAGCTTTGACCTTGTTTTAACAGTCATTTGAATGCTTACTTTCAGTCTTAGCAGGGAGCATTATGGAAGTTGCAGTTGAGGGAAGTTTTGGCCTTGTATCATGACTATGAGTGAAAACCTGTCTACACTATTGTACTTATATCATACTAAAATAACAGTGGTATTGTTAGGCAATGTTGACCTTTAGGCTCGGGTAATTTTAAGCCTAACATGCTAAATGCTGTTGAAGAAAACCAGCTAAATCACAAATTCGGAAAGACTTATTTTATACATCTGTGATTTAAGGAAAATTGGAGATCTGGGATGAGATCCAGAACTAAGCTTCTCAAAGAAAGAGACTGAAGTAGTCAACTTTAGCTGATTAAAGATATTCTGATCCTGTTTTTCTCTGGTGTCTTGACCTTAGTAAAGTTCACTTAGTATGCAATGGAAAAAACAACAGGTTTGATAGCAAAATGCAGGAAATGCCTTCAATCGTGGCTGATTACAGTAGCAGCTTTTCTTCTGTTGTTTTCATTTTTCAGAATGCTCTTTCTATGTGCCTGAAACAATGTAGAATAATAGTGCTTTGGAGCCCTTTATTTTGTATTTCCAAGTAGGGCAATTAAATGTCTGGTTTTTCAATGGGTATGCATACTCTTCTGGGTGCTGGCAGATTTTGCAGTCAGGAGAGTGCAATATGAGAAATGTGAGAAAAATTAAGAATCGTTGCAGGGCATAGCTTTAAAACCTCACAAATTGTGTGTGTGTGTGTGTGTGTGTGTGTGTGTGGCAATTCCAGTGTATGTAAGATACCAGATATATGTAGAATTGTTTTTAAAATCTGCCTTTGCTTGGCTACTTCCTACAAAAATGGAAGTTTCACCACTATTGAGAACAGGATAAATCACTAGGAAGACACAGGAAGCAGGGAAGCAGCTCCGCAGGAAGAATGCAGCAGCTCGTGTTCATCTCACTTAAAGTTAGAATGTGACTAAAGCTCCTGAGTCAGGAGCCTGCTTGTCCTAGACTGCAGTTGCAACTGGGGGAGAAAACTGGGCATCTCTAGGGAGCTCTTGCACATTCTGGGCACCATCTACTGGGRGATTCTTGTCTCCTAGATGGGCATGGAGAGGACCTGGAACAAATTGTGGTACCCCCATCCAAAAGCTAATGTTTAGTGGGGTGAATCTGGGCCAAAATCCTGAAAAAAATGCATAGAAGAAAAYTATCATCAAAACAGAGCAAAATGTTTCAGGTGTCTGGTTGCTTTCATGTGGAAGGTAAATTTAAAACTGGAATTGTGATTCCATTTAAAAATGGAATTGTGATTGATTGGCTGGTGTCCTTTTATTCTGTCTTTCCTGCTATTCGTCATGGGCTGTAGTGTATAATTGGGGTTATTATGAGTTATAAGGCTTCATTGCTGAGATACTCAAATGAGGGGAACTACTTAAGATGAAATGAGGGTTTGTCTGTGTTCTTCTATTTTATGTAAAAAAAAAAAACTTTCTATGAAGGAAGCAGGGAAAGGAAAGAATGTCAGTATTTACAGTTATCACGGAACTTGTATATCTGAAACCCAAGTATTGTTTTATTTTCTGCCTGTTTGCATAATTTGTATTGCATTGGTGTTGAAATGATGGTGACTTTGGCACCTTCCTACTAAGAGCACCCAAAAAAACCATTTCAAAAGGCAAACTTTTGAACTGATCGAATGCAAGAAGCTCATTAGCATGCCCGYTGATAAAGTTGCTAAGTTTTCTGAACTTGATCTGACAGGCTTTTCGAGCTTCATGCCATCCTTTCACTGTCTTTCATCAAGGGACTTTATCAAATAATGATTTAGAATTGTTTTGCTTAACAGGATTATAAACGTACATAGTAGGCACTTTTAGCTTGCACTCCACCTAACCTATTGTTCTAATGTGCAACCTAATGCTCATGTTATTTGAGATATAAAAAAATAAGAACACAGAGTAAAGCACCCCAGCGTGAGCGTGTCCTTGGCTAAACCCCGGGAACTTGGTTGTCTGCAGCGGGGTCGCTGAGGACTCGGTGAGCACAGGGGCGACCACGTGCCATAGGTAGCAGTGGCTTAGCGTTCGGGCCTGGTAGCAGAGGCTGAAACAGTAATGACACAGATTGCAGCCTCTCATTCACAGCCAAACAGCAAGGTAGTTAGGAAATCTTAAAATAATAATAATAATAGGAAAAGGAGAATTTAACCAAACTGGAAATGAAGAGAGAAAAAAAAAGACCATTAGTAGCCTTAATACCAAGCACTCGTATGAACACGTCTCCAAGATGAGGACACTGTTCTGAGCAACAGACTTGCAGCTGTATGTGTGCTAGTTTTGCAAAAAACCTTTGAAAAGTCTGAAGCAAACGCTTTATTAAATCTCAAGGAACTTAACAAAGTGACAGATTGATCTCCTAGCTAGGTTAGCTGTAAGTTTATGGGACAGATAGTCATATACCATAGGCCGAATATGAAGCCAGCTCTGGTTCAGATAGTTCTGTAGTTGGTGTGAAAACGCCAGGCTTGCTGGCCATGTGAAGGCAGATTTGCCACTGGAGTTAAGTACAAAACTGGCCTAAATCAGGCCTCCAAGCATAGGCTAAGAAGCAGGCACTGTTGTAACTCTACATACCATTCTGGCCTTAGGCTCCTGGAATAATTACTGCTTTCCCAGGTAGGGGTCATGGAAGGACTGGGTTTAAAAAGCAGCGTGATGCAAATGTAAAAGGCAACTCTCTTGAAAAGGAGACGGAGACCACTGCCCTGGTGCTTAGTCAGTTTTTGAGAATATTTTATGTGATGCATATTTAAACTTCCAGAAAGTTCACTTATGCTCACAAATAAAAATGTGGAAATAATAAGAAAGGAAAAGCAACACAAAGGAAGGCTGTTGAGTGCTATATATTTATTTGTCGGCACATTATTTTAAGGAAACTCAGCTTAATAAGATAAGCAAATCATGTACTTGTAACGTCCTAAGCTGCTACCGAGAATTGTAATAAAGTTATTGTCAAAGCCATTAGAAAGCCATATATGGAAATAATTGTATATAAAATGTTTTTAAGCTACCAGAAAAGTCACTAGTTTCCTTAAGTTACTTTGCCTCTTCATGGCTAGTGTTTACAGAGCCACCAATGGCATTTATGTGTATGACTCASTGTGATTTTCTTGTAAGGTAGGCAGCAAACTTCCACGTGCTACTTCCCTCATCCTTTCTCCGACACCCTTCACAGTGCATGGCCTGTTTGCACATGACCCTGGGGATGGACATTATGCCAGAGAGGGAAAGCAATTGCATGGGTTTTAAAAAGTAAACATGCGCTGATGGAGAGTGTAGCAATAGTCACATTAAAAATCGGCATTTGCCATTAATATCAGATTTTTCTCATTTATCTCTCATTTGTACCAGGATTAAAAATATAATTTTTAAAAAGCGCCTTGGTGATGTCTTTTTAATAAAATATTTAAAGCAATGAAACAATCCACTAATGAAGGACATTCCTGATATATCTAGCCCATAATTTATGTATGGAAGTTGAGATTAAGTTTTTGAGATTTAATCACAAAAAAGGTAATATCCGAACATAAAAATATTTAATTTCTTTTTTTTTTTTGAGCAGCTTCATCCTCTTGCTGAGATCGGAATAGAGGGCATGAGTTAACTGGATATTTTGGGGACACTGATATATTTGTAGAATTGAGAMAAACATTTTGATGGATTCGTCTGTCTTTTGGAAAATTTTGCTTCAGACAGTACAAGTGATCCAGATTCTGTGATGTTTACTGGTTATGACTGAGATTTGTGTTGAAACTGCAACGTTACCGCAAAGAGTAGGTTTGTCCTAGGCACAGGAGAGATTTGCTGGGGCAGAATTGTGACTTTGTCCCGAAAACAATCTGTATAGCATGGAATAAGGTAAAAAGTAATTTGAGGAATGTAGAAATCTTACTTTAATTCAAATAGAAAAATAGTTTCAGCTTGCTAAATGAAGTTATTAATTTATATAAGGAGGATATTGCCTTCAGTTATGAATTTCAATAACAATAGTACCTGGAAAGTGAGTTTGATGGGTTCTCCGTGTCTCATTTTTGGGAATTTTCTCTCCAACCTTCTGCAGTTTCTTCTGTGAAAAGCCCACCTAGGACATGCAGCGGAGATGGGATTTTCCCATGCAGCAGAACAAAGGCAATAGCAAAATGATTTCAAATGCACTATTGAAAGGGTTTGCTGTTGTTGAAAGTCCAAAAAAACAAAAATAACACTGATCTGCATGTGGCTTCCAGAGCTTTCCTTTTAGATGTCCTATTCATGTTCGGCAAGGTACATTCCTTTACTGAACTGCCATTCTACAAAGAAATATCCTTGCTTTCAATATAGTTGTTTGTGGACAAAAATTTTTATCCTTTGTAGCTGGTGTTCACTCTGAAATGTATAGGCTTTCTGGTTTTGTGCCCCTGTCGTCAATTAGAGTGGAAACATGCTGTGGGGGGTATTTCTTTGTCGAGTGACTGATGACGTATGTCATCGTGTTTCTTAGCTTCTTGCCCTTGTTCAAATGCRGATCTATTTAGATCCATTAATATTCACCTGATTCAATGGCTACCATTAGCAAYATTTGACAGACTTTCTGATTTTATTGGTTTAAACCCATCGTGACTATTTAATTGCCTTCAACAGGAAAATTATCTGTGTTATCTAGATGACACGCGTGACACACAGGGCCACTCGCACCAGGTGCTTATCTTCCTGACCACTGTTTGAAATCGGRCTTTGGGAATCTGATCCTGTGCAGACCTAGGCAGTTCAGCATTTCTGGGAACTGGAAGCTGTCGGTGTCTCATGACGCTGGCTTGTGGAGGAATGAATGAGCATTATGGAAGTTTTCTTGCAAGTTACTTGCACCCAACCTGCTCTTCTGTTCCGACTTGCAGCAACCTTACTATAATTCCAATTCTTTCTTGGCATCCTGCCAGTCACTCCAGCTTCTGAGGTGCTTGTGATGCTGGCAAGTATCCAGAAATAGAAACCAAGGCTTAAATTTCTGTTTCACACTTTCTGAAAGAAAGAAAAGTTTAAAAAAATRTATTTTATGTAAGTAACCGCTTGAGTCAACTGAACTGACTGTGCAGATTATCTTGGCAAACAAGCCAAAGACAGAAGTAGGTTAATCTAACATTATTGCACTCAAGCAWTCTGGGCATTTTCCTAGCTTGAGTGCTCAGGCAGTTTGCAGTTGTATGTAATTACTCAAGCTGCAGGAACTCACTTTGTCAGACACAGATAACTTTTCTTAGTTCCTACAAAGCGAATGCAAAACACGAAAAAGAAGAATTTAATAGACCTTTGTCATTGAGCTATCGGACACTGTATCATTTGGTAAGCTCTGATTTAGAGGCAGACAGCTGGCACTAATACCAGGAACCAAGTAAAAGGCAGAATGAATCATTCTGTACAGACAATCAATTTACGTTCCAGCAACTGATAGCTGTGTACTGTGCTTTCTGACATGATAGGGGAGTTGGCTACTTCTTGGAACAGTTCTGGGGAGATAGGATTGCTTGACAACTCTTTTTCTATTACTTTTACATTTGTTTCCTCATCTGTACCCAAATGTTTTGTTACTTTGTTTGTTTCTATGAGAGATTAAAGGGCACATGCTACCCATTTKCTCACATTTATTTAGTCTCTGAACTTTATTTTTCCAAAGTTGTATACATATATATATACACACACACATTTTTAATCTGGAAACTGTAAATTAATAGAATAGATTTTGAATTGTTTTCAGTGTGCACAGCGGGCTATGATMCTCCTGTGGACTAGCTATGAATTTGGCACTTTGGCAGGCTCTCAGCTTACTTTTTCACCTCCCATCTGTTCTTCGATGGGAGTCATGCTGCTGTTGCTTTAGTCTCTTCCAGATTTCTTCTGACTTCATTCAACTCTGGTGCACTTTGTATTTGAGCCAAAAAGAATCTACTGGTATTAAATTCCATTAATGCATGAGTAATTAAGCTGATGTCCTCAGTGCCTGGAAGACCATTTTGAAAAGGCTTATAGACTTTGCTGCTTTGTTTTGGCTTGATGGCAAAGGACCAGATGTTTTTGTTCTGTCAAATAGGCTTGTAATTTGTTAAATGGTAAGAACCTTAAAATTGACTCATCCTTTTACAGGTATACTTGAAATTTCACTGCTTGTCTTTTCAGGTAACCAGAATTAAATATTTAGAATCTTGCTTTTATTTGCCCARTTCTCTTTCCCTCGTCAGGTTAATTCTTTTTTCAGATTTTCCGTTGCTTAACACGAGTCCTTGAGCCAGTAAGGACAACGGTGAACATTGTGTCCTTCTGCACTCTGTGGTGGCTYAGTGTTAGAGCTGTATTACAGTCCAGATTCTCTCAGGTTAGGAGATTCTGGTGTTCCCACCTATGCCTAATTTTCATTAAATTTCAAGCACATAGTGCAGTTAGACAAAATTTAAACATCTATAGACCCTAGCAGCTCCAGGGTGTCACCTGTCACTGCAAAGTCCTGCTTCTGGGATTGCAGTTAATGTGGCTCTGAGATCAGCTTCTGCTTTCAAGTGGTTCCATTTTTCTGAGCAACTTTTTGAATTTCATTCGTTCCTGTCATAACGATTMATTTTATGACCGTCTTTCCTTTATGACCTTGCTGCTATCCCCACTGGAAGCAGTTCCCAGATTACATCAAACCTAGTTATGCTTTGATTGATTTATCTAAACATCTTGACTTTCTGAAATTCAGCTTGTATTCTTCCATTTGGGAACATATAATACTGGATATAGACGTTTAAAAGATGAAGTTACAAACACGAATTTCTTTCCCTATCTTCAAGTGCCAAATGTTCTCATAAGATCTTGATGATGTCATAGGCTTGGCCTAAAACTTGTCTGTCCATTGTAACAGTTACGATTCACTGGGAGAGAAATGTGGGGGATGATTTTTGGAGCTAGGGGTTTCATTTTGTTTATTTGACTTCTGTGAAGGACAAATAGCTGTGTGATGGCTGTCACCCTGTAAATCTCTTTCCTGATATATGTAGTTAAATGGTTAGATATAGCCGTTCATGTTGTATCCAGTTAGATATTGGTTGTGCGTAGGAGCTGGTAAAAAAGGATGACTTTAAAGAATGTTTAAATATATAGTCTGTCCCAAGGGACCTTAATGTGAGTAATCAACTGAGGATCTACAGGAGCAGTGTAACTGATCTGGAGATGGGAAGGCCTGGTGTAGGGCATATCAATTACAAGGAACATTTCTATGACTAGTATGGATTTCAGCCACATAACCTATATCTGATAAGGCTTGTATTGGTGGGAGACAGTAGATTTACTGTAAGTGAGGTAAATCYGACTTTGTTGGACTATGACAGGCTTCTTGCACATGCACAAGTCCCTTTGTAATATGTATACTGCACAATTGATTTGTACATGCACAGTAAGTCATCCAGCGCTTCCCAGAAATATCTGATTTGCTGCACAGATGTGCAATGATTATGCAGCATTTGAGTAATAAGTCCAGTGCATCCCAGAAATATTTGATTTTTATGCTGCCATGTGAGAAATGCATGTTAGATTCAGGTCAACCAGCATGTCTGAAAGTCTTCAACATAGATCAAATAAATAAATAAATAAATAAATAAATAAATAAATAAATAAATAAGCTCCCAGGTAAGATCGGGGAAGAAAATGAACATGTCTGGGGAAGTCCAAGCATACTGTTGCCCTGGACATGTCCAGGGAAATTCCAACGTAACGTAACTTCTGAAGGGCTGTTTAATCTTTTAATGTGTCTGACGGCTTCCACTGTGCGATGCTAACTTTGATGCCTAAAGACCAGGCACTGACAGGGAGGCACTTCTAAACACATCCTTAGAGTGAGATGAAGGCTTCTCACTCCTCACTCAGATGGCATTTGCTGACATTAAGGACTTTTGCAACAAAACCTGTTTCTTTCTATRAGCTTTTGGGTAAGATTTGTGCACAGAGGCTGAYGTGGGATTTTTTTACTCATTCAGATTTAGAGCTTCTCTGCAAAGTTATTTCTGATCGATTCCCCCTATGGAAACTTCTCTAAGAGTGCTAGGAGCTAAGTTCCAAGAAAGTATCCACACCTGAAGTCCCTAAAGGACAAACTTTGTGCTTTTGCTTCTTACCTCCTTAGGTGTTCAGGTATACACTCTACAGAGGCACTTAGAGCCTACACAGAGGTATAAAAATAAAATAAGCCATGCAATATCACTGTTGACTTTTTTTTTTATCACTTATCATTAAATATTATTACATGTTCTTTGTATGTGTGTGGTTTTTTTTTTTTAAATGCAACTGAGAAGTTATTTTATGCACTGCTTTTCCAGAACCTTTTTAAGCTTTGCCTAAGGCAAGTGGCAGGTAAATTAAATGGTACCTAACATCCATTGTTTTGGGTGGTGAGGTCACCATCAGTGGTATATTTAGAAAATACACAGAGGGCAAGACAGGAAAGGTGGATATCCCTTTCTCAACCTGGTTTTGACCTCACCCAATTTAATAACCAAAGAATTGTGCATTTTCTCACAAACATATTTGTGGAGGCTGATCAGAGACAGCTGCTAAGATGTGTTGTTTAACAATGAATGTAAAATATTCCTGTGAGAGTATTTCCCAGCAGCTTTTGAACTGCGGAAAATAATTATACTTGCAAAGATGGGAGCATTGTCTTTCAGCCTTCTCACTGCAATCAGAATTTTGCATTATAAGTCAACTTTAGGAATCCAATCCAAAACAATCCAAGTTAAAAAGTAACTGTTAATTCAACCTATGTAATCAATAATTTGCTACTCTGTACTAATGCAAAAAATAAAGAGTGGTTTCATCATTGAACATGGGTCATATTCACATAGACAGAATTTGAGATATGCAGCAAGTGAAACAGGCTGAAGCTTTTCTATACACTTCTGATGCTGTGTTAAAAGCAACTGTGCTATCATGTTGCTAGGGAAAGAATAAAGGCCAGGTCTTGCAAAGTGCTTGTCATTGCCTGCATCCCTGTTGGCTTTAACCAGGCCTGCTTGGTGACTACTACCAGCTTTTCAGGCACACGTGCAAAGGAGGACTACAAAAATATGGTGGTTGCCATTTTCTGTATAGTTTGTAATCAAATTGAAGAGAACAAAACTGGAAGGCTGATTTAATTTGCAACCTTTTTATTGCAGGGACCTGAAACTGGACAATATTCTTCTGGATGCTGAAGGCCACTGCAAGCTGGCTGACTTTGGAATGTGCAAGGAAGGGATCCTGAACGGAGTAACAACCACAACCTTTTGTGGCACGCCTGACTACATAGCTCCAGAGGTACTTTTTACACTGCACTAAGAATACAGCATGCATTGTTTTAGACCTTTTTTACGTGTAAATGAAATTAGATTACACATTCCTATGCAATCTTAGAGAAATCTGTTGCTTTGGATGATGCAAACAAATTTCATGTGAGTAGGAGTGACCAAGTATGGCTTTTCTGTTATTTCTTCCCTGAGCCTACCAGTATTCTTCTGCATATTCTTATTTCTGACACAGCATCACACCAAAAGCACTTAATAGCTATTAAGATTCTAAATATAATGGAGTACTATCAACACTGATCTTTAATAGATGTGCAAATATTTTTAATTTTTAGTGAGACCTAAAAGGTGATATTTTGATTCTAGGAAGCATAATTTGGTACCATTTTGAATTAGATTTTTGTGGGAATATCATTTAAAGTAGTTGTGAGTAAAAGATACTATTTTTGTGGTATTGTCATTCACATGGATGAGTAGAAAATGCAGACTGTTACGTAGAAAAAAAAAGGGAGCTTTTCACATAGATGTTGCATCTCACTTGGCAACACCCAGATTGATTTGAAGGAGTTTACTGGATGGATAAAAGAAATGGCACATATTTGTGTTGATTTGACATATCCTAAATTTTGCTGAGTCTACATCATTTTGTTAGACTGTCTCCTAGACAGACTTTATCTGATGAGTTTTGTTATTAACCGTTTTGCCAAAGATTCAGTGCAAAGTTTCACTGGTTTGTGTTTCATCAACCAGAAATTCGTAGTGGGCAAAATATGTTAGTTTACTATTTACTGAAGATGACAAGTCTGAAATTCATATTGATAGAGTTTGTGGCTGTGAAGCTCAGTAGGAGAAGGAATAAGGTGTGAATCATCTTGAAATAGTAGCGCTGAACGAGTGTTTTATAGCCTTTGAGAAGAACTCTGGCAATAAGAAAAAGCAAGCATGATGGCTTTGTTTTTGTAGGACTTGCTTTCTGATTCTGTTTCAGAGTTGAGTCCTTTGATGACTCCTTTAAAAATTATTGCTAAAAATCAAACATTAGTAAGGTTACAGGAACTTTTTCATGGAGTCAGTAACTTTAGCTTCCCTTTTGTTATACTAGTTGGAGCAACCTTATCTCCTGCCTCTATTTGCATCACACTTGCTTCTCTCAATTTTCTTTTCTGTACCAAAACTGGAGTTTCAAAAAGTACCCGAAACAGTGGAAAAGTCTAGATTTTTTAAGAATATTAATTTCTGTTAATGAACTCTGTAAAGTTCAATATCCAGTCACCTAAGAATCTAATTGGGATCCAAGCATCTGGGTTCAAAAGTTAAACTCATTTCTGCTCTTCTGTTAAAACAGCATTTGGTTTTATATACACAGCAAAGTCATGATTCCCCAAAACATTCTTAAAGAAACGCACTCCACCATGTGGATTCTGCCAGTCGTACTCATATTGTGTAAGGGGTCCAGGTGCTTGTTGCCATCCCAGATCATTTAAGCCATTCAGCTTCACCTTCTATWGTCACCGACTCTCTTATCCCCAGTCCCGTGTCATGCTGAAACACGGCAGCCAAACTGCAAGCTGCTTCTCAGGGGAGAGGAGCCAGAAATGAACCTTGTTCCTTGTACAGCGATAGTTGTGTAACCCAGTGTAATACAATAATAATCCGTCATGCTAGCGAYTACTCCCCACTAAAGGTGTTCATCACAAGGTTGAACTTTTGCTACCCGAAAGGTTGCAGCCATTTTTTTTTTCTGAAAGCAAAAGCCATTAAAGCAAATTCTACAGCCCCTCTAACATTCAGTGTTTTAATGCTGTAAAAAGGACTTCAGCAAAGAGGCATTTGGCTTCCTTCAGTCCTTAAAGGACAGATGTAAATCTCTTCAGTGATCTTTGGGCAGCAGTATGAACTGATCTGGTTTGTTTTGCTCAAGAAAGGGACAGGGGAGTATTTCACGTTTTCCACTAATCTGTTTTATGTATGGAATTTTTTCCTCCTACAGCATGGCATGTTATGAACAGTCAGGAAGGATATACAGCTCTTGCTCGTGAATATGCTCTGTTACTCAAGGGACTGATAAACTCAGTGCTTCTGAGAACTACATGCGGGCACTGAGCTCTGTTAGCAGGGGGCATTGAGTCTCATCCCATCCAGGCATGAGGAGGAGAGGGGCTGTGGTCATTTTTAAGAGAGTAAACACGCAGCTGAGAGTGTTTTCTGACTCGCTGAGTCTCGTGTTCCCCACCAGATCCTGCAGGAGTTAGAATACGGCCCGTCCGTGGACTGGTGGGCTCTGGGTGTGCTCATGTACGAAATGATGGCGGGGCAGCCCCCCTTCGAAGCTGAYAACGAAGATGATCTCTTTGAATCCATCCTTCACGACGACGTCTTATATCCCGTCTGGCTCAGTAAAGAAGCCGTCAGCATTTTAAAAGCCGTGAGTCTCCAGTTGCTTGTTTGTTTCCTCCTCCTCCTGTTTTTCTTTTTGTTGTTGATGTTGTTGTTTGTTCTTTTTGATCAAAATTGAATTTGCCTGAAGTCTTTGAGAGCAGCCACCGCTGGGAGTTCACGCTCAGTTCAGAGAGCCACTGCGAGGAGAACGGGGCCTGGGATAAATTACGCTGCCTGTGGGAAAGGCACAAGCTGGTTGTACTCCAGGCAGTTGCGCGCTGCACAAAGCTGCGCGCCGCAGGCTCCTGTTTCAGGGAAAACCCAACCCGGCCCTGGCACGCTTTGGGCACCGCACRCTCCCTGCGAGTGGGGGGCAGCGTTAAGGAAGCAGCGCGCTCCGTTAATCCGCTTAGGAACGGGCTATCCTCCTAAATTCATCCCCGTGATCAAGCTCTGTTGAAGTCTACAGCAGTGAAAGCTGAGTGCTCTGCTGCTTCCTTCACGGAACGACTTCATTAGCAGCCTCCCTCCAGGGTGACTGTTTCTGCCCTGGTTGGTGGCTTTGAATTTGTGATGAGTGACAGACAGAAATGTTTGCCACCCTTCACAGCAATTATTTTACTCAGGTGAGTTGTGCCACTGAGGACCTTCCACGTCTAAACTTCACTAAAGTCACAGAGATTTTTGGTATGGCATTTTGGTTTCAGTCTCTACCACATCTGTTCCTGTGACTCCTCAAGCACGGACTTCTTTCTGTGATTCTAGGTTAGCTATCTGTTGTTCTGAATGATGGAAACATTGCTCGGAGGGAAAAAGTTAGCTGATAACCCTTGATAAAACGAGCAGCAGCAGAGCCATTGCGTGGACTGGTATCTATTCCAAAAAGTATCTGTTTCACAGAGGAAGTGGAGAAACAGGTTTAATAGCTGCCCTGCGTGCCTCAGTGGTGGCAAGTTGTGAGAAGTCTAACTCCTGATGTTGTACTTGTCCTTAACCACACAAATGCAGACACAGAACTGGGCTGCGTGTTTAAACGGTATTTTTGTGACTGTGAGTAAAAGGGCGTTGAACAATAGTTTCTTTTAAGCCTGACATTAATATAAACATTTACTTTGATTTTCATGAGACTGGTTTCCTAATTCTACTTTTTGATAATAATATGATTATTTATGTTCTAGCCTAGTCCATTTTTAACACTTTCTAGCTAGATTCAATCCCTAATGCCATTTTAAACCTTAAGAAGAGAGCTGCATCCATTGAATAGATTTGTACTGTAGTAAGAGATTCCTCATTGGACAAGATGCCTTGGCTAGCATGAATTATATAGAAATGAACGGAGCTGTGCCAGGTTGCATCATACAAAGGAAGATTTCCCTTACAATTAGTAGCCTGCTGTYTGTACAGCTAGGGTGTGGAACGAGTTTGAAACCTGTGCTCTTCACCTCACCTTTGGCTACGTTCTGTTCAAAGAAGAACAAGGAAAAAGGGAAGAAAGGAAGAGCGTCTATGTGTTTTCCCACTGAATGCCAGCAAGAGATTAGCTTTGGAAGACTTCCTTTCCTCACATTGTGCTATGAGATGTGGATTTCATTCTTTAGAAATGGTATTTTTACACTCCTCCAAATCGCACGTAAGGAAAGTTTAATAACATGACATTCACTTGTATTGAGTAACAATGGTTTTTATTCTTTCAAGAAGCATTTCACTCATTATTTCTAAGAGAATACTTCTGGGGATTATTGTACAGCTCACTATTGCAAGGCAGCATGTTGCTTATGCCATCAAATCCCATAAATCTTATTAGTCCCGTTCCTGTGAATTGACAGGAATTGCTATTTAAAATTCTTCCTGCTGCGGTAGGAAAACAATCCCGCATTGTGACTGGAATACGTGCTGCTGACAATAGAGGCGAGCAGGATACGCGGCTTGCAGGGAGGAGCAGCAGCCTGTGCCCAGCTCGGGCCAGGGATGGAGGGCGGCCGTGCCTGCTGCCCACGGCGCGTGTTCCCGTGCCCAGGTCTGTGGTGGGAGAGGCCGCRCAGCCTCTTGGAGAAGCGTCTTGGGCTTCACCTCCGCGCTGCAGGGCTGTCTCGGCAACGTCGGATCCGCTGTCCCGAGCGCCCACGGGGCGCTGCAGCGGAAGCGTTCGGATCCATGAATGAGGGAGGCCTCTGCGTTCCTGCAGGAAAACAGAGTGGCAGCCGCCCCAGCTACGGCTGCCGGCCCCACTGCCAGCCGTCTCATCCATGCTGCCCAGCAGCCTGTTCTTGTCCTGCGRTTCTTAAGGATGACATGTGCTGGTATGGACTCCCTGCTCCTGCCTTATACAAAAATGGGGTACAACAGGTACTTGATTCAGATTTTGCTGCTTTGGTACCTCGTTCATATAGCTGAATAGCAGCTCCTGCAGTTTCTGTGCTCTGTTTCTCCAAAGCACATGGCTGCTGCTCCCTGGCCTGCTCTATCCTACTCACCAGAGGCTCCTGGAGATGAAATAAAGCAGAACATCGGAATGCACTTTGTGCTTTTCCAGGAGAGCTCACCAAAGCACAGYAATCCCCTCAAAACCTTTGTTTCTCTTGCCCTTAGAACATAGATCCATTTGCAAAGGAGCTTACCGTTGAACACAAGCCCGAGCAGAAAGGCTGGTCTTTGGGGTGGCACGTGTGTTTCAGGGACCACAAAGAGCCGCCTGGCTGATCTGTGTTATGCGTTCACAGTGATGGCAAAACAGCTCCTGTGGATAATTCACCTAGCTATCCTAAGGTCTCTGCACAGAAATTCTTTAGGAAATAGGTAGAGCAATTGCTGGTAAGAGAAGGAAGAAATAACAGACGAAAATCATAACAAATATCCTTAGCTGCCATGATTTGGTGTTGATGCCTTGCAAAAGCTGAACAGCATTTGGAGATAAAATAAGAGAGGATAAATAAAATTAAAAAGAGAAAATAAAATAAGAACGATCCCAAACATCTTTTAAGCTGTCTATAGGGGGATAATATTTTCTCACTCTCAGTATTTTGGCCAAAATTGGAAGTAGAAATGCTGAAAGGGAAAMTGTTCTTGCAGTACTGCCAGCCAGATGAAACTGGGAGGTGTTGGAAATCAGCTGGAAATGTTTCCTAGACATCAGAGTCCTCGAATTTTCTAGGTTGGCCAGAACCTCCAAAACATAGAGGAGGTCCTTGTTGCACGCACTGAAGAATGAACTTTTGCACAGGACTGTCTCTGAGAAATAGGTGGCTGGACGACACGGTGGTTTCCAGCGTTGCCGTTAGARTTTTGTAACTTTTTCCTCCTCTCCCTCTCCTCCCCTCAGTTCATGACAAAAAACCCCAACAAGCGGCTTGGCTGTGTGGCCTCACAGAACGGGGAAGACGCGATCAAGCAGCATCCGTTTTTCAAGGAAATCGACTGGGTCCTTCTGGAGCAAAGGAAAATCAAGCCACCCTTCAAACCTCGGATTGTAAGTAGCAGTTTGTGTGACATTTGGAGAAACCTGGGTCTGTTCATTCTAGTTGTTGTCTGTGTTGAAACATTAAACGCCTTGATACAGAGTTTTGGGGTTGAAACGGTAGTATYGGAATCACACTGCCCAGTCATTCTTTCTGTGGAGGTAAGTGGCAAGAACACAGTARTGCACAGGGAGATATTTGTACGCAGACACATAAACCATAAGAGGGGGTCTGAGGCCCTGCTTTAATTCTTTTCCTGTGTTCCTAACGATACCTTGGTGTGAAAAGTGTTTCAAGGAACGTTTACCTTCCACATGAAGGCTGCTTCAGTCTTACATTGCCAAAGGCCGGTGGATTTAGTAGTGAAAGGCAAAGGAAAGAATCTGTGATTATTAGYATTTCAACTAAAGATATGAAAAAGTACATATTCCTCAGCTGTATGGSGAAAAGAAGCATTCATCGTAGATAAGTTGATATATTTACTTGTTGCTAAGCAATAATCAAGTATTTATGTTTTGAATGGGCAAAATAGGCAAACCTCARCCTTACATGCAGAAACAACAAAAGCCAAGCAAAAACACTGTATTTTTCTTGCCTTCCTCTAGACAAAAATAAGCAAATACTGTGTGCCTATAGTTTAGCAAATGTCAGCTTTTTAGCTGAGATTATGTGCAGGAAATTTTGTAGCAGAATAGTAAATGAAAATAATTTTATGATAGATCCTTAGAAACTGAGTCACACCTTTGACTTTGCACGTTCCTAATTATTTCAAATTATTTGTTTGATTTGCCTGTAGATGTGGTTCAGGTAGTTTTTTGTTTCTTTCTTTAGATCATTTATGAAGGGGTTAAAAAATGGGGCTTACSGCTGAATCCTAATTCATAAAAGTTAGAGGTAGAGAAGTCACCTCTGTCATTGCAAAATTACAGGCTGTGGCACGCAATACATTTAGTTCTAGTGTAGGAAGAGGCATTTCCCTGGCTTTTCTGTGTGGAAGGTGAAGATGGGGCCGCTCATGCAGGGATCGGTCAGAATAGGAGCCTACAGGGAGCTTCCTGTGGTGGTGCTAGTTCTTAAAAGTCAAGARGGATTTGGTGTATCAGGCCTTCTTTTTCACTGCTGCTATAAAGGCCTTCTCTGTTCTCAGTGCAGCTTCTTTCTCTTCCTGGTAATTATGTCACTGCTGTTATGTTGTAAAACCATTTTTATTTTGTTCACTCCTCCCGTTTTGTTCCTTCTGTCCTTTACCTGTTTCATTTAATGACATTTAAGTTGKGTACTTCAGCTTTAGTGGTAATTTCAGAGGATTTCTGAGCAGTCCTTTGTAAAATGCCCAAGATAACTCATTGCCCTTTAATAACTGYTAGGCTGATTTTATACATTATGTTTTAATTACACCTTCTTTCATTTTTCTTCAGGCTGCTTCTGTAAGATTTTATACTGCGTCTTCCTGTATTGTATATGCCAACTTTCTTTATTCTACCTATTTGATTCCCGTAGTCTAATAGTTCTCTGTGCTGCTTCGTTTTCAAAGCTCCTTCTTTATAGCGATGAATTTAGATAACATATAGTCTATTGTACAGGCATCCTATTATTTTTGTGTTCTTAATTTGTTTTCTCTAAGATTTATTYCATGATATCCCAATCCTGACAGGTTTTCTATGCTTAGAAATGGTGTAGTTATGTTATAATTACACTATGTTTATGACCCATCAACTGGTTCATGGCAGCTTTATAAATTTTGCAGCTCTTTGAGTTTTGTTCTATAGAAATCTGGGTAATTTTACATGTCCTCTCAAGACTGAAGAAATTATTAGAGAGAAATAAGGTGTGACRTGTATGGACACAGGGTGGACAGAAAGACCATACCAAGAAAATATAATTACTAATAATTACTAATGATGCAATTTTGGGAAATGGGAAAGGRATCTCTAAATTTCGTGTAGGGAATCATTAAGGCAGTAAAGTTCAAAATCATCATAAATGGTTTCATGGTGATTTTGGATACTTGCCAAGCATGTGGAAATTGTACTCACTTTGAAAGATACAAAAAAAGGCATAAGTTGAGAGCTAATGAAATTAAAGTCTCCCTTAAAATCTAATAAGAGATCCACACTAAACTTAGTTGCGAGTGTTGCATCAAGATGTGTTCATTCAGATGGATAGGCAGAATTACATTGCCTGTGTTCGAAATGTGTTTTGGTTTTTAATCTCCTTCAGTACTGATGGAGAGCACATTAAGTGAAAGTGACTTGTAATATTAAAAAGGAATACAAAAATTGAGTTTATAATTTTAGTTTTAGATGAACCCAGGACTGTGAAAAAAGCAGGAGAGGCCTGTTCAATAGGCAAAAAACAGACACTCTTGCTTGTGGTGTGAGTGTACACATGTGCAGGAAGAACAGCATACAATGTACATATAGTGCAGTGTGCATTTAACCTGAGATTGTCAGGCACATATAAAATTGTGCTTATGCGGAAATGCACATGTTTACACAGGTATTCACCTAATTCCTGACCAGCCATTAGGATGACTAAGGGGGGAAATTTTATAATGACTATATCATCTGCCTTTTAACCAGTTTTAAAGCACAGTGCCTATTGAAATGAGCTCTGGGTAAAATAAAATGCTGACACGAGACATTTAAAAACATTAGGGAAAATGCTCAAACAACTGAGGTCTCGTCACGCAATGGAATAATCTCCCAAGGGAGGTTGCTGAGGTTTTAATGTTGAAGCACATGCTGCTTCCCTTYTGCCTCRCTGTTCCACCAGTCCCCAAAATGCTTGGGCATGCACCCTGGCTAGCACAACAGTCTGTTTCTTTTCTCATACCTTTTTAGTCTTGCTTCACTCTATGCAGGCTTTATCTGTATCCTCTTGAAATCAATACTGAGGTTCCCACTGGCGCCTCCTTGGCAGTCTGAGGCAGCAGCTGGAGGAGACCATATAGGTTTCCTGAGGAGCTATGCATAACAGGGTAAGACCTCTGCTTCTCCAGAGGYCAGGTGTGTCTCCACCTCTGCCAACCAGAAGTTTGAATTTCCCACTGGACTTCACAGAATGATAGAATGGTTGAGGTTGGAAGGGMCCTCTAGAGRTCATCTAGTTCAACCCCCCTGCTCCAGCAAGGACACCTACAGCACGTGGCACAGGGTGMYRTCSAGGYRGGTTTKGAAGATCTCCAGAGAAGGAGACTCCACARCCTCTCTGGGCAGCCTGTTCCAGKRCTCTGTCACCCTCACAGTAAAAAAGTTCCTCCTCACATGGACATGGAACTGCCTGGGTTTCAACTTGTACCCATTACCTCTTGTCCTGTCACTGGCCACCACTGAGAAGAGCAAAGACTTGGAAGAAACTGCCTGGTCATTTGTTAGACAGATTCTTGAGGGGTTTTTTATGTCATTCATGCTGTGGATGTATACAAATATATTCCTACTTATATCAGAAGTTAATACCATTAATGTGTTTCTGATATGTTAATTATTTGCWCATTCTAATAATGTCTTTGAGGCTGAAATTTCTTGAATGAAAATTAAAAAGCATACTGGAAAAGATTGCTAGGTGTTTGAAGCTTTCAAGAGAGCTCGGGACAGAACTGTCATACAAATGGCTCAGACTTAGACTACTAAGCAGTGAAAGGAGTGGAACGCCAGGTTGTACTAGATAAAGCCAATGGAAGCAGATCTGGTGGCCTTAAAACCTGCTGTGAAGAATCTTTGGCTGCTATTCCAGCTTAATGACCTAGAACAGCAAATATGAAGGGGCGAAAATGCACTGGGTCCAATGCTGTGATGCATGTTGTCTACCAGTCCTCCCTCTCCTAAATCCWGATTTATAAAGCTTTAGAGTTGCAAAATTAATTTATTCTTTGGGACCATTTCTCCCATTGGAGTTATTATAAAGGTTAGGCTGCTAGAAAAAATAGCTCTTGGATCTAAATAGGGCGGAAATATAGAAATAAAGCAGGCTTTTGAGCAGGTTTGTAGAAGGCACTTGCTGCATCTAAGTTCCAGTGACCTTGATAATGTCTGTAGAAGATGATTCTTATGCTCTTAAAAAAATAATTCTTAGAGTTTCAGAGAATGTCGTGAAACTTTCTATTATTCTTCTCTTTTGATTTTAATGCAGACATGACAGTGTAACTTTATATTCAAGAAACAAGTTCGATTTTAGTGTGAGCAGAATTCCATTYTCCAAAGTGATTTTTGTTCCTTTTTTGAGATATTTTGGCTCATGTATTTTTYCTGGAGTTTTTCCATTTGGTGAATGAAATCTTCATCACCAGCAGCCATCTTCATCACCTGGCAGCTGGCTGTAGTTTCCAAAATGATTTATTGCTCATGGACCACAAAGGCTTTGACAGTATTCGGTCATTCTCTTCTCTCTATCCTTCTTTGTTTCCATGGTTAAGCTCCTGGTTTGGTTGAATTGGATTTTCTCCCTTTCCAAAGCACGTTTGTCATACAACATATGAAAATGAGGGTGCGATAGGTTGATTTCTATCAAGTCATTGATATTGTGTTACCCTTGGCCAGTCTTGCTTGATGGCATGATGGGATGATTCTGTTGCCCAAGTTGTTATTTACTGGCAAAATTTATATTTGAAACAGGAATATTTTGCTGTTGCCTTACTGTTCTGCAAATACATGAGATACTGCAAGAAGTTCTCTTGCGTTATGCCATTTGAGGGCACAGCTGGTGCTCTACTTGCTTTCCAGAGTGAGGTTGTAGCCTGCTAATTTATCACTGGCACCAGCCAGTGAAGTTCTCAGAGAGTCCTGCACCAGCGATGTGAAGAGTGGGAATATGTAACAGCCCAGCCCACAGGATTGCTTCCCAGGGAAGAAGGAAATTTATGGTCCTAAATTTGTAGCTCATTTATTTCAAGTCAGCTTCACAAGAGCATTGGTTTCTTGTGTCTTTGTAGAGCTAGACCAGCACAATAAACTGAACACCTTGCTTCTCAAGCTGTAGATCRCAGTGACTCTGTGCTGCAAAAGAAGCATGAGACCTTTGGAAACTGTTATGCAGTTCACAGCAAAGAAAATCTCCCTGCCTTTTAGGCTGGGTTTTCTCTGTCAGCCTGCATGCACTCATGCAAACAGACCTGCCCTTTTTGTTTCCTCTGTTGCAAATGTCAGGGTTGGGAGCACTTGAGGCTAAGGAGTCCTCAGCATGCAAATGCTGAYGGGCTGTGAGCCGGAGGGTAACGCAAAGCCTGGTGAAACAGATGTTTGCCATATGTATTATCTTTTCAGCAATTACGCCAAAGTTTCATCTGTAATGRTTTTATCAGTGCCTGTGGCAATCCATACTTAGTGTGGCCGTATAAAGATGGAGTTAATGAAATAATCGTATTATGATGATTTACTGTGAACATGCAGCTTTCATAGAGCACTGCTTAATTTTATGTATGCCCGTGTGGATTCTAATGTTTCTGCCTTAGAAGATAACCATATTTAAGAGTGTTAGAAACAAAATGAACAAGTCAGTCTATTGCAGAATTGTCTTGCAGATCTAAGCAGGTGCTGCCAAAAGGACCYATTTAGACCTTCTAATCTGACCGCCTCCAATTCTGAGATTCTTCCAGTCCTACCATTTCATCATTGAGAATGTTTTCTACTTATATGTGTATTCTTTCTCTGGTTCTGACTTCTGTGCCATAGAAGATTGAACTAGCAACCAAGACCTGAGAATTGCAAGATAGATAGTCCTTTTACCGTCTTTCCTAGGAACTAGGAGGGTTGCCCAGGACTCACCACCTAACCWTTTTACGCCTCACTTTGCTCTCTGTGGAGATAATAKTRTCTCTCAGTGCTTACTGTACGGTTGAGCTCTGTGGCAACAGAGAAGYGATGTGATTGAGAGGCGTTAAAACYCAAATGTTCAAGATCAGATTGGCTTTAAATGCYCTACAMCTGCATCGCTACCCTTGGAAGAGTGTTCTGTGCTCTGCCAGACCTCAGTGTTGGGAGATTTCATCTTGATTTTCGGTCTGGAATTGCCTATATTAATTTGCACGTCTCTTTTTACCTCTAAGATAAACGGTTGTCTAATCGCCTGCCCCTCAGTTATCATTCTCTGAGCCATGGTCTCTGTATTTAGTTTCCCTCTGAATCTCGACTCCCCTGTTAAGTCTTGACCTAAGGATGTCGGCAATGTGTTCTCCTTTGATTTGGAGCTGCAGCAAAGGTTTGAAATAAATCCGTTGCCAGGTACCAAATTCTAGTGGTAGACGGTGCTTAAGAGCTGCGAGCCGAGTCAGTGAGCACCAGCATTATTTTTTGCTTTTCCTGCCCTCTCCAAATGAGTGAAAAACTGGTGCAGTTTTGGCAGACGTGCGTAAACAACCTGTGCCAAGGCAGGTGCCCCCAGTGTGTGAGAGCCGGGTCTCATCAGCTCCTGCTGAGGGAGAGAAGCGCGCGGCTGAGCTGCTGCAGCAGCCCCTGCTTACGTGGCCTACGGCTGGAGTCCTTAAAGAGGGACCGCATTTCTGGAGGAAACTGTCAAAGCGAAGCCTTGCAAACCTCCCCGTGCTGTCAGACTGCGTTTCGTACGTGACTGTTAAGAGGCAAAGATATTTCAACTTTTTAATGAGGGATTTTTTAGCCTCCTGTTGGGAAGCCATGATACTGTTTAATGGGGGGATTTTTGATACGCCGTCGCTTTTTTTGTGACAGTGGATTGTGTTGCCGTAAGTGCAGAATTATGACTTTGCCTTTACACTGTGGGGAAGAAGCCCTTTGAAAATGCAATATCATTCAGTTATGCCGAAAGGAACCGTAGGAAATAACTGGCCAAGTAAATTTATTTTTGTATGAATGTTCTYTCTTTTCAAGTTTGCTTCAGTGTGAATGTCCCTCTTTAAGGTAAGGCGTACAGTATGGGGAAAATGCCAAGGTAGGTCCATTTTTAGGCCTGATAACCTTGAGGTGTCCCTGCAGTTTCATAATATATTTCCATTCGGTCATCGGTGCATGGCAATGAGCATTTAGCAGGTGGGCACGCAAGGGGCTATACTGCATGCGAYTGCATGAAGTGTTACCGCTAAGACCAAACTCTGGGAAGTGGTCGTCAGGCCTCAGGCACTCATGCACCATCTGAAAGCATTGTACATTATGTATTCCCCACTTTCYTGCAGGCATTTCAGGCATAGGAAGACAGTGGGCCGCCTTCTGAGAGTGCCGCTATGATCACTGATACCGATGTAGAAGCGCAGGTTTAGAAACAGAGGGGAAAATGTGTTTGACAGAATTGTCGTGTCCTTTACAGACAAAAAAAAAAAGAAAAAGGAAAATGGATGTGGGCTTGGAGGCCACAGCTGTTGAAATCCAGCATTTTCTTTTTTCCTTTTTACTCTGATCCTGTCACAGGGGTATCATGAATTAGAAGATTGAATGTGAGGTGGTTGGAGCGTGTATCACTTTTGTGTTAGCCAGTTTGCTACAGGTTGAAAGCATCAACCTTGGGTAGTTTGGCTTGCAGGAGACAAAGAGCAGCATTGCCCCAAGAGCAGCGCTGCCTCCCGGGACACACGTGTCACCAGCTTTGGGCGTGCAAAGGGTCCGGGCCACTCCTGCCTTTTCTCGCAACCAAGCAAAGGACTTTGGCTTTCAAATGACTCCAATAGCTTGGGACCTTGTACAATCACTAATCTCTGCCAGAAGTGGATAGCTTTCCAGGAGGTTATGTCCTGCATGTGTCACAATTTAAAGAAGTGATGAGTAAGCAATCTGGTCATTTTAAAGGTTTTTAGTGTTTGTTTAGATGAGCAAGGTTCTGGTTTCCCAGAATTGCTCATTCTCTTAGGCTTTGTTTTTGTTTCTGATGCTGTTCAGTGCCAGTGTGCGCAGCAGCTGTTTTTAGCTGCGATTACCACAACACTAGCATTAAAGAAGTATGRAAGCTACTTCCCAGCACTGTAGGGTCCCAAATATTTATAAGTTAAACAATTTTTATTATGCTTCTCCTGATTCTGTACTGGGCATGCAGCAGTGTTTGTTTGGTTTTGTTGAGTCCTGGTCTTATAACATTAAGATCTTTTAATACTGAATAATTAAATTAATTTAACCATYTATTAAACATACATTTTTAATTAGTGTCTGTTGGCACTATTGAAGCAATAGGCAGCAGGGCCATTGCAGATTTTCTTTTGAGTTCCTTAGAATAACACTGATTCCCTTTCAGTTTTTGGCTGCTTAAATCTCCAGTACTATTTTCAGAAAGTAATCTAAGCCATTAGGTGAAATAATATTTTCATGGTTACTTACAGTATATTCTTAAGCATTCAAATAGAAGCACTTTATTTTTATATTAGCATAGATAATAAATAAAATTCCTGATTTGAGCCTGTTTCTGAGGCCCGTAAAGCTAGAGATAAAACTCCTGATTTAGGAAGCAGTGGAATCTGGCCCTTTATCAGATAGGGGAGAGGAATTTATCAGAGGAAAGGAATAACTCGCCCAGAGCTGAAAGTCCATGGGCAAGTCCCATTTGCAACTGGAGTCCAGGTGAACTGCAGGAGTTATTTTGGTTTTGTTTTGTTTTGTTTTTAGAGTCACTTGTATTGGCATTTTAATGTGTCTGTCTAAAGACTTAAAAATAAACCATAGAAATATCTAACAATTTAGTAGTTTTACTATTAATTCCTCTTTATTTAGCCTTCTTCACTCACATCAGGTAAGTTCTACTATAACATCTCTCAGTATGAAAATAGTATGAGCAACATTTTAAAAGTTTCAGCTTGAGCTCAGTTTTATATCCCACAGTTAATAGGTTTCTTTAAAGCACTCTAAACTGGTTTCCAGAACCCAGAAAACTTGTAAAAAGAAGCCCTACTTTGAAAACTCTAAAAGACAACAGTCAGAATACGTGGTTTTCTAGTATTCTTGCAGGCTGAATTTTAACCTGGAAGCTTGCGAGGGCATTCATGCCATTTCATTAATTGCATTTTTGAGGGCAGAGATATGCATTTATTTGGCATATTATTTTGATGTGGTTTAAAATATGGAGTAATTTCTACTGCCACTCCATCTACCTCACCTCCCTATCTTGTGGTATAAGTTTTTGAATAAAACAGAGCAGGACCCAAAAGATCCTAAAAATGATACGAAACATCAGCACAGCAGTGCTTGCAACTTTAGAAATCATTCCCTGGGGTTTTCAGCAGGAGTTGGTGATATATCTCACCTTTAAAAACCTCGAGAAACCTTTGGCATCCTGAGGGAAGATATCTGCAAACCTGGGAACCATTGTGGACTTCCAGAAAAGATTGTTAACGTCGTCGTACGCACAGTTGCCTTGCTGAGGTTTAGCAGCCACCCCGTGTGGCTGAGTCACGCTGAWAGCACACACGCTCATGGCCAGGCTCATATGCTATGTATAGTGTGGTGCACGCTTTACCTTAAATTTCTTTCACCAAGGTTTAATGTAATTTTACTTTGTGCTCTTTCATGGTGTGTAAAGGGCCTACATGATTTATTTTTGCAGTTCAGTCAATGCTTTACATCTGAGCCTTGGATAGCCTGATGTAGCTGTCATTCCTGAGACAATAGGGGGAATGTGTCCTCTATTAAAGTACAGATCTTGGAAAGCTATAGAGAATATATAGAGTTCATCCTATGACCCTGAATCATCAGCAGTTAAAAAGCAGAAAAAATTATCAGCAGTAAAAAGCAGAAATAACTTTTATTTTTATGAAATCAAAACTCTGCACTGAGAACCAAAGTAATAAAAGTGTAAAATTAATTTTATGTATGAGGAATGTAAAGAAATGGCTGAATGGATAACAGATAAGGATCTAATCTGATGAACAGTGAAGCACTCCACCAAATGGATATCCTCCAAGACCTCTTCTTTTAATGCTGTTCATGCATAATAGGGAGGTGTTACCATTTATATTTTTAAACTAGTATCTACAGGTACACTTTTGCTGTAACACTTTCTGCTTTAACACAAACTTGAATTTAGGCATAGGGTCATATAATTTGCTATAGTGAGGCCCAGTATTTTACAAATAAAATCTTGCTACATTCTAAATATGTAATTATATTCTGAATATTTAAGTATATACTCTTCTGTATTGTTCTCCGTATTTAACTACACCATGAAGATGTTAGTTGAGAGTGTACTATACTCTGATGAGACAAGGAAAGAACCTTCCTCAGTTTCCATTTTTATATGCCACCAGTGTATGAAAATATATACTACAAAATTCTGACTGGGATTAATGTATGAAGCCATTTCAGAGAAATCTCAGTATGCCAGTACATGTTATCTTGAGATAGAAAAATCATCTGTGATTGCTTGAGGATTATTTTTTCTTTTTTTTTTTTTTTTCCTAGAAATAATCACGTGGCAAATGTACTAGGTATCAGGGAATGGCATCTAGGAACTGTTCGGACAGTTGAGTTTGAACAAAAATACGCTGAAGAAATACTAAATAGATTGTTGTGTTCCAGGTGGTATACTCTGTCCTGGAGGTAAAAACATGAAGAGTTACTACAGGTAGCAGTAAAGGATAAAACCTGGAATCCCTCCAGTTATTTTTCTGTAATTATTTTGGGCAACTATTTAAAGATAGCATGAAACATCAGAAATTTCAGTGATCACTATTTTTATCCAGGAACACGAATGAGACAGGAGACTTTAAATATTTCTTTACACTCATTCATTACATCATTCACCTCTTCATCAGCATTGTATTTTGTCTTATCTTTGTGTGGTTGCTTAAACTGTGGAAAGCAAAGTAAATCTTTAATTTCTCCCTGCAGATTAGAAGCATTACAGTTTGTACTAGTTGTTCTGCTGTTGTTTTCCACTCATGTGAAAATTAATTTTAAACATTACAGAAATGTAGAGGAAGGTGAAACAAATGGGTTATGTCCAATTCACCAGAACAGCAAAGAAATGTCGTGTCGTTTTAGTATTACTGTGCTTAGTAGGTAGTGGCTACACCAGAAGTGTAGGTAGCTTTGGATGGCTGCCCAGCTCACATCCYGTGCAGGCTAGACCTGCACTAGCCGGACTTAGATAAAATAGTGGTAAACATCCTCGTTTCTTGTTTATTCTGTTACTACTATTTAAGTGGCTGAAATAAAAAGACTGTGTTATGAGCTGCGTGCGAGCTGTTGTGACTCGGGAGCGGGTCTGGAAGAATTGCTTTCCCTTGGACTGCTGCTTCCCTGCGAACGTTACACCCGTGCACTGTTGATCCTTCTCAGAATAAGCCTGCTCACGTGTGCCCACACCGTGCTAGGCGGCACGTGGGTGTTCTCGCTGTGATTTATAGGAATGTCCTGGAAGCCACTGGAGTTCTAGAGCTACCTGTCAGACTTACAAACTCTCCCAGGTCATCTTTTTTTCTTCTTTTCCTTGCAAGTCAGATCCATTTTCTGGGTTTAGTCACTCCCTTGTGCTGAAGTGTTAATGAGCATTAAAAAAGAAGGACTTCTACATCCCAAGAAAAAAAAATAGTGTGGAAATGCAGACATTGGCATTCTTCCTCTGCGATTTCTCTTTGCTCTAAAATAGGCATATGTTCTACCAGAGCATACCTGATGTTCAGTATTCATGTCATGACTAAGTTTTACCAGAAAAAAAAGAAAGCCCTGATAGTATTTACCGCAAGGTGGGTTTTGATGATGAAGGATTAACCACACAGACAAGCCTGTAGCACTGACCACCGCAGCAGCTCCCATGCAATTTGTCTCTGTTGGTGTTTTACACTTGGATTGCTGTTGTACTTCAGCAGTCCCGGGGTAACCAGAGCCTCCAGGGTTGGAGGATCCTATAGGCTCTRGTGCTGCACACAAGCTAGTGCCAAACACAAGTATGGCTGTAGGGAACCATGGTTTTACRGGGGCTTCTGTCAGGTGAGACTCATTGCTCTGACTCTGAATACAAAGGGATTTGTCAGTGAACCCACAGGGCTTGGATTTTGTTGTTGTGTGTTTCCCTAGCTAGCTGTTTTCCTGTGGTGGGTTGGGGGGGTCTAGGGTAGGAGTTAAGTGAGCACTGTGTGGGCTATTCCCCCTTCCTACTCGATGCATTTTCTGTTCCCAGGAAGRATAGATGGCATTTGGTCATAAAAGTGGTTTCAGCTTACTGGAACACAAATGTTCTCTTTTAAAATTCATAGTTCTATGAATTAATTTGTTGCCTGTTAAAGGTCTGTGTACTTCCATACCAGGTTGAATTATGGACTACTTAGCTTAGTATATTTTCCAGTATTATTTGATTACCTATTAAGATCTTTGCTGAATATCTTTCTTTTCCCCACTAATTTATCTTATTTTTGTGTCTCTTGCATCTACTGAAGGAATAAATAAGCCAGGAGCACAAAATCAAAACCTAAGTTTAAAATTTATAAGTGTTGGTATACTTACAAAAACTGTTTTGACTCAAAACCTCTTTTATCATCCTGACCATCAGGCAAATACAATGGTTTGTTTGACAGTTTATGTCTAATCTAATGTGAATCCTTTTAGAAACGATGTAGAAGAGTTAAATGTAAAAGTGAATGCTGATCAGTTGTCCTCAACCTTTTAGAAACCACTTTGCCCCTATGAAAAGAGATCCATTGATTCAAATCAAAGCAAAGGGATCTCTGCCTGCATACTGGTTTTTGTTATCCTAGTGAAGAGAGGTGAATGAGAGGACAGTGATATGTGAGGTTAACCACATAAACTTGTGCTTCAAACTTGTTTGTTTGATATCTTCAATTTCCATTTGTCTGGGAAAAAATACCTAAAAATCTTAGAAGCAACAACATAAATACAAAACATTCAAGTTCTGATCATCTTGATCKATAAGGCCCATCTTGTTGATACTACATAAAGCCCAGGAATCTTTTCTTTCTTATGAAGCAAAATGCTGGGTAAAATTAAATGCTCTCATGTCATACATATGAAAAGATRCAAGTTTTGGCATGCAGCTTTTGCTCTGTTCAGTTCCTGCTGTGCTACTGTCCTGCTACACACTTAAACCTGTAGCAACGTCCTGCCCACCTGCACACCTGCCCTGTGCTTGATGTGCTAATAGAGCCATAAGGATTTTCCAGGAACATTTCCAGGAAGAATGGCAAACTCCGAGATTTCTGTGTGGGTCAGAAGACGTATGAGAGGAGTCAATTGCTGCTATTGGGAAAAAAAAAAAAGAAAAAAAAAAAAGTATAGTATTGTAGTGGAGTAAATTTAAAGATGCTTCATTCAATCTCCTAGAAAGTCTTATCTGCATCTGTAGGACAATGGTAGCAGTATTTCAGACTGTGAAGATTATGGTCAAATTTGGTACATGTTTTGTCTGAAAMGATCCACTTGTTCAAGAGAATCTTAGCACAGTATTTTTTTTTCTACTATCATATTGGTTCATAGTTACGATAATCATTTCTGTCATTACTTGCTTGTATTGACTGTCAGTTCTGGGATTAGTGTCTCATCCTACTAAACTGTGCAGAAATGTATTAATTGATTTAGAAAGGATAAGATTTCTGCCTTTTTTTTCCCTACAGTTATATTTCTCAGCATCATTTAAATTACCACTTTAGCTGATTTTCCTACAGAAATGATGCTTTTTTTGGTAGCCTTGGTTTTATAGCCACCACTTCCATCTTCTTTCATCTTCTTTGAATATACTTTGCAYTCAGTGGACAATTTCAGTCTAATTTAATGGAGCCATTGAGTCTCAAGGGATATGAAAGAGTTTCCATTACTTTCTTTTCATGACTTTAAGAAAAAGAAAAAAAGTATACATACATATATATATATATGTAGTAGAGTAGAGGTAGGTGCCTGTTAATACCTCCATGCTGTGGAGTTGATTTAATTCTTGCTAGACCTCAGGGAGCCCACACCTCTCAACACAGCTGGTGAGGTGCCCAAGCTTTGCCAATTTCTCTGTTCCCGGAACAACGTGGTTCAGATGCTGGAAAATTCAATTTATTATTTCAGTGAACTCTGCAGCTCTACCAGGGTGACRGAAAGGTGTGGCTGTTATCACGCAAATTTGCCTCAAATGAGCAACAGAATGAAGGGGAAGCTCTAACTCTTCTTAGTGCATTTTTAGCGATAACAACATCTCTTTCCACCCACCCCACCCCCCCGTTGCAATTCATTTATCTTGTCATTTAGTTTTTTATTGGTAGAAATCAGTTGATAATCCTAGTTGATAATCTAGAAAGCTTATTAAGCATGACTGGGAGTTTTTTCTAAGGTTTAGTCTGCGAATGCAGGTAGAAAATTAATTCTTCAGTGAAATAGTGGTGAAACGAAATCAAGTTAATAAAAGCACTGTTTAATGTGTGCTCATTATTGCACATGAAGCCACTTACAAGCTTTCAGGAATAACATGCAGAGATTTAAGACTATACTAAGCATTTTACTCATAACATTCCTTTGTCCAAAACAGTATGGGGCCAGTTCGGGAAGATGTTTTAGTGCGACACAGTGTCAGATGTGATCATGTAATATCACCCACGAGAAGCAGGTCCCACCACACCCCCGGAGATAAGCAGGGCGCACTGGGTCAGATGTTCAAAATTCAGTTTGCTACAGGGGGGAAGGACCAACTAGCTATCGTGTGTCCTGCACAAGGCTTCCTGTAAGCCACTGTTGTTTCTCACTGTCAGAGTTACGGTGAGCCATCTTTTAGATGAGGTATTAAACTGGAGTCATATCACTGTTAGTTCTTAATAGTGCTGCTGCTGCTGCTCTTTGTCAAAAGCCAGATGATTGCCTTGCTGTCACTGCCAGCCTTGAGGCCATCTCAGTGTGGCAGTTCCTCTGCCTCCTCCTCTCTTGCAGCATTGGCACGTGCTCAGAACAAGATGTTTGGGCAGTGTAGAGAAAAGGAAAAAAAAAGAAAAACAGAAACTAGCTTTGAAACCAGGTGGGGTCTCTGTGTGCCTCAGTGGATGGCTGTGGATTTGAGAGGTTTCTGCACTGGAGCCCTGCCACGGGTAGCCTCCTCTGTGCCTTTGCTGCTCCTGGCTCTAGGAAAGAGTCTGGTGGGAATTAGGTGTTCGTATTTATTTATTTTCAGTAGCCCAACTTCTTCAAGTCAGTTGAAATTTAAAATTCAGAAGTCAGTGTTTTATCTAGGAAAAAAAAAGTTGGAAAACATTATCTAGGAAAAAAGAAGTTGGAAAACAAAAGAATAGCGTGCCCCAGATTCTCAGAAACAAGAAGGTAAGTAAATAGAGCCCCACCTATTTCATTAATGCATTTTTTACTGATATATTTCTCAGACAGTCGAGAGATCTAGCTGTTTATCTTCATGATTTTTTGGACATTCAAAGCTGGATGATAGCAGCAGTCCGTTTTTCTTTCGCACATGTTTATACACTTTGCAGATGGTCTGTCTTTTCTTGGGCTCTCTGCTAGGAGACAGCCACRGCCCTTCATACCTTCATCCTGAGCCCTCATGCTGCACCTAGGTATTTGCTCATGCTCTTGGCCTACTGAGTATTCACAGTGCAAGAGCATTAAAATAGCAGTGCCAGATAGGAGCAGAAATGTGGCCAGACCTGTTTCCTCCTCGTTGATGGGGCCTTGCAAAATAGTCATAGCTTCAGGAAGAAATTGCATAAGCCACTAAGGAGGGTATCTCACATAAATGTCTCTGTTGAAGAGAGGCACTTGTTATGAACTCCCTGCCTTTTGTCTTGTTAATCCATTCGCTTTTGTGCCCTGTGGCTTGTTTTATCTTACTTGATCAGTTGGTTTGGTAGAGACTGGCTAGTGTGTATCCTTCTGATTACTCCACGTTTGTCTTGTTAATAGCCCGGGTGTTTTACATCTATGCTGCCCAAGAGAAAGGGAATTAGTTCTAAATCTAAGACCGAGAAAAGTTTTATTTCCTTCTTTGGTCCTAAAGGCAGATTTTTAGAAATAATAGGCTTTAAAATCTGAGCAAATACCTWTGCTTTTTCTTTCAAACATATTCAGAGTTCCAAGCTATACTGGAAGTGCTATGGTTTTCAATTATAGGTTTTAGATACCTCAGTATTCGGACAGGTTTTCAAAAGTTTTCTGGTTCTATCTGGTGGATTTTTTGGTTTCTTTTGGGAGTTTTTTTTGTTTGTTTTTTTTTGGGGGTTTTTTGCCTCTAACTCTTCTACAAAACTCAATGATTTCTTTTTTGGGGGAAAAAGAAAAAAGATTCATTATGAAATAATAGCCCATGGTAGGGTTTGAGGAATTTACCATCCTGTTTTATTTTCAGAAAAGAAATAAAGCTGTTCAAAATATATTTTATGAGAAAAACTGAAAGCAATATATATTGCATTTGTTCTAAGTTAGTCCAGAGCCTATTCACTCTGAATACCTAGTGGTTWAAGGATGGGTGTAGRGACATTTTTCTKGCACATAACTGTAGCTCTGAATTTGAATTTCACTTCCTGCCATGATTCGTTTACCTCTTTTTGCTCTAGTCACTATTCCTGCAGCAAACTCATTGTATGAGTGTGTGAAAATACTAAGGGAGGCAAATAGATATAGTTAGAATGTAATGCTTTTGAAATTCATATGGGATTTCACTCTTACCTTGCAGTATTTGCCAGATAACTAGGAAAAAATGTAATGTCCTGAGCTGTGYACCATATTCTCTATGCAGTTGGAAATGCATGGATCACATACATTTTATGTATGTACAAAGTAAATATTAAAAATAGTTCAAGTGCAGACAACATAGTCGTATATATGTGTGTGTTTATTAAGTCCTTTCCTTTTAACAGAATTCTGTAGAAAGAAAATATGTTTGGGATTTTTTTGATAGTACTTGAAAAGTACCTGGTTTACAAGAGGCAGAGAGGACTTAYATTTTTATACACTTTTTTTTTCCTGCAATGGGTAACATTATAAAATTTTAACAAAGAATTCTTACCATTTTACAGGTTTGTGAGAAAGGAAACTCTTTGTTTTAGTGCCTCAGTAGAACTGATAAAGGAAATATGTTGGTATGCATATCTAATAGGAAAATTTATACTGAAAGAAGATAAATGTCCCAAAGGAACACATGAATATATTTGTTTCATGATGTATCACTTTATGGTTTCATCATTTTACTCTGCAAGCCAAATAGCTAATCTATTTCCAGTATTGCCTTAATCTTAGCCATGTGTAGGGTTGACACACACAAAGACAGTTTTCACAGGGGCAGCGCACCTTAAGTACCTCTCAAGTAACTATTAGATTTCATGAAACAAACAGAAAAGACAGGGAGCCRAAAAGGGTAAAGAAGAATATTTGTTCCAATTCCAGAAACCTGTACATGCCGGAAATACCCTGCTAATGTGGGATACGAGAGCACTGCCAAGCTCTGGGGGTGGGATGCCACCTGAGGATGGCGCGTTTTCCCCTGTTGACTTGAGTTTTTCGTGTGTGAGTAGTTACAGCTAATTGCTGTCAAAATGAGTTGGCCTTCCCAGTCCCGCCTCTAGTTACTATGTTTTACCCCAAGAAAACACGTGCCATCGCACCTGGCTGAGCTGAGGTAGTTGAAAGATGAGCGTGCCTTAACCTTCGCTGGGGAAATCCTGACGTCCTTTAAATTAATAGGAACTCTGAGATTATTTCTTTAGAGCCAGAATTTCACACTTTGCCATGGTTGCTCTGGGTCACATTCAGCTGCACGGGGAAATKTGGTTTGCCAATGTTGAGCTCAAGGACTTTGGACTGAGGTCGTTGCGAGGTAGGCATCTAGTGTCAAAGCCAAGCACAGCCAGCTGTGGAGAAAGATAATTTAGAGTGAAACAGTAGACTGTATTGTGGGGAAATCAATTCTGCCTGTGCCTCTCGAAGGAGATATCATTCTMCCAAACATGATAGGACACAGCCACGCCGCCTACTATGCCAAATCCTTTCTTTAAAACTCTCCTTAATCTCAGCTTCCTGCTTTATCATCATACTGCTGTTCCTTCACCTATCAGAGACCAGCGAGTCCCTGCAAACTCATTTACARTACTTGCTTCTGTGGCCTCCCCTGAACTCATTTCGGGTACTTGCTCCTGTAGCTTCTCTCATATGTCTGTATTYTTTGTGTGAAGTAGCTCCTTTTTAGTTCAATCATTTCAGAAAATTCTGCCTATCTGCGGGGGACRGTGGGAGGAGGTAGCACCGGTTTTGTTTTCATGTGCTCTTTTACCATTCACCTTATTTGTACTTCTCTTCTCAGAAAACCAAAAGGGATGTAAATAACTTTGATCAAGACTTTACGCGAGAAGAACCAGTATTAACGCTAGTGGATGAGACAATTATAAAACAAATCAATCAAGAAGAATTTAAAGGGTTCTCTTATTTTGGAGAAGAGCTACTGCCGTAGACAACGTTAGGCTGACAGATGAATGATGCTGCAAGAAGTGATTCTGAAGAGATCGTCAAATTACTGAGACTCAGTAGATCAAGAACTACTTCTCTTATCCTGAGCCCATACCCCCAGTTAAACTATATATTTATTGTTTTTTTCTTTMATCTTCTGACCTGAAAGCACTCTTAATTTCTGTCTCACAAAGCAATGCAAGTGCAAAACAATTTTGTATCTGAAATTGTAGATGTAACACACTGCCGTATATTTGCAACTTTTCTTTTGTTCCTAAGATCTCCCCAGACGACAAGATTGCATCTTTTTCACGGAAAACGGAACCTTGTTATTAAAGGTGATTTAGCAGATCATGTTATTTAATTGTCATATGTCTTTAAACTAAGAAGGTGAGAACGATTTCACCTGCACTGGTGGTTACGGTGAGATCTGTACTCAGATATGGAACATATAAGTAATATGTTGCCTTCTGGTAAGTGAAGAAGTCTACCTTCTTGGAGGTGGGATTACTGACTGAGAATGTTTTACTGAGTGGAGGTTCAAATGGTCCAGAAAAAGAGGCACAGCTAATTAAGGCTTTTGATGAAATTCCTTTTAAAATTAGTGAAAAACTTTTAGGAATAAAACTCACAGAGTTAACTGAAATTTTATTTGCAGTAGGAATTCAGATACCATATGGATAGCTATGAAAGGGCTAAAGAATAAAAAGCCTATAGTACTTTAGCACAGCTATAGGTAGGCATTTTAGAGTTTTCCAGGCAACTGAGTGTACTGTCCATGCTACAAAATTTAATATCCATTCAAACAAACCATTAATGTGATGGCAAGCTGCAAATGTTTACAGTTAATTTTATAGAAAATTAATTGTAAACATTGTAAATCTGCCTTTTTCCATTGTAACTAAGTTGGTAGATAGTTTCTTATTTATATTTATTTTTCTCAGCAGTGTGTTACTTTTGCACACTTTTACAAAACCATAATACTACTGTGTTTGTTGTTTTCTATGTTTAAAATCTAATGGGAAATCTGCTTGTAGAAGACACAAAATAAGGCTACACGTGCATTATGTGGAAATGCGTTAAAAAACTGAAGATCAAACATTTGCAAACTGACATTATTGAAAGTTGTAAATTGATTTTCTTGTGTATTAATTGAAACGGTAACTCATGTGGACAATTATTACTAATGTGAAGTTACCTCCTGTAGATACGCTAACAGTGTTATGTACTTATATTTCCAGGAGTACCCTGTGTTTTTTTGTGTACATGTATCGCTGAGGTCATTTTATTATATATTTTACTGGACTGAGTGAGCGGTCATTGGAATCCATTTTAATTGTTGTACATGGATTTCCAGCTGCACAAAAATATATATACTTGTGATTGGCAAAGTGGCACTAAAGAAGCTTTTTTGCCTTTTGTACAGGTGAGACTTTGTATATAGTGTTTGCTGCAAGGCCTGTGGAATTCATTGAATATAGAGGTATCAACTGCTGCATGTTCAGGCATACTATTAAAATGTTAGTCTATGAAAGAATAATTATAATAATGTCCATGTGCAATACTCTTGTATGTGTATTGGTTCAAGTTACTGTCAGAGAGATGAGGTTTTTGTTATAAAAAGATGTAGACATATATTAAGCTATACTAAATCTCCTGTATAGTTCTCTTTGACTCTATTATGCTACGATAGAGCTAGGGAAGAGAGAGGAATGTTTCAAGTTGTGGCGGACAAAGTGCGAGCCCTGGGCTTTAGGCGATAATCTTGGTCTCAAGCAGATGACTTAGTTTGTGTCAGTTTTTGTGTCTGGCTGCTCCTAGCCTTCCTTACTGATGACAACATTCAGTTCCATTTTGTTTTGTTTTTAAAACTCAGGTGTAATTATTATATATATTCTTATGATGATTTCAAAATATTAAATATTATGATGATATATCAATTAATGTGTTGTCTGGCCTACAGGTGTAATAATGGATCAAGCCTTTAGTTTAATTTAATTTATCTTCAGTAACCTTTTGTACTGGGAAAGACTAGCTTCTGGGGCTGAGTACCAGCACAGAAACATCTTAATGATTGCATCATCTCAGCGTTTAAATTTCTTTCTCTTTTAGAAGCATATTGTAGAACTGCCCATCAGTTTGTGTGTCACTACTGGCTCTGTTTATTTCTCGTCACAGTTTAGCTTGTGCCATCCAGGCAAGGACTGATCACAAAGCTAAAGCCTCTTTTCCGTAGGTGAGTAGACCGGCTAGGAAGGTGAGTGGTTGGATAGTGCACTGCTCTGTGCTTACCGTGAGGCCTTCGTGTTACACCTAGGAGCATTTATTCTGAAGGAATGAAAGTGTCCCCTAAAGCTTCTCTAAATAAGCTCTGTAGTCCCATTCCTAGAAATTCCCATTTCCAACATGAGGATAACCAGTACATTATTATCTCAAGAGGCCTCGGCACCTGCATTGTTTGGTGTCACGCTAAAGGAAAAGTCAAGGAGATAAAAACTTTTGCATGGGCGGATATTTCTTCAATATAAATAGTTAGCTCCTCTGCATTGGGTTTACATCAGAAGGTTTGTCTGTTACCTTGAGCATTTTTTAAAGATAACTCTTAAAAATGGACATTCTGTTACATTTCTGCCTGTTCTGTAAAATCTTTCTCATTCCTGCTTTGTAAAATGAGTGCAAAAAGCCAAAAAGATTATTATTATTATTAATAATTATTATTATAACATTTCCATTGTTTCTTGTTTTTCCTCCCCAATAGACTTTATAAAAAAAAAAAAACAAAAAACAAAAAACAGAAACACGTTTTTCTCCATAGACTGAAAAATAATTCTCTCCAAAAAAGGCTTACAAGTTACCTCTTTTTAAATTATGTGCAGAATAGCTCTGTCTAAATATAAAATGTATTCAGTTGGGGGGTAGGTTTTTTTTTTTTATTGTGAGGATTTATTTGTACAGAATTTTTTTTCTTATGGATGTAATTTGAATCTCTTGCCATTCATTAGTGTTATTTCATCGTAAACATTATTACTGTGCCAAATGTACTGTATTCAAAAGGATGTGAATGTGTATTGTTTCAGAACCTAATAAATACAAGATGTTAAATCTTATTCTTTCCCCAAAGTTTTCATGAGTATTTCAACGAGGAAGAAGCAAAGATTAAGGATGAGTATTTTCCCTGTTACATGTCGTAGAAAATACCATGAACTTGTCTTTTAGGGAGTGGATATTTTACAAAGGAAGGACTTGCTCATCTTGGGAAGTACTAAACCCCTGAAGAGAATCCAGGTAACAGTGACTGAACTCCAGTTAACTTTGGCAACATAACATTTACCTCAAATATGCCAAACAGGTGAGTTTGCAGACTTGTTTTTATTCACCCACTATATAATGGTCACTGAGTCCCTGAAACGGGACTGAGCCTAGCATCCTGCTTAGTTGCATTTTTAAAACTTACTTCAGTAAGACACTTCATATATAAATATTTAAGACTGTTTTAGGCTTGGATTATATAGCGGGCTTAATATCATACATAAGTTCAATTAATTTAAGTAGGGTCATGAACTATTACATTTTTTAGCTTAATCTTTCAGTGTTTCATAGTGTGAAATATTTCAAAGTGGAGCAGGTATAGAAGATGCTGTTTCAGTTTGAACTTTACATACTTTCATTTATCATGGTCTAAGATTCTTAAGATCTGCTTCAGCAGGTCAGTTATCAGCATACTGGCAGTGATTCCAGCTAGTTACTACAGAGCTTTAAAAAAAGCATTCTTTAAATTACAAAGAAGAGTGTTTTCTTTTACAGACTGCAGCTTTTGCATAATCCTCCATTTTTTGCCTTCACACAAGTCTTCTCAAATTCACTCGGTACCTATGAGCAGATACCAAACCCTACATGGAAAGCATTAGCATAAACCTAGTCACAGAGAATTTGCCAGTTAACTACATAACATCTTGATTTTTCTGTGTACATTTGACAGAATTTAAAGCAGGTAAAGAGCTTAATGTCATCCTACAGGCAATAAATATCTTTGGTCTCCCAATACGTTAATTCATATCATGTTTTCTCTTAATGCTGTACTAATGTCTCACAGGTTTCCAAAATGTAAGTAAGTGATGCATATTGAGAAGCATTTTCATCCGTGAAGGTGAACTGTGAGATGTGGAGAGACAGCTGCCTTTTGAACGGGAATGAGTCTCMGTTCAATTCAAGCTCAGAGGGAATTTTTGTGTGTATCCACCTGTTTCTGCAGCCTGCCAGCCTATTGTATTAGAGCACCTCATGTCAAAAATGACTTCAGTCTACTCATAGTCTTGTCAGGTACAGGAGTAAGTAAGCATTTGAACACACTGGTGACTGTCAGAATAAGTATCCAGTGGGGAATGTATTCATTGAAAACCCTTTACTCACATTAGTCCCTCCAGAGTCTCTGCATATGGGGGATGCATAGGGGCTGAGGTTTGAGTAAAATCAGTCACAAATCTGGTCTCTTGGGTTCAGCTTCTTAATTGTATTTTGAGGTCAAATGAAAGACTAATCTGACTACTTAAGAAGCCTTTGCTTTTCAGTAATTCCTGGTTACAATTTTAAGTACAGACTCTTTTTATCAATGGTAAAAGGGTAATGATAAATAGAAATGGTTGAAGCCCTGTATCAAATCATTGATGCAAAGACTCCTTCAAACAATGCAGGAGGCACAAGGCATGGCATGTGCCGTGCAAGAGTGCTGGAACATTTTCAAAGCTGTATCCAGAAACTTGAACAGTTCTTAATAAAACCATGTGCCAACTAAAACAATTTTTAGTTTTCTGGTAACTTTAATTTGTGCATTATTTCTTGCTCAAAACTTGACAACAGGCAAGAGAAATATTGTTGTGATGCCAAGTTAATTCATTGTACTATTTCTATTACACAATCATAGCTCTTATTTTGGTAATTACTCTAACAAAGTCATAATACTGTCCACTGCTACTTTGAGGTAGCATCAGTCTCTCATCAATCTCTCCTAAGGTTTCTGTAACTATGAATAGGATCTAAGATCTCCCTCTCTGTAATAAATGAATACACAATATTTTTAATGTCCATTACTATTCATGTCCCTAATCTGATCAGCACTGTCTTACCTTGGGGCAGGCAGTCTTGTCACCTTTTGCAACCTCTGAATATCACAGCCCCAAAGTTGCAGGAGATGCAGTATACACAGGGCAGATTTCTTTTGCTGAATTCTAGCTGAAAAAAGGAAGCAGCATCGAGCCCTGGCCTATCAAATAAAAACTTCCAATTCAGACTTCTGAAGATGAAGAAGCAGATCTGGGGTGGACACGGAGAATCCTGGGCATGAAGAAAGAAAGAATTGGATCAGAATGGATKTTTTAAGAACAAGAAGACAAAACTCTTAATCTGCGACACGTAAATAAGATATTTGTGTCAGTAGAAGAAGGGATGAGCAGCCATATGGCCTCAAACCAAATGTACCTTGGGTCATTTGGGTCAAATATCCTATTCCTGGCTAGGTCTGTAGCTTAACAGTAATGAGCAGCAATTGCAAATGGAAAGGTCTTGGCTATAATAGTAGCTATTGAAGCAGTGTAGCCTGATAGGAAATACCTGTGAAAAAATACAAGAACAGGGAAGCCTAAGGTAGTGTTCTGCTTGCCTGCAGSAGCTTGTAGCTCCAGGACTTCATAAAGCAGATGGTGTTGTCTTTATTCAATATTTCTGAATTAGTTTTCTTTTGACTAACTGGATTTTGAACCAYGCAAATGTCGAGCGTGCAAAGCGTTCTGTGTGAGCGTTCCCCAGCTGAACTACTCATTGCGTAAGAAGTTGCCTCCTTTTGTTTACGTTGACCAGCGACCTCTTAACTCCATTTTGTGCTGTGTGAGTCTTTTCTGTGGAAAAAGAAAATCGTTTGCAATTCACCTTTTCTTGCCACTGAGAAATCTATRGATCCCTGACATACTCTTCCTCTGCCAGATCTTCAAAGAGGAGTCTTCCTCTGTCTGTAGAAAAGCTTCATTAAGGAACATCCCRTGGTTTTGGTCATCTTTGTCGTCCTTGTCTGGATCTTTTCTGGTTCTCCCGTCTCCCTTTTGGAGCCTTCTATACGTGAATGCTACCTGGGTTATTATAATGACTGGTATGCTCTGTTTTCTATTACATTCTAACATCTCTTTTCTTTTAATCTAAGTTTGTTCTCAATTATTTTATAGTCCTGTCCCAATTAGTGTCATTTCTAAATCTAATATGCATGCTCTCTATTAGATTCTACAGCCATAACGAAAATAGGTTCTGTCCAGGATATAATGCAAATAGCTTAAATAGGAATTTAACCAGCGTGTAAACCTCCCTCAGTGCAGGCCTCCATTTTAGCAGCAAACCTTTGATGGTTATCTTCTCAATGTGTTTTTCCGACTGCTTTTGAACCCTGTATTTAGCTATCCTTAGACCATCTTTCCCTATCTGTCATATTAGAATGTTGTATATAACAAGAATTTTTCCCAAATCAATGTATAGGAAATGCTGTATTATCCCCCAGCTCCCAGGAGCTCTTACCTTGTTCTTGCATAGCCCTTCTTTTGGTATGTTAACCATAATGAAGGGAGAAAAGACAAAAGTTTTCTCAGACAATTGGAAAAAATGCATATATTGCCAGAATACTTTCCACTCCATTTTTCCTTTTACCTCATCACAGCCATGGAAGCAGGAGATAAGAGCAGCAGCCTGAGGTGGAACACAAGCTACCACTGTAAATATTGTGAAATGGTTGCACAAGATGCTGCCCAGAATTTGGAAAAGCATTAAAGAACCTTTAGGCTTGTACACATATGTTTAATACTTGGAAAAGAAAAAACTCAAAGCTTAGGGAGAAAGTCAATGACCTGGAGTCTACTGCAGATTTGGGTACTGCAGTAAGAACTGAACTGAGCACTGCTTGCCCTTGTCATCGCCATCCAATACTACCAATTGGATTTAGTGGTGTCCTGTGTACCACAGGATCAAYACAAAACAGTGCTAGTTGCAGGAGCAGTGCTGTACTGCTGCTCCTCTGCGCCTGCTCACTTCTCTGAGCCTCGTAGGACAAAATGCTACCCAAACACGGCATTTTTCTGTATTGTTAGGAGTAGTGGTGGTAAGATGGTGCCTTCATGTAAATGAAGTTACTGTTGAGCTGATCCCCTAAAAGGGACATTTTATCCACATCTACCCACTAAGTTTTAAGGGGGGAAAAAATGGCAAGATTCAATCTTTATTGATTTTTGTTTGTATTCCACTGTAGTTATTCTGTTTATCCATAGTTTAACTTAATGCCCTTGTAAGTGAATCTGTTTCTCTTAAGGATTGTGTTCAAATCTAGGAGATCACAAACAGGAGACAACAAGTAGGATGTACGTTATGACAGAGCTGGTTTTAACACGTTGCTGGCCAGCACAAGAGGAAGGTCTTGCTAGACCCTTGGCTTCCCCACCCTCTCTACGCATTTTCACTACTGGCCTCCCACCGCTCTGGTACTCACTRCCCCCCTCTGGGGGCTGATCCGGTTTGCTGATGCGACAAACAAAACCAGAATCATTTTCTGGCAATGGATTTTGGCTAGCAGCTTCAGTTGACTCAGCTGAGAGCCTGGTGAGCTCCAGACTGGCAACAAGGGAGGGGTTACGACCAGCCACCAAGGACAGGCACAACTGGGAAGAAACAAAACTCCTGCCTCTGGCATCCACAAGCTGGCACGTTGGCTCCCCCGCCCTGTGTAATGAAACCCTTTTGGGAACAGGCCAGACATTCCTTGAGCGACAGTAAATACATTCCTGCTCAGATAGGTCTGTCAGTGGGAGACAATTACTGAAGTGACTACATAAGACCGCSGTGGCTACGTAAAGAAGGTTGTCTAATGGCCAGAAATGTGCTAATTGTTAGCATTTACATCAAAAAAAATTGTCTAAACAACCTTCTGTTTTCCTCGGCAGAAGTGACAAGGTATCTAAAACTTCAAATTTGTGCTAAGGAACAGAAACTATTACGGCCACTTTGCAAGTGGACAGACCAAAATCAGGTGAGATGGTAATTTGTTTGCTGTCATTTAAGTATAAAGTCAGCAAAAGTGCTGGGGGGAAAAAAAAAAAAGAAAAAAAGCATAGATGAAACTTGTGCTCACTAVTAGTGTTTTTCTGAGAACAAAGTGTTTTCCAATAGTACTTCAAGTACCTGCTGGTAAGCTCCTGTTAGCCTCCCATTAGTTCATGGCTGCTCAGTGTCCCTTAGTTCCTCTTTTCAAAAAAAAAAAAAAAAAAAAAAGAAGAAAAAAAAACATTTAAAAGTTGTGTGTAACCAAATACAGTTTTTGATGTATAAAGGAGGTGGCCTTTTGGCTTTACAAATGGGAAAAGTGGTATCTGCGAGATAAGCTTTTTACTGAAAAATGGTCAAACATGACAAAGTTTGAGCATTTCTAACCCCTGCATGTTCTAGGAAAGCTATTTACCCAGAATCTTTGGTACATCAAAAAAAGAACATTTTGTGTTGATTTTTGGTTAATGAGCAGTGAGAAGTGGATGAAGATACCAGGCACATGAGGCACATTATTCTCAATAAAGATATGGTTGATCAAGCTAGGCGAAGGAGATGAGGGCCAAAGAGATTATGCAAATCTACCTTAGGTAAATATTTGTATTAGGGTGGGGATAGCTGTCCTATTTAGAAGTACACTTAAGACCTTTAAACTTTGTTAGAATAATGTTAAGATGTTTGTTCTTTGATTAAATGATATGCTAGCTCCTTATATGTTAGCGTATTGTAACTGCCCTCTATTACCCCTCTTTAAAGGACTACATCTGAAGTTGTAGGCCATGAATTCTGCTTTTATGAGGCCCGTTCACAGTTTATTATGCTGCACCACCGAAGTAAAGGGTTGTGTGAAATCCCTCCAGCCCAACCTGGAGCTGCTGAGCTGCTCTGCRAGGCCCTGGGTAGCCTCTGGAGCTGTGCTCCCAGTGTGCAAGGGCCCATGTTCTAGAGCAGCTTCTTTCCAATGCTCTTCTAGACCCAAAGAGAGGACTGATTAGTCTTTTAAGCAGCTGCCACAAAGTTATTCTGTGGTTGGACATATTGCAACTCCATCTAGGACATCTGTGTCGCCTTTCAAAACCGCATCTCGTCCCAGAGAAAGTATGCTGAAGTTGTTGGTGTGTGCAGTCCAGCAAATGCAGCCATAAACTGCTAATCCAAAGTCCACTTTGCAGTGAGTCCCTCAAGTTGTTCATTACATAATCATCTTACACAACTTAGATACGAGACACCACCTCCCGTTGCAGATCCCCAGCGGCAGCAGCAGCTTGGTACACCTATTGACTTATGTGGAAGAAGAAATGGAAAACTGTGCAGAACGCCCTTATTCTGACGGGCCAAAGGGCTGCAAAAGCAGCATTAAACCATCGATCTTCAAGATCACCAAAGAAATGGCATTCCCCCAGGAGCCGACGTACATCTTCTCAGTATCATCTTGCTGAAAACCCTGTGTACTGTCAGCCATTGGCCTGTTGAGAGGCCCATGCCCAGTAGTGGTGAACCATCAAGATGCCCATCTCAACTGCATTACCTCTTTTCTTCCTTTGCTTGCTCAGGGATAAAAGTAACACACTGCGGGAACACTTCACAGTGGGTAATAGTTCTGCTGCTGTGTACTTGGTTGCTATACTGAGAGAGGATCCCCAGCTGGGAGATGTCAAGTGTGAGGGCTTTACTGATGTTTTTGTTCTTGTTAATATTCCTGTTTGTGGTGGAAGAGTGTGGATGATGAAGAGGAGTAGAGAGTATTAATTTTCATTGAGCTATCTAGCAGTAATTTGAACCACCCACACAGCAGAACTGCTCAATTTCAGAGCCAAAGAGGTTATCAACACCAATAAAAAAGCAGCTGTCACACAGTTTAAATATTACACATGGTCAAAAACTCCTGCTATATCACTCATAGGCAAATTGAGACTATTTCCATAACCTCTGACCGTGCCTATAAACGGCAGATTCCAGGAATTCTACTTGAAACTATACATTACTGAGACAAAACTACACTAAGCAATAAACAGTCTTTCCTAAGCAGAAGAATCTGGAAGTGGAAGAATGCGGGACCTTGAGACGTAACGCTGGCTCTGAGGAAACCGCTGAGGCCACCTCCTGCACGTCTGGGAAAACAGCCGCCCTTTGGGAGCTTCCGGGGGAAATATATAAACCACATATGGATATAGTGCGTAAGCACCTTGTTAACGTTTTATCAGGCGTTCACAGACGGCAGCTGTGCAGTATCAGGAATGAGTGGGCACGCAGTTTAGACTTGCTCTAGCATGAAATAAGAAGGCGTTGGATGAGTTCAAAGGCTTAAGTGGAAGGACAGTAATTTTCATGACAGCAGGAGGACCGAGAAAAAGTAGGTGAGAGCTGGAGAGGCAGAAAAAGCAATAGTCTGAAATGATAAAAAGAAAAAAAAAAAGAAGAAATTGGAATGAGAGAGTTTTCCAGCAATCCAAGAGAAAGGTAAGCTCATTAAGAAAGATGATTGAGAGAGGACACATAAATCTTGGATAGGACCTAAGCGCAGGAGGAAATAAGAAAAATGAAAGTAGATGTCCCTGTTTCAGAGACCCCAGCTCATTTTAAAATTGCTGGCGTGGATACTGTCACCTGTTCAAATATTTACCTGGCTGCCAATTACCTTGCCAGGAGTATCACAGCTAGCTAGTTTAAAGAGAATTCAGGCTGTTCCGAGGCTATTGTGTTGACCTATACTGGAGGTACATCTAAAGAGAAACCTAAAGGTTATCATGCCCACAGAAAACACACCACATGGTCTGTTCCATCAGGATTACCACTCTTGTACCATCTCCTTTCCAAAAATATATTTGTCAGGCTCTCACATGCACCTCTTTTAATGGAAGGGCATAATTGTTAGATCTAGTATTATGATTTTTGTGAAACAGCAGGAAATCCGAGCTTTGACAATTATATGTTAAAAATTTCGGGCAGGTGTGCTCCGTTTTTTTCCTTCCAAGAGGTGGATTGTTTTAATGTAAAATTAATGCACCTCATTTAATGCACCTGCATTTAATGCACCTGCATTTTTCCTCACACAGACAAAATAAGTGTATTAGTTTATTCATGATGGAAAATTCAATGAAAAGTGAGGAAATCTAGAGCTAAACAACTGTCACTCATTGCAATGACACTCTACAACTATTATCTCACTTCCATGCCACCAAATGGACATGCTGATTTTTTCTGTGTTGTCCTTTGTGTTTACTCAGTAATGCAAAAAGCTTCTTCATCAAGGCAACAGAACAAAACAATGCAACAAAACAAATATGAGATCCCTTTAATAACTCATTATCTTCAATCTAGAAGRTAAAACTGTGTGCGAGAGAAGAAAGTGATAATGCTTCCAGAGTATTTTAATTTACCTACAGTCAAGCTTCTACTCTGTATTTGCTCAGTCCTTCAGAATAGTGAACACATTGGCAGAGCAAGTTGACAGCAGTGAAGCTTTATAAAAGCCAGAGGAGCCCAGGAGGTTTTCTGCAGGTGCGGTGTGGTGAGATAGTCAAGGCACTCTGGCTGCCCTTGGTGGYCAAAAGGGCTGGTGCTGCTCGTGCCCCTCTGTCCCAGCTCTTAGCCACATGCTGCTTATAGTCCCTGGGAGCCAGGATCCAGCAGTGCAATGGACACGGGCGCAGCGTCCATTCCYCCTCTGTGCACTTCCCTGAAAAATCTCGTCTGAAACAGTAGAGCTCGGCGTCCACCCTCTGATTTGCGGTGGGTAGAGGGTATTAACCACACTCCGCTGCATAAAGAGGGCAGGCTCCCTTCCTGCCTCTCGTAGTTCCTGTTCCCACTGCTTTCTTTGTGCTAGTGCTGGCAATTGTCTCACTGCTTTTGAGACCATCCGGCTCCGTAACTAGACAGAAAAATACTCGCTTTGGGGAGAGTCAGTTTTCTGCCATGTTAAAGAGGCCAAATTCGTTTACCGGCAGGTGAAGTGCAGCTGGGAATGGAAGGATGGGAGAAAGACAAAGACACCGATGGGGGGGTGGTCTTGGGTCATCTTAACTTTTCTTAATGATACCAACTCTGGAGATGTTATTGCAAAGATAAGAAATATCTGAAGGAAYCTATGCTAGTGAATCAGTGCATGGTGCCTTTTCTGGAAATAGTACTGATCCAGTCCTGGGAGTGCCCAACTACAATGCTGAAGAGGTAATGATGCAAATGAGATATAAAATGAAGTTCTTGAAAGGARGATTTAAATATGTATATATACATATAACAATTTAAAATCCATAGCTTTCAAGGGAAAAGATCTCAAGAGGATTAAGATAAAATTAAAAAAAAAAAAAAATGTCCCACTCAAGAAACATGAAGAAAGACTTGCCAGTAATTTCTGTCAGGAATACCTTGTCCCCAGCTGGTGAGCCTCTATCAGCGTCAGGGCTAAACAGCAACTATCCCCCAATGGCTATGAGCTGCTAGTGCCACGCTCTCGGSAGCCCTTATGCATTAGACGTTTGCACCAGAAGCCAGAATTACCCTTAGTGCCTCACAAGCGCACGTGCTCCTTCTGCACTTATCAGTCCCCTGCGCTGCAGAATGGGGGYGGGTCAGTACTCATTCTCCTACTTGCTGCCTCTGAAAGATAATAAATTATGTGAGTGACATAACTACAGCACTTAAATAGAATTTGTTTTTGCAAACAGACAATCMTGGATTTTTTTCCAAGATGTAGACCCCAAGTATTCCAAAGGGACACTGTAGATCCTCAGTAACCTCATCTCCGGCAATATTCAAAATATGCTTAACATTTCACTAAAAAAAGAGTCGATGAGCTAGTAGCTGCTTTGTTGCAAAGTTATCTTTGTTTCTGTGCCTTCCTCTGATTGGAAATGGGATTTATTAGTCCATTCCAAGTCACAGCTCTCAGTAAGATATGGGAGCATGAGTCCAGTTGATTAAAGCACAAGCAGTTGAGAACCTGCACTGTGATGAACGTGGCAGCCTCAGGCCTCAAGAGGAAATAGAGTAGTGGTGTGCAGGGCATGCAAGATGTGAAAATCGGCACCTCAAAGAGCCCCGCAAAAACGCTGAGCTAGTTGTATCCCATTCTCCTAAGCAACTTGGAAATTCAAAATTAGCTATCAGAAACACTCTCCTCAGTGTATGTATGTATGTATTGCTTTGATTTGAGTCTGCTTATGGTTCTTTTCCCTCCGATATGATTCATTTATTTTTCCTTCAACACAATTTTGTCTCTTCCCGTCTATTTTTTTTCTCCGGTTTACGTCAACAGCTGGAGCCTGAGCTGTAGGGTGAGGTGCCTTCCTACACCGTACAGTGTTATCCAYTGACCCAGTGCCTGCTGTGACTTTGGTGAGGATAATACAATTCATTCAGTGTCATTCACAGCAGGGGSAGAGGAGAAATTGTTTTGTTGCAGGAGCACCGATAATGCTACCAACTGTGTATAAACAGAGAGCACTCGTTGCCCACCAGCCCGCATTAACGGAGAGGGAAGGCCGGGGGAATTTCCTGTGCTMCCTTCCTCTGCCAAGATGCCTCCCAAAAGAACAGGCTTCCAATGTTGCGCTTTGGAAGTTCCAAAAATTTGTRATCCAACTGTTGAATTCGTATCCCCCAGACTGTAAATCACAGCTCTCCTAGCCTGCAAAATGATACCAGCTGAGTGCTGAGCAAGTGAAAGGAATTGCATCAGACTCCAGAAACAGTGAAGTAATTCATCTCCCTGATTTGGCAAAACGTTTTAATAGGTACAAGTACTGACTGAAAGAAAAGCCTGGCACCCTGCCCTGCTCTACTACCTCACTCTCCTCTCCTTCTCCACAAGCCCCTTTTCCCTTCCCTGAAAAAAAAAAAAAAGAAAAAAAGTGAGCATATTAAAGGAATTAAAGGAAACAGATTTCCCAAAACCACGCTCCAGCAAGTTTCCGCAGTGACACAGCCAGCCCCGTGTGCTCCTGGACCACGCCGCCTGGCTATCAAAGCGAGATTTGATCGAGAGGCTAACGAGTGCTCCGAGCAGCAACATTCGTCCCTCGGCGTGCTCTGAAAGCCAGTTTCCATGCACAATAAAAGTAGCCATACACTTTTGTGCGACTGCTATCCAATATTCACAATGAGTGATTCTAAGTGAAAGGAACTACTGATTCATTTAGTCATCTTCTGTCACAGATGCCCAATGACCAAACACTAATTGACTCTTTGAAATCTTTTTCAAAGCAGATCTATCTGAACAGAAAGAAAGAAAAAAAAATTACTCCAAATACTTGTGGTTCTGCCGGTAGCTGTTGTGACTACTGATCAGTCCCCTGCTATTCTTTGGAGATGCAAAACGTGTTTGAGATTTTCAGTGGAAAGAAACAGATGAATTGGCATTGCAAACTTATCCCTAAATTAAGAAATCCATATTGATCCCACAGTTACCAGTGAAAAAGCACCTGATGRGGATTTTGCCCTGCAATAACACAGTGTGTCACATAAGGAAAGAGTAGACCAGACAAGGTCTTCTGCTGCTGTTTAATAGGAGTGAGCCAGCACGGGCAGTTTCTCAAGCTTATGGCTTACACCAGAAGTTCTCAGGCACGTCAGGAGCTGGCCGCTGTCATTTGCTTTTCCCRCTGGAGCAGAGTCAGCGCTGCCAGCTCCCCTTTCCCCCGGAGCCCTTCAATGGGTTGCACGCTTGCTGCACAGGAGCAGCCCCCTCGCTCAGGTTGCCCAGGGCTGGTAYCGCCTTCGGCATCCTTTGCCCTGGGCAGCGCAAGGGAGCCGCGCGCTTAGCAGAGAGGTGCTGCCTGTGCGGCCCCAGGGAGGCCCTTAGCAATGCTCTTGGGATGGCAGCTCGGGGAAGCAGCTTGCCAGGATTTAATCACGTGTCTTCTCCTCAGCGTGCTGCTCATCATGCTGTGGGTTTGTTTTTTTTTTTTCTTTCCTTCCTGTCTTTTTCATTTGGTTAATTTAAATTCAAAGGAATGCAGTTTTTACAAGGATCTAGAAGCGCCTATTTTTTTCCTCTTATTGTAAGTTTTCATATTGCTGATATTCATCACACTTACTTGTTGCTTGACATGTCAGTGTGAATATATACAACTCGCTTTCCTGAGGGTAACTGAAATGACAGATGATTTCATTGTTAGGTGTACAATAGGCATAAGTACAATGGAAAAGAAGGGCTGACATCTGCTATGGTGATATGTTTTCAAAAACATGTATTGTCATCCCTCTCTCTTGTTTGTTATGCAGTGATAATTAGGAGTGGCAAAGTGAGCATCAGTTCGGCTGCTGTGGAATGATTCAGAGTTTCCATTCAGCACTCTGTGGAATACAAAAGCCTTCCAGGGCCCGACATGGCACTGTGTGTGTGTGCGGATGCCTCATCCTCCTCACGTGGAGGTTGTGTGCTAGCTCTGCAAAGACATTTGCTGCTTGTATGAGCGGGAATCTAGCAGTCCTTGCTTAGGCTAACTCCGGTTGCCTCCACTCTGCCTGTGAAATGTCCACAGAGTGATCAGCCCTTAGAAGGCCTCAGGGCAGTTCTCTGGGCACATGTTTTACCTCTCCTGGCATTCTACCCTTRGTGTGAAGTTTCCATCATGTTTGACATCTGCAGAAAGCCATGCAGGTGAAAATTGTTRTAACTGTTATGACCATTCAATAACTAACCTCTGTCTGAAGAAGAATGTTTGAATTTGGCTCATATTCCCCATTTGATAAAATGCTACGAGCCCAGATAGGATGAGTAATAATGTAACACTTTGCCCACTTGAAATATTAATCTATATGCACTAGTAATAGCCACATTTCCAACCAGCTGAGGATCCCATTGTGTGGGATGTGCACTTTTAGTTTACATGGTAGCTCTTGCCCTAATTTTCATTTTTTTAATCTAAAAAAGGGAGAGAAGGAGCATATGAGTAAAGCAGTGGAAGGAATAAGGGGGCTATAGGAAACGGCCGATTCTGAATTGGTAACTGCAGTCATGGCTGTCAGGACACGGGGATGCTTTGTGTGTGTTGTGCAGAAAGTGAGTTTTGAGCAGGGAGCTGTGGGAGGAGTTGAAGAGAGTGCTTACAAAACAAAGAGCTGATTTTCCGGGTAAAAGGTAGTCTGGGAAGAAGATAAAGCATTGACAAGGGAACCAGATGTTATTGGCAGAGCAAAGAGTAGAGCTGGTCTTGTAATGAGATACAGATCACAGCAGGAGAAGGGAGCCGAGTTGTGGAGAGATTTCAGAGAAGTTGTACTTAGTTTCCTGTCAGAGTGAACTTCTTCTTCCCAAACGTCTTGCAATACTGTATTACCCAAACGCATTGTGATTTCTAGTATCTTTGCCCCCCTCACACCCCGTGAGCTAAGAAGAGTTGTGTTCATCATTTTATGAGTAATGACTCAGTGATTTGCCAGTTCAACCTTTACGCACACAAAGTTACTTTTCATGCCAAGGGATGRATGCTGAGCTCCAAACATTTCTCATGTCTAGTAGCAGTTCCCCATGTGAAGATAGTTTATTACKTAACCTTCTCACCTGTGTTTTTTGGGAGGTTTTAGCAGCATCTTTGCCCAACTCCCACTGCACTTGGGTTTGGGAGACTTTTGCCTCCCTCACAGTGYGCCTGGGGAGGCACCTTGCTCATGTCCCAGGTGCAGGCTGTTAAGCAGCAGTGCAGAGCTGGCAGGGCCATAACAAGCCCCAGCTGTGCCAAAATCACCTATGAGGGTGGGGAGGGCTGGGGTGGCTGCAGCGGGTYTTAAGCAAGCTTTGTAGACAGGGGATCTGTTTTGTCTTCGTCCTCCTGAGATTTGCAAGGCCACGTGCTGGAGCTGCATGGGGAGAGCAAGCAGTGAAGCTGGGGTTTTTTGCTGKGTTGCTGTGTGGGGTGAGTCTTCAAAGAAAAAGGTCTAGATATATGTGAATAGGGAACAGACTGGTAAAATCATTCTGCAGTTGACAGATGTGGCTTTATTCTGGAATATACCAGGGGTTTCACTGTTGCTGTGTGAAGTGTTTTCCTGTTATTGATTATATAGCTTGCATAGGAATTCTGGATTTACCCTATCTCTTTAATTTGGAGACTTAAATTTTATTAATGAGTTATCACTGTGCTAGCAGATAAGAGTTTTGATTGGTTGTATTAGATGTTCAAAAGGAAATTCTGCTGCTTCCCCCTCCCTCCCACCTTAAGGCATTCTAGTTGTCATTGCTGAATTAAAAAGCATCTTGAGCTCTGTGGAAAAATAGAGTATGGTAAAAAGCAAAAAGCATGTTACTTTTTGTTAGGAAATGAATTTTACTGATAGGTATTGAAAGAACACCTTGCATGATAACTTTAAAAGGTAATGTGTGAAGACTTTATGATGTTTAAGCAAAAAAAAAATATATCTTTTTTATCTCTGTTCTTGGAAGAAATTAACGTGGGCATGTAAGGGTTGTAGGGGTTTTGTTTGTTTTTTAACGATTGTTTTCAGGAGTAGAGAATTATGTGATATAAGCTAGGGAAGATGTATGTGTTCGCTCCTCAAGACAGAGATGTAACGGCAAAGTATCAAGATCTGTGACGTGTTCTCCAGTTGTAATTTGCTGTATGTCTTCATGAAATCCTTGTGGTTTTGTTTTGTTTTGTTTTTTCTGGATCAGCAACTGATCTTAATAGTCAGTTTGCTCTGTGCATTTTCAGTAATAAAAGGACAAGAGCTGTCAGATGGGATCCTCTGGTGTTAAGTTCAGATGATTCCTCCTCTTTGCCATCATGGGAGTGCTACTAGCGGGACAGAGGAGGTAGCTGTAGACCTACGGCTGTWGKGCTCCCATGGCCCCAYGGAGGCAGAAGGGGGCTTGTGGGCWGARAAGCGGAGATGAGTGGGGTGCAGAGCGGCATTTCACACCAACTATGTGAGCCAGAAAGCACCTATTACTAACACAGCCCTGTCTCGCTGAAGGAGTGAAGTGCCACTCGTGTGTGAAGGCTCGGGCTGGCTTCACCTGTGTATGGTGCAAGGCATGCCGTGTATCCCTCATTTAAYGGCCACTTCCCTTTTCTAATAGAAGGTTAGACTTGTAATGTGCCTGTGTGTCGCCCTCGGAGCAGGTGAAGGACCTGTGGCAGATCTGGACAGTGAGAATACCCACATATGGTCTGTGACTAAAACAGAAGTCCAATGTCGCTAACAAGAAAGAGGAGGACTCTTATGGTGAGGAACTAACCTGATTAGTGTCAGCTTCCTTCCTGCCTTGTCCTGCAGCCTGGGGAAAGGATAAGGAAATGCATAAGATTCACTAGGACATAAAAAGTGAAATATTTGTTATGGTGAACCTCTCTTGAGGTGCTTTTTATTTACCAGTGCAGTTGCAATGAGCAGTAATTAGCTGGAAGACTGAGAGATGGCATATTTTTTTCCTTACTTTCCCTCTTAATGCTTTGCTGTTTATTTTCTCCCCCGGAGATGACCTCTCTGTATTGGCGTTTGACAAGATGTGAACGTTTGTTTGGGAAACCACGTGCCATAGAGACACGGGGTGCGTATTTACCGCGCTTCCTCGGCGGGTACAGAGCGGCTCTCCGAACAGCTTCGAGCCAGGCTCAGGCCAGCTCTCCTGTTACACCAGGACAGCCATGAGGACGCTGGCGTTGCAGCCAAGGCGGAGACAACTGAMAAGTGTTCTTCTCTCGGCAGTAGTGCTGGCTTGTTGCAATGTTAAAAGCACTTGTGAAATTGGAGCCTCTGAGAAGGGCCTTGCGTTCCAGCAGCTTGTTCTCGGAAAGGTTAGAGGGGTTATGGATGCAGGATGTGATAGATGAAATGCTTTCTAACGCTTGCAGCAGAGGAAACCACCTCCTCCAAGTTTAACTCCTTACAAAAGTTCAAGGAGAAAGTGAGAACAGATAAGGCCCAGAAGTAAATCTACTTTTTTCCTTCAGTCAATGCCCCTGTAAACAATCACCTCCTCCTTACATGGCTATATGTTACSCTCGAGTCTGTAATTCTTTGTGTGCTTATGACACAGAATAAGCATGCAAAAACAAAGCCAAAGCTGAGGCTTATTTAGCAGTGTTTGCTAAATATACAGAAATGCCTTTGCCACATATCCTTACTATGYTGATTAGCAGTCTTTAAGATTGAACATGGGAATAATATATCCTATCCAGAGGATAATATGTATATTCTATATATAATAATATCCTATTACCCGTTAAGTATTATCATCATCTTAAAATTTTTATTAATCTAAAATTTAAAGGGTATTTAAAATTTAAAGATATTCCAGTACCCTAAAATGAGGCTTCTCAACTTCTTTGAGGGGAAAAAGGCCTTTAGTCAATCTTAATTTGTTTTTAGAATAAGTGCCAGACATTCTGAACTTAGGCTCTTGGTTTACCTGCTTAATACTTTAGGAGTTGTTTTTTCTGGGACAACAAATTAAAGTATTTCAAAACACAAAAAATACCTTCTTATTTCATTTTTGTATTTGATCTTTTGTTATCTCTTTTTCCACTTTTAGGTAGCATAATTTCTCTCTCTTTTTTTTCTTCCTTTCAAAAATCAAAATTGTAAAAACAAGATTTTATTTCTTTTGGTGCTTTTTTGGAGCCTCAGTTTCAAGTTTTGTGTTTGACAGTATCTTGCCTATTATCACTAGTGGGGTTGGGGTTTTTTTTGTGTGATATGCAGAACCACCCCTACACRTTTATGCCTTCTGACTGGAGTATTTAGAAAGGAATTTAATTGAATGTTTGAGCTTTCTGTTTGCAACTTGCAGTCTTCATTTTGGTTAGTTTGTTTATTTCTCAAATGGACCTCTTTACTCCTCTCTCCTCTCTTTATTTTTTCCATAATTTGGCTACTGAAGAAGATATAATTGAAAGGTAAAGTGGAGAGAAAGTAGAAAGCAAGTTTGGGGGCAGAAAATTCTTTAGTGATGTTTCTCTTTATTGTTCCATTGGCTTAGGGAGGAAGGGGAGGAACAAGGTGGCATCAGTGGGGCATGGGAGTTTGGTGCAGCAGCATTGCTGAAACAAGCTCCTCTGAGGGACTGAGGAGAGCTGTTATCCCTGCAATTCTGCTCTAGCTTTGCCCTTGATGGCAACCATGAGGCCTGTYGTGGTGTGTGAGGGGACAGGTGAATAACTCAGAACTGTCCATCTCCGTTTGGCTTTGGAGGGCTCAGTGTGGGGCAGGTGGCAGTAGGACAGACTGAAGGCAAGGTGCAAGCTGCGGGAGGAGTACAAGTGTGCCTTTTTCAGAGAGGACTTGTTATTGTCTCTTTATGTTTTATTTCGTATGCCCTGGTAGACTTGCCTGAGTTGGGCTGGCTGTCCCAAACTATGAACAACCTGTGCTAAACCCAATTTTTTTTCCTTAGCTATTTAACCTGAATCTGTTATCACAATGTGAATGCGCAACGGCATGAGCAAATGTAGTGCTGTAATGTCAGCGAGAGCGCCATAGGGGAGCAACGGAAGAACAGTGAGGACAAGTTGCAGCTAAGACCTGTTGAACTACAGCATAAGAGGCTGAGTACAGTGCCAGAGCAGTATGAGTTGCAGAGACCCTCCAAAATGCATCTCCTGGATAGGCAAGCGGCATCTGTCCCCCCTTGTCAGCACTACTTAGCAGTCAGTGCACAGTCAGGAGCGAAAGAGCCTGGTTACCTCTCTGTATGGTGAAAGCAAAAGAGCTTTCAACAGTCACTARTTGTTGTTGCCCTCTTGGAAATGTGGCCCTACTGCATAAAGGAGTCATTTCTTCTAATAATTGCTACTTTTARGACAACAAAGACAAATTTATACATCCCCTTGTTCTACCAAACACCGTAAAAGCAAGATGAGGACAATGAAAACCATCCATTTGTTATATTCTCTGTCAAGTTGGGTACCTTGCTACTGCACACTGGAAAGTCTGCTTTCAGGAGTTCCCACATGCAGGCCAGAACCAGGGGKTTTGGTGTCTGGAACTGAACAGAAGGAACGCCCACTGAGTTGGCCACTGCCTAGATAGGTACCCGGTAGTGTGTAGGACAGTCAGAAATGCAATGTGCTGGCATCTTGAGTCCTCCTGTGTTCCATATTTGACTATTACTAATGAACCCAGAATCTCTGTTCCAAGTAGAGCACACTTCACAGGGAGCCAAATTTATTTCCATGCTATGGAGCCCTGACTATCTTGCATGTGTCGCACAGACATGTGGAAAATGCAGAATTTGGTCTGTGCTTTGAGTTTGTGGTGCATGTGCCCGGGTAAGTCTGTAAATAAGGAAAGCCTTTTGATGGTAGGGATACAAATACCCTGTAGTAGAAATCTTCATAKGTGGGGAATAGTCTGACTGCTAATGAGACTGGTAAGTGCCCAGCTTCCCCTGGCAACAATTTAAGGTAGTTCTGAAAGTTTTCCACAAGATTTCTGTGAGCTCTTTGGAAAACAGTGGGGTTGTGATAAGAGATCTGAGATCATAAAGGACATCTGAAATCATTCCCATAGTCCTTTTAATTGAACTTATGCTGAAGAGAAATTTGTCTCTTACCAAGGTTACCACCCTTTTCATGAAACAGTATCACAAATATAATACTTAATACTGAATTGTATTCATCTAAACAGCAGTTCAGGCAGCAATTAATCTTGCTGTTAAGGGCTGCAGTTACCCTACCCAAAGTTGTCCTGTTTTACAGTTGACTTAGTAGCATAGAGATATGKGACTTTACACACTAGCTTTGTATCAAAAGCAACAAAAAACCCAACTYCAAGTCCCTTGCCCAGCTGAGTTTYCATCACTGTTGGTAAATGAYRGAAAGTAAATAGTAGACCACATAATATTGTGTTTGTAGTTTGATCTCTACTGCCAACTACYTTTGAATCAGGAGATAAGAATACATGTGAATGGAGTTCATGGGTGCCTTCAGTAAACAGTGTGACATTTTGGAGTGCATCTTACAGGCAGTTCATTTCAACACAAACCAGGACTTGCTCCAGAATACCTTTAGGCTGCAGTTCCCTGTTGGACATCCAGAAACTGAAAGATGTTAGAAACCATGCAGAAGAGGAGGGGCTAAACTTGAGGCCTCCATGTCCAATCAGCATTTTTTAAATGTCTATATTTTTTTCTCTCATGGAAAACTATCTGTTTAGACACCCATCTCCAGAGGGAGAGTTTTCAGGGAATTAGGTACATACTTTTTGTGTGGGTTTTTTGTTTGTTTTTTTGTTTTTTTGTTTTAAGGGAATGTGCATCTGGAAGGTGGCTCTTATCTCTTTCTCAGCTCTGGCATGTGTGATGGAAGAGCAGGCTAGGTGAGAATATCCAAATTCATTCCTAATTACAGCCATAGTTTTAATGTTGATAGCCCTTTAAGACTTGTCTGAATTATTCAATGCTGTGKTCTRTGGATGCTGGGATCTTCTCAGTCAKGTAGGGCAAGGATAAAAGYGGTCTAGTGRTGCAGAGCTTTGRCTTCTTGGGTTTGATTTAACTTTCCTCAAAAGAGGTGAAGGACTCTTTCCATTACTTGTGGAGACTACTACTACTACTTTGTTCCTACTTGGATTAGATTTACAAAAGAAAATGCTCCTGAGCCCTTTTAAACAACTTTCAAGTTAAAGAAGACATGATGTATGCTGTTTTCCCCTTTACTTCCTTGCAAAAAAAGTCATCCCCATTACTAAATCAGTTTGTAGGCTCCTACAGAAACTTTGTCCTCTTTGCTCACTTGTGAACTTCCTGTCTTCCTCCCAGAGAGACAGAGGGTGTCARAGAGATGGGGTCTCCTCCACCAAAGCCCAAAAGTGAACCTCATAGGGAGAGACTCCTTGGGTGACTGCACTGAGGGAAGGTGAGATGACAAACAGCCAAGAGATGGCCTGGTCAGCCCAACTGAGAGCACTTCATGTTGCTCCTCTTAGCTCCACCTCAGGAGCAGCAGAGAGAGGAACTGAACAGCARCAGGACTGGGAACAGGGATGCAGACAAAGCCCATACTGCCTTGCAGAGGTAGAAGCTAATTGAACAAATAGATGGTTGACCTCTCTGTGGTTTCAGGATCGTAAGATAATAAAATTCTGCTTGATATTAGTCCTTGAGAAACAGACTTTCTTAACTTATTACCAATCTGAGGTCATGGGTACCCACTTTATTATTTAAGCAGCACAAATTGAATTAGTGCCTTGGCATTTTTTGGGGGGGGAGATTGGGGGGGGGAGGGGTGGCTGGTGAAGCTGGAAAATGYRTTAAAATGGCCTAATCTCACTTTCTGCAAAGAATGCATCTTGGCCGGTGATGCCTGCAGGTAACCCCATGACATAAGATTGAACTTAGTCTATGTCTTTRGAAATGTGTCCTTTTCAGCCCCGATCTAAAGATTACTTGTGTAATTTGAATTCTAGCTGTTGTTTTGCCAGTGTCTGAGATGCAGCCCTCCAGTCACAGTCATTCTCTCCTTGTGTAAGTACCTGTAGATTGAGATCAAGTTAACTTTTGACCTTGTGTTTGATAAATTAAATCCCCAAGTCATCCTCACCGAGAGGCCTTGTGCCAGTTTTGTTTCACTCTTCTAGGTGGACCTAGGGGTAGAAATGTGGAGGGAAAGRTGAAGACTCAAATCCTTAATAAAAGGAGCTCCCAGGTGCATAACTCATGCTTCTAATATGGACGTACTGTTGGCCTTTCAGCTTTCATATGTATATGTTGATTTATTGAGGTAGTTAAACATTAAAATTCCCATTTCCCAAATTGAGAAACTYGACCTGAGCAACCAAGAAACTTATTCAGGGTCATGCTGTGATCCAGTGGTAGCTCCGTGGTACCTGCTGCAGTGCTCTGTCTGCTGCTGCCCACGTGTGAAACTAAATGTTCCCTCCAAAATGAGTTTGAGATGTTTGTTGTCATCRTGACATGCCTGAATGCATGGTTCCTCATCAGAATAAAACCTGGTAGAACATTGTTAAGCTTAGGTGCCTAGCACTTACAAACTGTGCAGTTAAGATTGCTTATTGTAATTTATCCCCACCTTTATACCTTGTAGAAATGTCTAGTTGTGTCAGTGAATGCTTTTATCTTTTTACAAATACTCTTTGCCTCCCTAAGTACACAGAACATCAGCAGATTGATAAGTAGCTGAAAAAACTTAGTCAGTCAATGTTAATGCCAAATCAGCTTGTAATTGAAAACTCAGTGCTATGGTTTTTTTCTTTAAAAGATATTCTGGTATCTTTGCTTTGGAAGCAACATGGACTGGACTTCTGTCACCAAATTGAGTAAAAAGGACAGTCTGTGTGATGTGGAAAATGTTTTGTGTTTTTTTTTTAAATTATTTTTAAGGCAAACATAGATAAAGTAAACTTCTAAATAACTTACATTGATGGCAGGTAGTACTAATGCAGCTGTGTATATTAATGAGGCACCAGAAGCAATCTGTAACTTAGGACAGGCTCCAAAGAAGCCTGCAAATCCAGTTGGCAGTGTCTAGAAGGAACATGAATATTCGTACCAGGTTGTGACCTTGCAAATTCCTTTACGGGGCATGTTCTTTGTCATTATCTGAGAGACTGAAATGGTTGCATTTCAATGCCCTTAAATTTCTCTCCATTGTCTGCTTCTGGAATGCATGTTCTTAGTCATCCAGCAACTGGAGACTTGGATGTCTCTGACTCTAACCTGTCCTAGGACACTATCTCTAATACAGCTGTAGAAGAGGATAGGCTGATAACACTGTTGTGTATCCTGAATAGTATGAACAGACAGACTAGAGTCTGTTCTCAGGTACAGTTTTCCAGATCCCTGCTAAACTAGCTGAGGCGAGGACAAAGGGCTAAATCCAGTCTGTCAGAAATCCAGTTTATCTTTGACCAATTGATTCTCTCCAAAAACTTAAGCATAGCTTATAAAGGCTAGCTTGTTTGATCAAGAAGTACCATGATAGCTGGGCTAAAGAGGCTCAGTTTGGAAACTGATATACAATCTGTGGAAGTGCCTCCCTCCTTCTCCCTCTCTCTGCCCCCCCCCCTTTTTTTTTTATACTGTTTGATGGTTTTTTTTTTTTCCTTTGAGGAAGAATACTTTGACTCTTACTTGGTATGTCTCTGCATCTTYCAATTTCTACATTTGCTAGTAAAACACACAGCCCACATTTGTGAATTAACATTTGCAAACAATCCACTAAATTAGGCGATTGGTTCAAGCTGCTTGAGCAATTCCAAGTAACGGCGGGGAAAGGAGTGCCAAAAATGTCCTTTCCTTATTAACAACTTACAAAGTGCAGGAAGGATAAACTAATCAAACCATGGTAAATAGTTCAATCTGTTCCCACAGTTATCTCCTATCTTGTCATTGCTAGGACTAGAGTCGCTAAGATCTGAGTMAAGTTGGGTTTATTATTAACCAACACTTATGTAAGATGTTATTGCATCTGATTCTATTTTTGCARTTACGTGGACTCTATTGATCTGTAAACCACCTTCTGCTGCCTATATAAAAATGCTCATGAGAAGCAATCACAACTTGCACCACATGAGCAATGAGGTGAAGCTTCATCCTTGGAGACTTGTGATACTTTTGTCCTGGCCTACTTGTGCTTCCTGCAAACCGAGACGTGATGTGTGTTTGGTGTGTGGTTTTTGCTCACGTAGCGGGACTGGGATGTTGGCTGAGGAGTAGAGGACGGTACCTGCTGTGTGTGTGTGTGGAGTGGGAGAGCGGTGTGAGCTGTGCTGGCGCGTAGCTGCCCTGGTGGCCGTGATGCTGCACTGGGCAGCCCCTGGAGGTGAACAGCCTTCTCTGCCCACACGTGCAGGGACAGAGGAGCGATCCCTGGGCATCTTGGGAGAGTCTTGGGAAGTAGCCGGTGCGGAGGGAAGGGGCTGCATGGGCTTTGGCAGTGCTGAGTGGCCCATTGCAGGAAGCTGCCTGCATGGCCAAATAAACCTCTCTGATGGGGAACATCAGAACGTAAGAGAGGCCCTGAACCRTCTCAGGGAGTCATGTGAGTTCTCCATCGTGGCTGGAGCCTCTGAAGAGCCACGCTGGAATGTCCTTGTTTTCATGGCAAACCACATGCTTGTCCCATGCACGATTGATGGATTGCTACTCGAGGCAGTGAGGCACCGGCCCTTTGGATTTCCTCAGGATCATCACAACTGTGGTGATATTTAGGGAGGAGTGAGTGGTAGAGCAAGACCAAGGGAGCAGAAACCTCAGGATGGSTATCCAAGGGACTTTACTTGGGGACAGATTAAGCCCTGCTATGAATGATGAAGAGCTGGGGAATAATGTCTGCCCCTCTTCTCAACCACTCTCAAAGCGTGTGCTGGCATCAAGCCCCAGCCTGTCTGAGGGCTGTTCTGCAGGATCGTTTCCAATGCGGCAGACCCTTTGTAGAGGGCAGGGGAGCTTGAAGCACTTTGGAAAAAGCTGCCATACTGCATTATGTATGCTTGGGACCCTCTTCTCTTCCCACTTCTCTGTGCTCRGTATAGCTAGGAGAAGAATATGGAGATGTAACAGAATAGCTGAAGCCTCCTTGCTGCTGTGAGACAATTTTCTTCCATTTGAGTATATACAGAGACAGAGCTTTTCATTCCTGAGGGCATGTGACTGCAGCAYGGCAAAACAGAGCATAAACTTGCCTAATAACATGCTCAAGTCAAATATGCACCTCACTTAAATGTGTCATGCTCATACATGGCATGGGGAAGGATGACCRCTTCTAATTTTTAGTGGGTTGGGCGATGTCATAAAAGTCTACCTAAATATGTGGGTCTTCCTTAGGCACTTCTCTCTGCTGCATATTTTATCCCATGTTAGATGGAGAAAGAAAAAACAAACTGGAGACAAACTGGCAATTGCAACCTGYGGCTCCTGTGTTGAAATGCACATGTCAGCTTTATGGAAAGGTATCCCACTATCTTGTAATCCACTTATCTGCCGGGAGCCTGTGTTCTTTGCTGATGCTGACACTGTAAATACAGCACTTATGAAGCATTCTTCACCATTAAGCAGCGGTTGGAAATCCTCAGCTGTCGCCTCAAGGGCAGTTCATACGTGATGTCTCCAACTTTCTACATAAGTGAGCTCAGAGGGAGATAGTGCCCCTAGAAACATGGATGTTTTGCCAACTAAGGGCCAAATCTTGCTTTCCAATCTGCCTTGTACCTCTCCTTAGGGATGAAAGCACCTTAAGGCTTCTGAAGTATTTGTCACTGCTTTAAAGATAAAAAAATCTTCAGGCTGTGTATCGGTTGTTTCTGGAATGAAACAACACAATGAAGTAGCTCTTCCCAGGCTTTGCCTAAAGCGATTCCCTTCTGTTGCTCTTTAGGAATACGGCTTGTGTCTTAGGCTGTATCACAGAGCTTGTGCTCCAGGTTGCAACTGTGGGTGATCACTACTGCTGGATTAAGTGTCTTGTATCAGAATGTGCATAAGCCTCTAGAAAGATGTGTGTTCTCACGGGGGGAAAAAAGAGAATTTTGGTTTTGTCTCCTTTTTACCTGAGTTTGTCTCTTAAACAGGTGAAGAAAGCAGATGCAATGATGCATATGCTGCTGTAAACAGCATTTGTAAGTTGAAATCTGCCCCCTTTTCTGAGGCAAGGGTGCAGGAGGACTACTTTGCATCTTTCTCCTCTCCATGAGTGCGTGGGGCTTGGTTTGTTTTTGTTTCTTCCCTTAAAGCTTCCAGGAACTTAATTATCATTTGATACCCCTTTGCCAAGCTGGACTGGAATCAGACAAGTTCAAAAGCTATTTGAGGTGGAGGGAGGGACTAAGTTTAAATGCATTTTAGGATCATAGGATAGTTTGGGCTGGAAGAGATTTCAATGGGTCATCTAGTCCAACCTCCTCATCAAAGCAGGGTCAACTATTTTAGGTTATGAAACTAGACTATAAAAGAAAACAAAAACAAACAAACCCCAAAMCATTGAATCTTCCTCATGCTGTAATTATGAAAGAGCAGAGTGAAGCTGTATATATTTTTTTTATAAGAGGTTGGTATAAGGTTTCCACAGAGCAGCGGACCTTGTGCTTTTGCTGCCAGTTGTGTTCCTGTCGCCTATTCCCTTTCTGGAGCAGGTAGGGARGTGCTGGATCCAAGGGAGGGCTTGGGTGTTCTTGAGGCTCTGGCTTTGCTCTTGCTCCTGGCTAGTCAGGGAAATGCTCGTGGGGCAGGCGAGGGCAGGCTGGCATTTCCAGGGCTAACAGAATGAGCTTTACCAAAACGCTGGCCAGGAGGGGCCTGGTCTTCTAGAGCTCTTCCTAGCAGACTAGCGCCATCCATGGGGAAAGCCAACTGCTGGGAAAAGCCAAGSCCTGGCTTTCTGCAGCCTTGGCACTACACCGCTGCTACTTCCAATCAGTAGAGCTGACAAGGATTTCCTGCAGTATACATGCAGACAAAAAATGGAAGAAAAATTGACAAATTTAATTTTTTTAAAAAAAAGCATAGTGACCCAAGTAGTTTACACTAAAGATGTGCYTTTCTCTTTAAAAGAAAGAGAACGCTTTAACATTTTTCTATGGTGCACTGAGTCCAAACGTAACAGTAACAAGCTGGTTCATGGGAACCGGAAACTGAGACAGAGTAGAAAACAACATCCTTGGAGGGGGGGAAGAAAATGAGAGACAGAGAAAACGCTGCTTCCAGGACTGGTTTTTTATTTGTTTTTATTTTTATTGCTGTCGGAAAGAAGTGACCTACTGTAGCCAAGTAGGCCTAGGGCTAAAATAAAAGGACTTTGCGAAGGCAACCAAAATACACAGACCAAATGCTGTCCTCAACATAAGTGTAATTGCTACTGTGGAGTGCGCTCCCCTATCAACACAGACCATTTTGATTTCTGAGGAAAAACAAACGGAACTGGGAAGTTTCTAGACTGAGTGTTCCCAAAGGGGAGAAAAAAAAAATGACCTAAAGGGTAAAATAGACTAGAACATGAAGACTGTATGCAGATAAGTGCCTGTGGGGAGGCAAGAGAACTGGAAGAAGGTTTGATGTAAAGCAGTTCTCACTGACATAAATGGAAGGTTATAATATGCAGGAAAAAAGTTACTATATTTATGTGTCTGTGTGCCATGAAATTGACAGATGCCAAGTTTTGAACAAGACCACAATTATGGTTTATTTTAGGCTGGAGTAAGATGTAGGAAAAGTTGCCAAATTTCAGCAAGACATAGGTCTATGAGCTGGAAAATACTCGTTACRTCGCCCTGGTCCGTTGTTCCTGCCAATGTGCCATTCCTCTGCGAGACACTGCTCCAGTAACAAGCCTGCGTACTCGAGGGTGACTAAATACAAAACCWATTAGAAGTAGGTGCAACCAGCACATCGGTCGATATTACAGGGCTGGTGATAATGAAAAGCAGAACTGCAAGTTGTCTTTCCCCTTGCCCTGTGCCTGCTCTTCCTGTGAGGTTTAAAAAGTTTCAAATTCTGCCCATGAAGTCAATGTGCTCTGATTGCAGCTGGACTCTAGKAATTTCTGCCTGCTTAAAGCAGCTGCCATCAGATATGCTTGCAACTGAGTTAATGCATGCAAAATTTCTTTCTCTTATTGGCCAAAAGCAGTTTTTAGTTCATTGTGAAGATGTTTAAATTTGTAGATGTTGGTTCAAGCCCTTGAGAAGGGATATTACTTTAGACTGTTTGCATCTGAGGAACTGGACATCACCCAAACAGTCACTGGATTTTCCATTGGTTTATAAGTGTTCTTCTCAGGCCTCTCTGAGAGATCATTCTGATAMCCACTCCCCCCAAATTTGGTCAATGCTCCCTGCTAATCTGGGCTGCTGTATTGCTGCTTTCTGCAGCTATTTTGCAGCAGAATTACTACTTCTACTAGGTATGCTTTTTTCCCTACTCACTTCCCRCTTGAGTATTTAGTTTACTCTTGTGATACTTATTTGCTTTGTATTCTKTAAGTGAAATCACTTACAGTCTGAGACTTTAAACAAAGGCTTCTACAAAAAATTYCCAGATCCCATTGCTGCTAGAGATGATGGCATAACCAAGTGAGATCTGYTTTCTCCTTATGAAAGTGCTTGAGTCAGTCCCTCTAACCATGTAATTGTGTTTTCTCCCACAGTTGTTGATCTTCCTCGAGTTAAGAGGAAAATCCTGATGGATTGCCACTGGGCTTGCAGAGAAAATTTTTTCTCTCCTTTCTAATTCAGATCTTTTAAAGACTAAAACTGTTTGACATCATGTAGATCATACGACATGGTGGCTGCTCCCACTGGTTCCTGCTAGAATTCAAATGATGCAGCTTTATAGCAGGTAGAGAAGGTAGAGGAGTTGAAATCAAGCAAATTTTTATACTTCAGTAAAAGGAGTATTGTTAATGAACTGTTCWGTGCTCTCTGATTTATTGGTCTAGCTGAAAATCTAGTCTCAGATGTGTGACATCAGGCATGATACTTGCCTCCTTGGCATTGGGTTCTCRCTCAGCACCTTGTCCTCCATGTGGAAGCACACACAGATCTCTGCTTTTTACAAGAATGCTTTTGTAAAGGGATTGTCCTAGATGGACAATGCGTTACCACTAGAAGATGCAATATGAAGCAATGAAGGCAATTGCAACAAATGCAGAGGCAGCCRAGCTTCCAGGTGGTGGTGGAAGACATGATGCTTTGCATTATTGCTTATTGGCTGCAAGACTGCATTGAGGGACCTGTAGTTAAGCAGCAAGCTTTTCCAGGCCTTTTGTAGTCTTGGTGACAGTCCATCTGTACYGGTCATCAGCAGATAGCTGCATTAGGAAACTCCCAAAACATCTGTGTCATGTGGAAATGCAAATTTTCTGTGATAAGTGGTGGATTTGGTGTGTGCCTGTTTTTGTTCTTCAAAGCCATACTGTAAACCTTCTGCCCCCATGGTTGTGGGGACGATATGCAAGCAAGCAGCACYGATGCACCATCATGTTGAACAGTGCTGTGCCCTCTATCCTGCCCCTGTGGCTCAGGGGGTGCACGGGTGGGYGCTCTGTCCCCTGTGCTACCAGTCAAGGTGTTCTTGCCCACTTGCCCTCTTGACACTCCCTGCAGAACTGTGCTGGAGCTCAGAGCTGCTCCCCCACGTGCCTGTAATCCCAGGTAACYGATGGACCACGGAGAAGAACAGACAGTTGGGGAGTGACTCCTAAATGGCATAAGGCGTTTTAGGTTGAGGTCCTGGGAGGGCTGGGATATTTTTTTCTTAGGAGATGGTGGAGGTCTAGGCAGCAACCCATGGCTGGTCCCCTGTGCGAACACTAATCGTGTTGCTAGAGAGTCTCTGCAGCTTTTCCCTCCAGTGGTTTTTATGAGCTAACCACACCTGATGCTGGTTTCTACAGTACAAATTTACAAGACTGGTTGGTTTGGGTGAGGAAACCCACACTTCCTGAGGTATCCCAGGGAACTCRAAAGCCAAGACGTTGAGAAAATTAACAGAAGTGCTGATTTGGAGCCTTCTGCTTTAGAGGAGCTTGCGTGTTCCTTGCTCTGTTGTGCTCTCAAACTTCAGTGGCTTCTGCTATGCCCMTTGTCACACAGCTGGAATCACTAGGTGTGGGTTGGTGTGAGAGGTTTCTGTGTACACTTTTATCCTTTTTTTCCCCTTTTTCCTAGATCCAAAAGCAGCCTTTTGCTGTAGAAAGTTGCTACATGTCAGAGCTATCACACCTATTCTTACACAGGCATGCAAATGGGCAGGCAAGAGGCTGATTCASAAGGGAAATTAAGCAAATATATCCTCTTTTCACTACAAAGGGAGTCTGTTTCCCTCCTTTGCACCAGTTATKTGCTTGTTGGACTCTTGGATAGCGTTGTGGTTTCTTGTGTGTTTTTGTTTAGTGGTACTGACTGAATCATCTATGTCGTTTTTTGCTGTGTTGATAAGTTGAAGTGGCTCAGAACAGCCTAATAAACATCCTGCCTGGCACGATGTAAGGCAGGGATGGACRTGGGAATTGGGAGGGTGGAAACACTTCAGAGCTGTGGCAAGTGGTTAGGTTGGCTCGTTGCTCCCACATTGCTGCGACCTTTCTTCTGCAGCAAGGCCGAAATGTTCTGTCCAAGGGTATAAAAGGAGCAAGAGGGCAGGAGGACTTCAGATCTRTACCAGTGTGTGCTCTTTCATTGCCTTACTGATAAGACAGGATACTGGTGCTTTCTTTTGCTGACCTTTGAGCTCTGCTCAGGTACTAGAAGCTGTCAAAAATTCTTATGAAGAGATTAAAATCCATTTTAGTTTTATTTAACTCAAAATTATTATTCATTCAGTGTTATTCTTTTTCTTCAAAGTTACCAATACTGTTGTGGTGGAATCAGAATTTACCTTTATAAAAAAATGYTGCAGTGGTGGTATTGTGTATAGATGACATACAAAATCCAGGGGAGCATAGTGGAAAGCTATAGAGCTAGGAACTGCTTGGTCAGCCCATGTAAAATTTGCAGCTGTAAAGCACTGTTAATCAGCAGCATGTCCGTTTGATTTTATAGCATCTCTTGAGCAAATGCTGAAGCCTGAATCTGCTTCTCACTTTTGTTGAGCTGCCTGGGAGCGCTCTTGAAATCGCTGGGCAGCACACTGGGTGCTTTGCAGAGCAAAATGGAAAGGTATGATCCATCCTGGAAGAGGCTACAGCCTGRCACCAATGACAAACTAATAACAAGCAGAAGCAGGAAAAGTACAAGAAAAGGTAGGGGTCACAGTAAAACGGTTGTGCATTTACACAGTTGGGGTATGTTCACAACCTGATGGTTGATCTTGATCCTGCACCTTGCAGCAGTCCATCTGCTTGCTGCAAGTCCAAAGTCCTGGAGGCTTTGGCAGATTTGGGCATCAGACATTGGGAGTCTTTTAAAAATCCTGGTGGATATTCACAGCTGGATGATAACTGCTGCTGGAACCTTAACTGTTGCATTACTTTTGTGGTGTTTTTGTAATTGTTTTCCTTTAATAATCTAGTAAGCTTTCTTCCAATTCCTCCTAGCTAATTTTCTTTTTCATCTTAAATCCATTCAGGTTACATGCTTTCTAAAACTTGAAATCTGTTCTTAAATGTTTTGGTGACCATCCCATCTCATCCAGTCGCGGGCAGGGGAAGATCTGACCTCCCACCTCTGCTCCAGAAAGAGGGGAAGACTCTTGCTCCAGAACAGGAGCCTCTGGTTTCCTAGCAGAATGGGAAGCTGTTTTTGTATGACAAATCCTTTCACAAGCTGTCATAAACTATGTAGAGCACACGTAGTTTCATCCACATATGTGTTACCTGATAAAGAATGTAAGAGCTGGAAGTTTTAATACAGTAACTTACATAGCTAAAATAGTGTAAATACCTACCACACCCACACTGCTGAATGGGATCCTGTCTGAAGGAGAGCTGCCTATGCCATTTCATCTGGCTTTCTTTTTGAAACAAACACTGTCCTCTCTCTGCCTGAAAGAAAGGCTTATACTAAAAAAATGGATARGAGAATAAGGAAACAGCATTCTCCTCCCCATTATTGGGAAGAATAAGCTAGTGCTCCCTTAAAACAACTTAGACTTGCAGTGCCCTTTGCTTGGGGAATGTCCAAGAGCTTTATACAAATGGGTTAGATATTGGGGATCCAGCCAAGTGAAAGTACTGAAGTGCATTCTTGTGTGTAAGCCTGTGAGCAGCTATGGGACTTACTCATCTGCTTGCAAACAAGCTAGTGCTTTCCACTGCACAGCTAAGGAAGCTGGCCTTTCTAAGTTTGCTATATGCTATATCTGTATGTCTTCTGCTCTTGTTATGATGAGATAATTGCCTATGAAGTGGCRTTACCTAGTGCAATGGTACATGCTGTTACAGATGCATGCATGTGTTCCTGGCTGCAAATCGCCCTGAACTTCTCAATGTGGACAAGAAGAGTAAGTTTATCCAAAATGCAGTGGTCTTTACCCCAGGTGCCCTTAATATGGCTCCTTGCTTGCTGCCCTCATAAAAGGGTAAAGAAAGTATTATCTCCTCCTGTCTTTGGCTAATGATCTGGCCCACAGTAAATACAGAGTGTCTCCCGGGGATGCTAAGGCTCTAGTTCCTGCTGGTATCCTGGTCAGGGCCAGCATTCCCGTGCTGCCCCGCCAGTAGCGTTGCTCCTCGGCACRCACCCCTTGGAGAGGAGCAGGGCGGCCGGGCTGGACATGGACGTGGCGCCTCCAGGAAGGCGTCCCGCTGGCGGCAGCTCTCCCATGGGGGCAGCTCGGAGGAGGGCGCGAGCTGCCCTGCCTCGGGGCATGGGGCTGTGAGCAGGCGCTGTCTGCCCGGGACACGTGGGTGCTCCTCGCGTAAGCAGAGCTCTGGCTTTCATTACTGTGTCCATGTGCAGTCCTAAGTATTCCTGGTTCTCACCTCTGCTATGCATGATACATGTTACTAAGGAAGGAGCAAAGGTTATTTTCTCACCCATGAGAGACACCCCTGCATGAAAGAAATGACCATGTGGTGGCATACAGCAAATCATTAACAGCAGCTATACACCCTCTTATCTAGCCATAAGGGTACCAGCTGTTGGACGTCAGAGCTATCACATTCTTCTTACAACCTCCTACCTGAATTCTCATTTTGATGCACAATAATCAGTCTCTTCAAATGCTGATGCATTAAGTGCATTAACCATCACTTAAAAATCAGAGTTTTATTTGTAAGTAAGAAGACTCTAGATAGTTGTTAAAGTGAGACATCTGGTTCCAAGGATGCATGTGCATAGGTTATGGATGGAAAATGCAAAAGCTATGAACAGTCTAGTCTTTACTAGCCCCAGGTTAYACAAAACTTTCAGAAAGAAAGATGATGTTTTCTATGACAGGCAGAATCTTTGTTTCCATGCATTTGTGTAGTGCATAGTAACATTCCTTTCCCTGGGTTAGTGGGGATGAGCCAAGCTCCTTATGGCTAATCAAGACAAAAAACAGTAAATGAGCAGCATAAAAGTGAAATCATTGGCCTGATTGAACTCTTGAAACTCCACATTGATACTGAAGCCTATTGCATTTGTCTTGGAAAGGAGGGGGAAATTGGTGTGTGTTTRCACTATAGTTCTATTTACTGTGATAGGAGTATTTATGCATAAGTCTTTCAGTACAGAAAGCCTGAGCTTGTATAAGAGAATTGAGTTTGTTTATCAGGAATTCATGAGATTGGAGACCTCAAAGGTACCTGAGGGACAGCAATGGAGCATCTCCATGAGCTTGCTCTCCTGCCAGACACTAGCATGAGGCCTATCTGAATGAAGCACAGGYAATCTTGTGACTGTATGTGCTGGACACCTAACCATTTCCTGCCTCTATGTTAATTCTCAACATGTTCAGAAGTTTTGTATGTATGTGTTTGCTTTCAGATAGATCCTCTGAATGTATGGTTTGGTGAGGAAGTGAGGGGGAAAAAAACCTTACAACTGAATGTAAGCAGACTGYTCTCAGAATTTTGCAGGATAAGCTTTTACAGAAGTTTTTTGATTATCTGCTCCTCAAAAGCACAGACTAGAGCCATCCCTACCTGTGGGGTTAATGTTTCCCCAATAGAGTAAGTTTAAGCAACACAAACCTTTTGACCTACTCCCTGCTACCCTTGTCAGCGAAGTCCTTGCAATTTCTTATTCCCATGTTAACTGTGACTGTGTAATGACACGCATTTGGTTGGAGGTAGTCAAAATATCAGGGTCAAAATATCAAGATTATTGCCACTGAACATCAGTTTAAATGGACCCTTCACTGCTGTTCCTTAACATCTTTATTCACAGAAGCAGTGAGGAAGTGAACTTATGGTCCAGAAGCTCAGAGGTGTAGGACACAGTGCACAGATTGAAGACCAGATGCTCAGCTATAGTAGCTGGTGCAGTTTCTCTAAAGATTTGACCTTTTATTATATTTTTGTCAATTATGTTGAATGTATTTAAGCATCAGAATCTTTTTTGATGTATTTTTCTCATARGTGGGATGGGACAGACAAACAAGATAAAGCAAATTAATATAATGCAAAAGATGACTGGAAATGGTTAATAATTCATCACTGTGGCAGACTTTGGACAGAATGTATTTAATGCCTGCTTTTCCATTTTAATGGGAAAAAGACCATGTCACAATGTACCGTAAACAACAAAGACCCTCCTGTGAGTCAGCMGTGTTAAACTCCCCCTGAGACTGCYTYKGACTAGCAGAATCTTAAAAACCTCTTAATCTTGAGAYGATCAATCCTTCTAGGAAAAGCCAATTAATAGACAGCTCAGTGATCCTTGTTCTGACAGCCACGGTCCCCCTCTCTTTCCGTGGTTCAGAGGCCTTCCTGGTGCAGCGCAGGCGGCGGGGCTACAAGGGCAGCACAACTACTGTCTTTGCTTCCTCTGGGCTCCCGCAGCCCAGCTGCAGCAGCTTCCTCCCCGCGCTGGCTCAGTGCCTGGGGCCGAGTACCAGGTGGAGGCTGGGTCTGCACTGAGTTACGTCCAAGATCTGGCGTTGCGCTTCCCTGGTTCTTTTTTTTGAGGGGGAAGTGGAGGGATTTTTCATTCATAGAACTCGGATATTGCCATTTGAGAACAGAAAAAAAAACTTAAGAGGAGAAAAATAAATATAAATGCCCCAGCTTATATTTGACTATAAAGAAAAAGTACTAAGAGGAGCAATCTTCTAACAGGAAACCATAACACAGCATCCACTGCCATCATCTTGAGAGATGGGTGATCTCTGCYGTTCCCCTGAGTGATGGGTTGTAGCAGAATTAGTCACACAGAGGACTTCATAAGCAGTGGGCTGTGGTTAGGGCTCTCCAAAACCTGCTGTGCAGTCAAAGGCTGGTATTTTCTTGCCAGGAGGCAATGCCGCTTCAGTGGCGCTCATGCTAGGCTTAAGTATAGTATTCCATTGCCAGGCCTGGCTTTCCTTTCAGACTGGTTTATCCTCATTGCCTCCTCAGAGTAAACAGTGAAGGAGGCAGGAATAACACATCTGACATACCCGCCAAAATAACTACAGAAAGTAACCCAAGCTTGGACATACTTCCAGTGTTACCAACCTGTCCCAAAAACAAGTTCTGCACARTGACGGTGTTACAATGATGTTGAATTACAGCTCCATGTTTGCAACTGCCCTGTTGCATCCTCTGAGAAAACCTAAAGGTCTCACCTGTGTGACTTTGGCTGCCTTCTTGTAAAGTAGTCAATTACCTCAGAGAGTTTGAATGTGCTCTTGCAGCTCTTATTTGGGAGTTTGCTTTYGTGCCCTCTCCATAGCCAGGTTACTCAGTAGAATTGTTTAGTCGCCAGGATGCAGTACTCCCCGCTGTCAATACGTTGACTGCTGTGCTATTCACTCTAATAAGGGCTGGAAGGTGCAAGCATCCATTTCAGTGAGCTTAGGAAGGTGGGAAGACTATCACCTACTCTCCTCTTACTGGTTCCACAGCAGCTGAGTGCTTCAGAAAACTCTTAATTCTCCTCCAATTGCAAAATTGACCTCATAGAAGTAGGTTGAATGCTACTTGTTGGTACTGGAGGTGTGTAGCTCAAGAAAGTCTTGTTATAAATATCTGGTTTTTTTTCAGATACATTGGAGGGAACTAAGGAAGAGAGCCTTCCTTTGCACTGTGCTAATATTATAGAAAAATAAGTGGCAATATTATGGCTTTTTGTGTCACAAAAGTAAGCGTGCAGAGCCATGATAATCAACTCAACTGGCTTGTAGTGACTTAGTGTTCCTGTTCTTGCCTTATGTTTTTCTGTTGCATGTATTTGGKTTTTTTTGCTATTTACCTTCTCATCTCTGAGACTTTGAGTTACTTTCCAAGTTATCCTTCAAAGCTGTGAGGTTTTGAATTTTTTTTAAGGAAAGCTGAGATTGTCATGCAATTTTTGTTTTTAGTAAATCTTTTTAAAAGCATAAAGTGACACCCCAAAACTACTTAGTTATTTTTTCCCAAATACTCTTCCTAGACACCTAAGTAGATTGTTACTTCTCCTGTGATTGAGCACATTCTTTGAATTTTCAACCTGAGCAGAAATTTTCTTGCAGAAATGCTCTGGATCTACCATGGCTTTTATGTTTACTGATTGATTTTCTAAAAGAAAAGGCATGAGAGGTGGTACCAGGTTGTCTGCTGCACACATCAAATCACTGCTGTTAAGGGTTTAGGAAACCTGGTATCTGGTCTCCAGTGCACAATAAAGGCAATTCCAGGTTACCATGGAAGAAAACAGTGACTCTGATGTRCTGTTAGCACTGAAACATGATAACAGTTTGTAAATACCACAAGAAAAAGCTCTGAATCCAGAAAATGTGTGCCTGCTGTCAGGGTGGAAAGGAGAGAGCTATCTTTAAAAATACTGTCTTTACCTTTATTAATGAAGAAAAAATAATTGGATTTTATTGATCCTGGTTTAGCTCTATTCCACTTGCTTGAGTTCCTGACTGTGCAGTTTGTGATGGCTTCAACGCTCCTGAAACTGGGCTGTCATCTGCCAGTTGTAAGAAAAAGGAGCCCAAAAGGACCTCAAGAGATGATCTCTGGGMTGCACAGCTGCCCTCATCAGCATTTTTGTTGATCTGTCCTCAATTTGATCTGACTTTATCTGGCTTTGTGCACTGCACTTGAGGGCGTACAGCCCAATCCTGCAGCTGAGCCCTATGTGCTGACTCAAGTGGCAAAACGCTTCCATGGGCTTTGTGAGCTGCTGTCCCRTTGCAGACATGAGAGTAGCAGAATTATAGTACTATGGAAGGCAAGGCCAAGCTCCCTTGGGATCACTGTATTCTGCAAGTTAGTTTAGCATAATTTTGGCTTGCCTCTTTTCTATATTTTATTTGTACAATCGAGCAACCGTAATGCCTTGCGTTTTTTCTTGCTATGTTTTTTTGTTATCATTTTGTTTTAACCAAARCTATCTTTCCATCCTAATACTGTCATCCAGCAATACCCGTGAACTCCTCTATCTCCAGTGGATTACTATTAAAAAACAAAGGATATATCAATGTATTTTGTGGCTTGCCAGGCAGAAGTAATGCATTTGAGCAACACAAGAGCTCTTGCTGCCTATGTGTGTTAAAAGAAAATTTATCTGGTTAGGTAAGCTTTGTTGTTGGGTAGTTTGATAGCAACTCCTATTCTTCTTGTTCCCCTCCACAGCAACTAACTCAGTTATTTACCCTAGATTTTTTCTAGGGATTTAAGTTAAGCCAAGGGATTTAAAATGAGTTCTATATCTGCTCTGTTTTTTTTCCCCCTCTCATTTCTTTTCAGAGATAAGTCCCAAGTTTGCCTTTTCCAGTTCTCTAGTATACCTCCTTTTCCCTTTATATTCCTAAAGATAGTCATTTTGGATTCTAAGATTGCTTTAGTTCAAACTTTATGTATCRCATGACAAAGGCAAGATGAAAGTATGAACTCCAGTATTCTCTTAATTATCCTTTCCCTGTTCTATGGGCTATGTTGCCTTTGTCCCTGCTGTTACTGTGCAAGCAGCCTACTCCGAGCTGGCTTTTTGTGAGTGCTTATGCAAAAAGGGTGTTGAGTGCTTGGGCCTCTTTGGCATCAGATCAATTGATTTGATTTATAAATCAAAGGCATCACTCATGTTTTTCCAAATTCTAGTGAGACCTCTTTAAGAAAGCGCTCCTAGGTACTCAGAAAGCTGCAACGCTGCAGTAAGGAAGCTGCCCACATTGGCAAAACAACCTCATTTTTATGCCAAAAGAAGGCAGGCATACAGAATTAAAGGGAAAAAAGAACACTAAGGGGAAACATAGTGACTAATGCAGATCAGGCTATTGACAGAAATTGCAAGARAAGGAAGTAAAAAGAAATCTGTGAATGGTAGAGCCTCTGTTGAAAGATTTGGAAGTATTGTGAACAAAAAATAATGTAAGTAATTGACTTAACCATGGAAAAAAGAACAAATAATACTAAAAATGACAGTCATTCMTATTTCTACTTGGTGTTTGAGCGAAGCCCAGTGACAGAAGTTGCAAGATGAAATCAAAAATGTTGCACTGTTCCTTATAATGGAGGATATTAAATAGAAATTTCTCAACTTGCATATTGACAGGTTTAAAGGGCTTTCATGTCAGACTTTTAAGAGGTGGCTGTATGGTGCTCTCAGATACTGATTTCTTGAAATASCCTCTGAAACCTTTGGAAAAGATGACTTGACAAACTGAAGGTTATAGCAGCATTTTTAGAAAGACAAATTATAGATGTATTCTGGAGAAAGTAATGGAACACCTAATATGAAACCTGGAAAAGAATTAACAGGTGAAAATAGTGCCACCCATGAGTACTCTAGTGTAAAATACACCTCATTAAMCAAAATAGATGTCTTGCTGTAAGCTTTGCTCATAAAAGCAGTAGTGTTTAAGTAAMACACTTTGCTTCCTGTGAAATATTTGACCTCATGTTACACACTGTTTAACTTAAAAGCTAGAATGACATAATTTGGTGGCATGACTTGAGTGGATTAAAACTRTGTGATGGAAAGGTCTCAAAATGTAACTGCAAGCAGGAAAGAAAAGTTTCACAAAGTTTAGTTCTGAACCCRACTCTGATGGTTTTTAGCAGTGCCCTTGAAGTAAACAACAGATTTGKTTTTTAGGCTATGCGAAGCCTGGGAAAGTGCTAGGCAATGAAGACCTGCAGCAACTGGGAGAAGAAGCAATGAGGTTGCTTTGCAATCCGGGCACTGCCAAGCTGTGGTTTACTAAGTGGAGTCCAGTGAGAATGTAGGTAGGTCTGTAGGATGCAGACCTGGAGTGTAGTGACCTGGGGGGGGGGGGGTGCGGGGAAGAAAGAAAAGTATAATGAACTCTGCCTGGATAATCTACTGAAGCTCAGGATCTGTAACCCTAGATCTTTGAGTAGAGCAACTTTAGATAGCATCAACAGAACCTACCCTTAGTCTCTATTTGGCACAGGAGATGTTTTTATGATACTTTCCACTTAATCTTATATAGAAATTGCAGGAGGCCTGTTGGAGAATGATTAGAAGAGCAGAAATCTGTGCTTGCTGCAAGACCTGGGGAGAACATGCCTGTCTGCAGYGCCAAATAACAGGATAGGAGTTGACTAGACTGCAGGTCAAGAGCATCTCTCTGGGAGGGGGGAAAAAAATGACTTCAAAAAGAAAAGATACTCTCTTATCCAGGTAAAGATTAATTTAGGAAAAAAAAAGGCATAAATCTATGGATTTATGGGAAGTGTATTGAATGAGTCCTTGAGCATAGCCTGTAGAGTTGAGCTGTCCACTTGAGATATGGATAGCGCTTAACACAGGGAGAGTCAGGAATGAGTCTTTGGGATAAGATGGAAGAGAAGAGAGACTGAGGATGTAAAGGGTAGTAATGAGCCAGCATCTCATCAGATATGCCCGCAGGACAAAAAATAGTTGGGAAACCAGGCTGGTTAGATGGCAACTAGCAGATGAAGTGGTGTGAGCCTTTCCGTTCAGCTGAGGGGTTGCACTCAATGGCAACACCCAAAGAGAACTTGGCTGTGGTACATCTGAGACCTGCTGAGCCTCCTCCCAGTTATTCCYATCTCACTCTAGAAAAGACTTAGGGACTCTCCAGGCTGCAAGATTTAACTGTTTTGAAGGATAACTTATTGGCTTCTTTTAAGTAATTACATTTACAAYTGATTCAGCTTTTATATGTTATAAAAAAATAAAATCYAAGAGAAAAATAAACACAGYATGAAGTCTTGAAAATTTTGGTCACTAGGAACAACATTTAGTGGCATAAAGTTGCATGTATTCAGACATGTAGCCTTGTTTTTCCTTCCTTCTCCTCTTTTTCTTTTGCCCTGCTGTTGTACCCCAATTCACTGTTTGCTCAAACCCAGTCTGCTGCTGTAGCTTCCAGATCACCAAYATGGTATTTCACAGTCCAAATTCTGTTTACAACCTTGGAAATCAGCCTCTACTGTCTACAGACCAAATATCTCAGCTGGAAAGTGAAAGTTATTTCATACATATATAGGAAGAGAAGGCACTAACCACTGAACTCACTGCTAGCCCTGGTTTGATTCCTATATTCATAAAATTACATGTGCTTATGCTAAGAGCTGAGCAACATAACTTCCAGTTCTGGTWCAGTCACACTTGATTATCTGCTTCTGATTAGATAACACAAGCATTTCGACATCYGTTACTTATTCATCTCTTGGGAGACAAATTCTCATTCTCGTCAGGCTTTTACTGGATAAGAATTTATAATTGCCTTACATAATAAATTGTCTTAGCTTGTGTTTCTTTTTGTTATTTTAAAGAGTCTAACAGAGATACCAGGCATTTTCTGGTGAAAATCCTTCTTTTTCAAAATRCTTGGTATTTCTAATGTGAAATGGCTTATAGTCAGGATGTGAAGTTGCATGCATTTGGAGTGCAGAAGCTACTGTTTCCAGCACAAAGCATATGATCTAAAACAACCTATTTCTTGCAGAACACTTTCAGGAGGAAAAAAATACAGTATATCAACAGGAAAGAGGGAGGAAAAAAAAAAATTCAATAAAACAAATACAATATTTAGGTACAAAGTGAAAGCCTTTTTAATAATGCGAACACTGAGTTAATTCAGTCTGTTGGAGAATTCTGCTGAAGTCATTTGTGTGCCTGTAACTATGGAAATGTGCCTGCTCCCAGTGCTAAGCCAAGTCATATGAGCAACCTCGTCAATGAAGGACTTAAACTAGAGTTCTTGTTCTTGTCTGTGTCCAGGACAAACCTTGATTTTTAAGATAAACGCCAGTTCCCTGTTGTTTACCTTGCCTTTGGAYGTTGCTGCAATCATGAACATCCTTTTATTTTTCTGGCAGTGTAATATGTGCAGCCTTTCTAGTGCTTTTTGAAGCCTGTGCAATAGCTCCTTTTGAGGTCTATATGATGTAGCTCAAAAGCATTTGAATACAATATGTGTGACTGCATAACCAGCTCAAGTGCTGTGCGTTCAGCTTTTGGCAAGTGTGGATTTTGGGAAAAGCCTCGATGTCTCAACTSTCTTTGAACTAAATTATTGCAAAAGGCCAATGCTCTCAGAATGCTGCCTTCTTTCTTGAAAACTAACTTCAGTGGCAACTTAGGCCAATCCCACAGTTGATGATATAGATAAATGCAAGCAACTTGTGCTAATAGCTGAGAATTTCTCTTGAATTCAAAACTTCAAGCACCATTTGTGTTTGAACTTCTTTTAAAAAGTAATTCATAATGCTTTTAGTTTCATAATTTCCACTGATGTTCTATAGGACTCCTATTGCTAAACTTCCACGTGTGACTTTGGAAGTCTGAGAGCAGCATTCATCTGTTGCTTGCTGTCCACTTCTGATGCAAGGCATGTCTGGGACTCTGCTATATTTGTCTCTGAGTCGATGGCACAATTCGGGAGGAAAACCTGCTGAGCCTGTCAGGCTGGCCAAGGTTTTGGGGCCATACTGGCCTAACATGCTCCGCTATTTGAAAAATGCAATTGGAAGCTTTAAGTGGGTTCCCAAAGCCTCTGTGTCTCAAGAGAAAGAAAGAAACAGTTCCTGCTGTTTTTTGTCCTTTTTTCTGCTGTGCTTCTGTTGGCTATTGGACACATGTATATTCAGTAAGTCAGCTTAGTTTGGTCAAACATCTTTGCTCCAGCTGTTCTGGAGCAGATGGTGGATGCAGAGCTCTAAGATTTGCTGGAGGTGGAGACTCTGTGCTCAACACTTTTTTGAACCTAATTAATTGTGTGTACACAAAAATGGAAGGATGCACTCTTATTTAGATGGGTGTGTTATGGCCCAGCTTCTTGCTAGACTGAATTATTTTGGGTTCATTGCTAACGCTGGTTTGCAGCAAGCCAGAAGGGTGGTTCTTGTTTTTGTTCTTGCAGCTGGTGAAATCCAAAAAATTAAGGGTTCAGGCATGTCTCTACTCCCTTAGCAAAGTAACCTGCAACATACATAAATCTGTTTCTCCCTAGGATTACRTGAGTTGGGGTTCACATGAGTTGTAGGTTTCTCCTACATGGTTTTTGCCTTTCTCAATGAAATGGTGCATGTTAACATAAATTATATAATACAGTGTATGGAGAGAAGTGTCACTTATCGTGTATAGCCAGGATCATCCTTGCTAGCAGATGCCTCAAAAAGAATGAAAACATGAAGCACAGAGACAGTTTAGCTCTTTCTTTTGGGGCCATCATCCTTGTCTGCACATGTATTGCTTGTAGAGTTTCCAATGTCCCCCCCTATTTCCTATGCGCCCATAAATATTTCTAGGAGCACATCTACTTGAGGGATAAAAGCTAGGCCGTATGCCACATGGATCTTGGAGTCTGGCCTCCAAAACAGAATGARTTTCAAGTTGAAGGAGACAAAAGCTGAATGTTGTCAGCACATTGAACAGTTGGGTGGTTGTAATCTGGCTGCTSAGGAGGCCACTCACGAGCATCTTAGTCATCTGCCCTGGGGAGCTGCTTGGGGGCTGTCCTGAGCTGGTTGCATCCCCTGTGACACTGAGAGCAGAGCTGGGTTCTTGCTCCAACTGGCTCTGCCCTGGAAGTCGAGTTTCTTCACTGAGTTGCAGAGGGAGCTGAGGGAGACCCRGTTAAGGTTTCCAGCTGCGACTGCCTCCGATTGCTTAAGGTTCACGGTGCACCTGGGAGTTGCACAGCAATATCTCTGGACCTAATCTTGCTTCCTGTGATTTAAGTTGTCAAGAACCTCACCCACTTAAAAGTAACTGTAGGGCAAAATAAAAACATCTAAAACTTGGGGAAGTTCAGCAATACTACATGTGTCTCTCAAAGGATGTAGTAATTAAGCATTTACCTGTTGATGAATTTTCTCTTCCCAGAAAAACTTGCTCTTTGGCAGGGATTTGTCATTTAGTAYTGCAGTGCTTGGAAAACTTTGGATTTTTTCCAGTTTTACGACAAATTATCACCTTTTTCGGGTGACAAACATGCGCAAGGTTAATGGGTTCAGTGACTCTGTTAACGATCAGTAATTTAAGAGAGACTGCTTTAAAACAAATGCTTGTCAAGATCTTCATTACAGTAAATTAGCGCCTTTGGGGTATAAAAACAATGCCTAAATTTAGTTGCTCTGATTGCAGATAAATTAGCATTTAGTGCTGGGATTAAGGACAGAGTTCATTAGTTTCCATTCTAACCTGTGCCATCATTTGGATTATGTTAGAGGGAAATTTACTGCTGAACAGAAAGTTGGTACAGACCTGAGCATCACCCATGTGCCACACAAACCCTCTGGAGGTAGATGAAAAGATTTAAGAGCAGTAATTCATGTATATTTAGGCTCCTAAAAAAAAATCCCTTGGCTCTTTTTAAAGTCTAAATTCTGCAATGGGCACGTTCCAGTGYCTCTGAATAACTATTTGCTGAGTGACTGAGTGTTAATTATAATTAGTACCAGCTTCAGCACTGCAGASAGCTTCTGTCACAGAAGTCCCAGCTTCTCACCTCTGGATGTTCATTTGGCACCCAGTGCCTTACGGAGGGAGTGTCTCGTATTGCTCCTCTTCTGTGAAGACAACTGCTGCTTGGGGTAGGAGGTAACGAGTGTTACAAACATTACTGCAAAGTCTGGCTTTTAAAATCCAGTGAGAAAATTGGTTTCCCTTCACTTAAGGGTTAACAGTTGGTTTTGTTGGCTTTGAGTAAAACAGGCTATTGGTGACCTCACTCTGTGTTTCCTTCTAAGAACTGCTGTCAAAGAGCAGAAAGAAGCTGCAGACCGTTTCTGCCTGATGCTGGAACCCACAGCTCGCATGGGCCGTAATTAACGTTGTATCTATATAGCGTCTGTCTTCCAGAAACATTGCGAGAGAATTTCTGCAAATTAAATGAMGACCATATGTGTTTCATACTTGACTTTCATTACATTGCAGTTTGCTTTTGGATATATAATGCAATAATAGTTTAATTCAATGTACTGTATTCCTAGGTTAAGCTTGTTCCTCCTCAGTAATACTTTTAAATGCACTGGGCTCCAAGATGCACGCTAAGTTTTTAAGTATTGGAGTAGCTGCCCTGGAGTTGTTTGCATTCTGAATGATGAATCRGAGTCCTGCTTAGCAAATGTATTTAGCCTTTACCCTTAAACAGGCCAGAAAAGAGAAAGGGGAAAAAACAAAACTGTGAAATGAGATTTCAAATTACTAAACTGTTTGAGGGGAAAGGAAAAACAAAACAAGCTGAACTTAACAAGCTGGATTGTKTTTTTCGTGTTGGCTTATACCTCAAAAATTTCAAGATGGTAGTTGCTAGTATCAAGGCAGGATTGTTTCCATGCATTCATTAATCACTTCTTAAACTGATCCTATTGCAACACAYGGCCCTGTTAATTAGCCTTTGTTTTACCACCTTTCCTCTAGGATAGGCCTAGGACATCCTAGGCAATTCTGAGAGGCTCGGAGATAAGCTGAGTAATTTTAAGCCTTTTAATATTTACAGGTACATTCCCAGCATCTTGGCCATGGTGCCCCGCCTCTGTAGGAGAGAGCGTGCTGGCCGAAACGCCTGGAATGTGTCTGTGAGCTCCCAAGGGAGCGAGCCTGCTGCCTAGGGAAGCCCTGGGAGATCCTGGATCTTCGCTGGCTTAGCTTTCCCTCCTGTAAGCGAAGAGGGAGGGGATCCGTGGAGCTCTGCTCTAGCCTTTGCACCGTGGTTCAGGCCTTCCTGCTGTATCGCCACCTCCACAGAGCCCCGCTTTTTGTCGATTTTTGTGGGTTTGCCCGCCGATAAGTATTAATGGACTTGCGAGCTAACCTGGTGCTAAACCCAAAGTTTTGTGTTGTGGGGTCTGATTTGCCTGTAATAAATATTTTGTGGCTATAAATTCTGATATGAGCAAATGCTGAATTCRGTCTTTCCATTCAAAGCTCTGTTGCAATAACAGGACTCAGGCCTTTCTCGCTTTCCTTTTCCCCAGATACAGTTGTTTATTATTACAGGCACCAGCTTTTTGTCACGCTTCTGGTGGTATTGAACAGGAAAAGAAAGTGACYGAGGACTGTAAATGAACTTGAAGGATATTTATGTGTTTAGCAGCCTCCGTACAACAGTGTGAGAACGGGTGAAGGCAGCACTGCTGRTGCTCCTTGTCACGCAGTTTTGATTTGTGTTTTTCCTTTCTCAGTTCACTCATATTTTCCCTGGTTCTGACTAGTGCTCTTAGTAATTTAAGTAGTGCATCCTTCCAGCAGGCTGCGTTTTGAATACTCCTTCCCCACAGAGGACGGAGTATCCGTGTCTGAGTACCGCGGAGCACGGGTGGCTGAGCAGCCTTGCACGTTACGCAAACCACCGTGCCGGAGCTGCTTTCGCCTCGTGGATGGGAGCCCCGCACGGCGAGAGCTGTGCGTGCGCCCATTCGGACGGCTGATGCCGTGCACACGTGCACCTGGAGAAAACACAACGTAGCCCAGCAGCTCCTGGCTCGGTGCCGCGCTTCAGAACAAACGCAAGCAGCCAGGAGCTGGCCCATGTCCTGTCTGGGTTACACAGCGTTCCAACGCCGAGCGGGTGGAGAGCACTTKGACTTGCACAGCTGCATCAGTGCTCTGGTTACTACGCAGACCTGCTCACTTCTCAGGGCAACTTGAATTTGGTGTGGGTCACGAAACTTGTGGCTCTRTTGTGGGTAGATCTTCAGTTTCCCGCCCCCGTACGTCTGCCTGCAGGCTGGCACCCAGTTGGCAGGAAACACAGTTGGCAGCGACTGATCCCCTGTTGGCTTGAGGGACTGCCCTGCTGGCACGTGGGAACGAGTCATCTCACCTCTTCTGAGGATTCATCTCTCGGGATATTAAGAAATTGCTATACCTGTAACACCTCTAGAAAAGCTCTCATGGGGCAATGTTTGTCACTTAACGTAACTTCTAAAATACAGCATGGACAACATGAATGCTGATAACTTTCTCTGACCAGAGGCAGGGTGAGGGTACAAGGGTAAAGAAGGCTCAACTAGGTGAATTCTGACATGTTGGAAACCTTAATTGGAGAGGAAAAAAAAAAAACCCACGTTAACCTCTGCTAAGGTCAGCTCATGAAGTTTCCTCAATACTTTTTCCCCCTTCTCTGAGCTTTCCTCTGCAATAAGCCTGCCATTTATAGGCTAACTGTAACACGTAGTAAATGTGAGATAAAACGTAAGGAGCAGCATAGGCATACAAAGCGCTGAGAGGCCCGACGCTGATGATAGTAATTGAGGAGACAAGCTGTTTACTGTCCTGAACCAAAACAGTTTGAGGTTTTTCCTGGCAGTCCTTATCTCCTGCAGATTAAATATTGCCTCCATATAGAATAAATGCATTCACAGCGCGGCTGCTATTGAAACYTCTGAGTATTCTAGGAACAGGGAGAGTCCGTCTTACTGGAGGCACTAGTGCAAATAAATATTGSCTGGCAATAAAGGTGGGCCAAACAGTAAAAAGATGCGGCTGAGGGTGAAATTAYGTGAGCCCCTGCTGGCGTTCAGCAAGGAGGGCGCTTCCTGATGCCCTGGAGGGGCTGTGGAGCCGCAGTGTCGCAGCGTGGAGCAACGGGTCTATTTGTTCTCTCCCCACCTGAGTAGCGATGGGGAGGGAGGGAGGGAAGTAACATCTCTCTCAACGGCGCAGCAGCAGCAAGAGGACRGGCCTGCCGGGCACGGAGGAGCTTTGGAGCCCCTGCTCCCTCTCTGGGCAGAAACGGAGGGCTCGGGCCTCGAGTGGAGCTTGGATGTGGTGTCTGTGCCTGTGCGAGCACCCGCGGGCCTCGCTGGTGCGAGCGCAAGGGGGCGAGCCCCGTGATCAGCTAGAGCACAACCCCAGCAGGAGTTAGGCTCACGGGCTGGACCTGAAATAAGTGAGATTGGGCCAAACTGAAGGCTTTTCTCATCTGATTTAAAAAGCAAGTTGTTTATCCAAGTGCTTTAAGATACAACAAGGAGCACTGACATCAGCACAGATCAATGAGGGATGAAGAAGTCTGTTTAACCTAGGAAATGAGTGACCCGGCTCTTTGATCCTATTGCATTCCCTTATTCCCAGAAGGTTAAATTTAGTCCTGCATACACAAATTTTGTTTAACTAAGTTAACTTAGATTTTAAATATTTGTGGGTTTCTTTTGTGTAGCTTCTCTTGTATAACAAGAAGACCTGTTACCACATAATTAGGCTGTTGCTGTGTAAGCATGTGTAGCTCCTYCAGACTAGAAAGCAGAATATGCAAATTTAAACCTAATGTGTTGCTTTAAAAATTCATACCGTGTAAAAGAAAAAAACCCTCTGACCCACTGTATACAAAGCAGCCTAGGAAATAGCAAAGGGAAGTTGCTCAAATTTGAATAACCAAGAAATAAATWTTTTTTTTTTTATTTGCCTGCAGCACTCGCATTACCCAGAAGTGCAAGGAAAACTGGTGATGCAGTTTAAGGGAAAGGAGTGCACTAGGTCTGAGATGTCCACAAAAYGTGAAGGTAAGCCTTAGCGCAGTGAGGGTAAGACTGATAAAAGCGATCAAATGGTACCCCCTCTGCAATGAAAGATGCGTTTTCAGAAATGTTCTAGCAGTTCYTTGTCTAGCAAGGTGGTGGTTTTGGTGTAAAGCTGCTGAGCAGGAGCCCTCAGGTGGATTTGAGTGCTCAGGTCTGAAACAAACCCTAGCAGGAGCCGGTGTGAGCTGAGCTTTAGCAGCCCAGGCCACCTCAGTACTTCTTGTTGCTACGAGGTGCRTTTTACTAGTGTAAAGTTTGGCGATGAATTAGGAAATCAGATGAAAATAAATCTGAAAACCAAGGACGAGGGTGCAGAGGCAAAATTGTCCCACTCCCTTCAAGGGCCTGGCCTGGGCTCCTTGGCCCCTTCCCCTAGGGGCCTCCCGGCTGCACCCGCGCTCACGCGCGGCCTTAGTGCTGCGGGCAGGGGCTCTGGCCCTGGCTGCCCCGCATCCCGCCCGCACGGCCCGAGGCGGCGGTGGCGGCGCTGCCCTCGCGAGCAGCGCTCGCTTCGTGGATGCAGGGATGTATATATGTAGGTATATACGTGTGTATGTACGTGGGGGCTGAGCGGGCAGGTGCGGCGGGAGCCGCGCGGTGCCCGGCAGCCGCGAACGGGCCGCAGCGTCAACGAGCGGCGCGGGCGGGCGCGGCGCGGCCCTGGGCCGGGCAGGGGCCGTGGG
>PTEX01000093.1:2625008-2717859 GCA_003342815.1 Eudromia elegans
CGATGACAGCTGACAAGGAGAAGAAGAGGTGAGCGGGCCGCGGCCCCAGTGCTGCCCGGGCCGCCGCCGCCGCTGCTCTCCGCGCGTGGGGAGCGGGGAGTGCGGAGCGGGAGCCGCGCCGGGGGCTGGCGYGGGCTGCGGCCGCCCTTTACCCCGCGGCCGCGCAGGTGCCGCGGGCAGGGGGCGCCCCGACGGGGCGCGCTGCGCGGGGCCGCGCGGGTGCGGAACGCGCGGCCCCGGGCGAGGAGGGCGCCTGGGCAGGCGGCGGGGCCCCGGCGTCCCGAGGCGGCCCCGCGGCGGGCGGCCTCGGCGGTGATGGAAAAGCGGCGTCTGGGGCCGCTCCGCGCCGGGAGCGCCCGGCGGTGGCCTCGGGACGCGCTCTTCCCAAGGAGCTTCCCAAGGGAAGCGGGAGAGCGCGTCGGGTTGCGCGGCCGCTCCGAAGAGCGTGTTCCCGAGTTGAGCGTGGAGTGAACCCCGCACCGACGCCAGCAGGGCGCTCGAGGCGGGRAGCAGGGAAGGAGCATCGGGTCCCGGCTCCGGCGCCGAACGCAGCTCGCGTGGGTGGCGAGGGCGCGCGCGGAGCGGGGAACACGCCCGTGGATAAAGGTCCGCGGAGTCTCGTAACTCACAACCGAGCCCGGGCCGTACAAACGGCGCCTCTGAGGCCGCTTTTATTGTTGGCTCAGGGTGCTCAGGTTGCTTCCCTGTTCTTATTTTAGATCGCCTTCATAAAAGTGGTGTTTTATGGAGCGAGGGTTTTATCTCGTTATTTGTCAGGCGTGCTTTCCAGCTGGCTATGCCTTGAAAACTTTGTTTTGGTTTGCAGAGGAGCTCCTTCTTATAGAGTCGCGCTGTCACCATGGAATAGGGGGTATATGGCCCGTGAAATTTGTGTGTTGCTAGCCCGAGTTTATTAAATGTTACTGTTAACATTAAGAGTTATCTCCGGTGCATTTTGTTCTTGGAGGTATTTGTCTGCGTAGGGCATAAAATAGTGGTACGTTAACACGTCCTGTTTTGTCGAATGTAAAATATTGTGCAGCGTGATGTACTTATAAAATGTTTTGTTGTAGTTTAGTTTATAGAGATTAAAACGAAATAGTGTGTGTATTGAAAATATTGTGCTCAGTGCATTCAGTGTGTTACTTCTTTTAAAAAGAAACTTAATCTCTTTAGTCTTGCCCTCTTATTTTCGGTTCATATACGAGAAGGAGCGCTGTCTGATCTTGCAGTGCCCGGCAGTGTAGTCCTTTGCAGAAATACTCTTCAAATACAGCACAGCGACTTCACAGAAGTCAAGGTGTTGAGGGTCCCCGTCCCAGCCCTGGCTCTGTCCCTGTTTCAGTAAGCCGTGGGTCGCGCTGGGGACAATTTTCTGGCGCTCTCAGAAGTAGGCTAATAATTGTTATCTGGCCCACGGGTTTGTTGTGTAAATTAATGTTTGCCGGAGCTGGGCGCCTATCGGGTGGGGAGGGCCGGGCKGCGTGTGCCTCCCTGCCCCGCTCCGCGCTCGCAGCGCGAGGCCGGCGGAGCTCCGGGGCCGGCGCGGAAGCGGCTGCTGCCCCGAGTTCAGCGCCCGCCCTGTTGGTGGCTTGGTTTCYATCCAGAGGTGCACCCGGGAACCCTAACCTGAGAGCATTTACAAATCCATTTTCAGGGAGAAAAGGTGGTGGGGGTAATCTGGTTTACAGGATTTGCAGGCAGCCCTGGAACATGTGCTCRGGGGAGTGGTGCTTTTGCTGTTAAACAGATGCTCCTCGAAAGATAATCTGTGACTCTTTTTAATAGYCCGTTTAAGCTGAAGAGCATCCTCAGCTTTTCATTTGAAGCTGATCTGTCAGGGGAGAAGCACAACTGTTTCCTTTGGAACCAACGTTAGAGCATTTTTAAGAGGCTGTCCCATGTATTTGTCAAATGAAAAACTAGTCCRAGGTATCAAATTGAGATTAATATGATTATTATTTCAACTTAACTGATTTTTTTATGTTTATATCATGCTAAAATGCAGTTTCTCAGAATGATGGTAATTAGAAACGAGGAAAAGAAGAAAARAAAGTTTAAAGCGTGTTTTGGTAAAATAAAAACTGAGGAAGAAAATCTGTGTTTGTGTCTCCATGCAGTGACTAACTGGCAGAGACGTCTCACTAGCTAGGCAGTCTTTGGAGTGTCTCAGTGAATTTTTTAGTCATCATACTTTTGTTGTGAATTTTATTTGAGGGAGGGACAGTGTTTTTGTTTAAGRGACCATCCTTTTCTATGGCTGTCGCGAACTGGCAGCAGCGTATGTGTGAGGAAAAGCTTGCAGTCCTTCTCGGGACAAARCAGGTGCCCACTGAGCAGGATGCAYTGGTTGGCTTTACCAAAGTGGGGCTTTTCTGATTTTGTTGTTTTAAAGATTTAAAAGTTTGTTGTTTAAGTGAGCACCCCCCCTACTCCCACCTCCCCTTCTGCCTCAGGCCCATTCTCCCTCCCACTTCTGTGGCCTAGGGGGACTGTGTAATAGTGGTCCCTGGGTAATTATAAAGGAGATCGCTGGTTTGGATAGCTGCTTTGTGACCCCAGGGATGTCACGTTGTCTAGGTCTGTTTAACTTCTCTGGTGCAGATAGCAAGCAACTGGCACGCCAGAATATGATTCCCAGTTACTAGCTAGCTAGCCGCCTGCGCTCGATTCCCTTCTGTGGCTCCTCCTTGGTGCTGAGACCCTCCAAAGGGACCCCTTATGCCCGTTGACCGCTGGTTCAGGAGAGCGGCTCTGCCAGCCGGGGCCGCCCGTGGCAGCTCCTGCTCGGGGTGAGGAAGGGGAGAGCGCAGGTAGCCGGTCAGCCCCCCGCCACGCGACAGCGCCGGCGTCGCACGCCGCGGAGCGTGCGGTGTCAGACTGCAGCGTTCGGGCAACGAGCCCCTTTGTGCCTCGGTTTTGCTCTGCCCAGGATGCTTCCTGGTTTAAGGTATGCCCTGGCTCTAAGTTGTGCCACCTCTCCTGTGCCGCTCTGCAGTGATGGCTCATGGATAGGTTGGTCCATCTGACTGTCAGTGTAGGTTGTCTCATATTTTTGATCACCCTTTATACATTTCAGACTTTGTATATTTCAGCTGTGSACTTTTTCCTTGACAGACTACTGCACAGATTATTTGACTTCATCATAAATTTTGAGAGATTTGTTTGACATTCCCCCTGCCCATAGCATATGTATTTAATTTTCTCCTCTTTCCATCTATGATAACATTTTCCCTCAGAGTTTTTCTTACTGGAGTTATCCAAAGGAAACTCCATCTCGTGAATCTACTGTGAACAAGRGACAAATGGCACATGTGAACATGAGGAAGCTTAGATTTGCATTTCAGCACCAGAAAGGCAAGCGCTCCAAAGCAGCAGGTTGCCCGGAGTGACTCGGGCCACTCCTGCTCCTCCCTTTGACTGTGGAGCGAGCGAGCCGCTGCCACGGGGGCTGGGTGTGACCAGCAGGCTGCCCAAAGGACCCAGGCGGTCTCTGTGCTTGGGGCAGTTTGGGATGCTGCAATACCTTGTGCATGGTGGAGGGTGGTGTGCATAAGTTGGTCATCAGGTGCAAAGGACCCAGCACGCCCCAGTTTTTCCTCTAGTATAAAACCTGGTGATTTCTAGTTGGCTTATTTTGAGAGGAGGGTGAGTTAAGTGCCTTAAATACCTGAGCCAGAGCTTCTCCTTGTGGGCTTATTAGAAAAAACTGTGAATCTYTGAGAATATCTCATTGAAGACTACTGCAGCCTTACTGGTAGCATCAATGTGCAGAGAGGTCCTCAGTGCTAAACTTCACCTTCTCKCCTCTGTTTTCTGCCTTCAACATCCCTTTAGTCCTTCTGCAAACGTGACAAGGGTCGCTCTACCAGAGGGTGAATGGCTCGTGTGTGTTTCCCCTTTGCCTGCAACAGCATGGGATGGAGGTTGGCCTGAGCATCCCAGCCTGCTGGGAAAGGCCTCACTTCAGCTTCGTTGTCAGCATTGGAGTGGCAGGAGGGCTGGATGGCCTTGGCCATGGCAACATGGTGGCCTGGGAGAGTTTCTCGAGGCCCCCAATCCTCGAAAAAGCTGCCTGGTCTTCTGGTGATGGCTCCAAGGTTGCAAGCATTGCTTCCGCTCATGGTCACTGCTTATGTCAAGAACAAGTTAAAAATCAAAAGCATCTCGAAATATGGCATGTTCCCTTGTCTCTTGCTCTGCTGGCATTAGTTGTCTTCTGTTAAGTTGATCCTGTTTGGATAGTTGGGAATGTCTTACCTGTTGGAATCGTTCTGCTAAGAGAAGTTTGGAGACTGTCCTGCTGRTTTAGGAGGCCTGTCATAAGTATTGAGGCTGGCTGTCACTGCTCATCTCTAATATCTGATTATGATGGATTYGGAGAAATTAAGTATTTAGTTTCCAGTTTTAGGTTCTAAGCAGGAGCTACTCTGAGATGTGGAGGGGTTTTTCATTTTCCCCACAAGTGTGACCCATTTTCAGACAAATATAAATTTTAATTCTCCAGAAATCTGTTTTTACCTCTGAAAAAACTGTGGGAATMTGCTGAGAAAAGACTTGAATCAGTCATTCTGAATTTCAAAAGTTATTTGTTCTGGTGGAGGCAGCGTCAWGCCTGTGGAGACCGTCTGGGAATAGCAACAGGACAAGAATAAAGTGAAATTGTAATTTTTCTTATCTAGAGCAGTGAACTGATTTGGAAAGAACGAAGAGGGCCAGTATAAAGAATTACAATTGGCACTGTGAAATTGTACTGAATTTCAGGGTAGGTTTTTTCTAAATGCATTTGTTAAACTTGCAGTAATGGGATTTATAAAATGAATTGCATTTACTAAATTCTCAGTTTTTGAGAATTGTGCAGGTGTGGTTATTATACACCTGTACTGACCTGTATTTTTTTCTTGTTTATTACTCCCATRCTTCCTTTATTAGAAAGTAATATAATAAATTAGTTAACTACTGATGAAAACAATCTTGACTATTTATATAAAACTAGTAACTGCTTTCTTGGATTTATAAAAAAGTCACTTTTTATGGAGAATCTTTCTGAGGTATCTAAAATTGGAAACTGTATTTTACTCTGTGCTTGGAAAGCAATTCAATGAAGTACAGTAGGCCAACTGGCTGAAAAATAATGAATGTTCCAAAGTAACTCTCATTTAATTATGCTTTTTACTTTTTGAGTTAAAGCTAATCAAATCTAATTATGATATTGGTACTCTTTCTTCTGTGACTTTATTTAGGTCTAGGAAATCTAACTCTAACAAAATCTATTCATAATAAATTTGGATTAAATGAGCACTTACATATTTTGAAACAGTTAGACTTGAAATTTAATTTACTTGCTGATCATTATAAAGAGTTTGGAGTAGGATAAAGTACCTGTTCTGCTCCTCAGTGCACTCTGTTGCATGACCCAGCAAATACTCAATATTCCCTTCTATAGGAACTCATCACATGCTTTGTCAGACAAGAAGCAAAGTTGCTTTGGTTGAGTTTTTATGTCTGATCTGTCAAAGAGACGCCCTGGTCTTGACCCTTCCTCTGTGTGTGAATCAGCACTTTGCTTTGRTTAGGGGAATGTTTAGGGTGTTGCCTCCAGAAAGATTGTCCAAGGAGTTCAGAAACTTTACAAATGCTTTATTTTTGCCTCTGGATGAGCAATTGCTACGGGTTTCTTGCAGCTTTCTTAGCAAATTCAGGGCATCTTGGCAGAAGCAAAGAGACTTTCTTATTTTGTTATTTCAGGGGTGACAAACACAGGACWAGAATAGAGCTCCGTAGCACTTTTCTCATTCATTCCTAATAAAAATGTGTTGTGAAAAGTTTCCCCTCCCCCGTTTTTCCCACTAGCTGAGTCAAAAATGCTGCTTCGTTCCACTCTGTTATGTATTTACATAGCAATTTAACTACAAACAGARTAACATTGAGTACCTTACATTTTCATCTCAAATATTTGTGGAATATACATAGAACCAAACTGTCTGTTTTGCAAAAAAAAAGATCTCAGTAAGTTATTGGAATTTCCAACAAAACACAGGCGAAGTAAACACATCTGTGAAAACACGTCTTGTCCGTGGCAAACCCTCCCACGCTTCTCGAGGCCTGGCCCTAGATCTCAACTCTGACCTACATGAATTAAAAACCCAGGCAGATTGTAAAATAACATCACTTGGCAGAGTACAGCAGGGCTGTGACAATTCATGGCGTATTGTGGTGTTGTTATTTACTTACAGAATCATTGGAAAACTTACGCCTTAGTAACTTATTGGGATGGTGTGATAGGTAGGAGCAACTAGGATGTCTTTTCAACTGTTTCTTTTTCCAGCTATGTGTGAAGGCGATTAGGCGATAGACATCTGCTCTACAAACTCAGTGCTCATTTTACAGTGGTAAATGTGACAAAATGCATGTAATGGSATAGTGATTTCTCTGCCAGTACTTGATTCTGCATTTCAGGTCCCTAAAATAAAGGATATATTTAGGAAGTATGTGGTGGGAGAAGAGTGTTTCTTACAAATTGGGCTATCATGCAACCTACGTTGAGTTTCTTGAGAGTCAAGAAGGATCCTGTGTTTGGTGCTTGTGTGCGTACGTGCCCCAGGTGTAAAGCTAGGGAGTCTTACCAATTTTTTTCTTCCGAAAGCCATGAGTACTGATTACTATGGTACTGCAGAGCACTGAAACGCTGCAGCAAACCTTTGTGTTTGCATGGGAGTAGTTCTGAGTGTTCACAAAGAACATCTAAGAGCTTGGGTCTGAACAGCCTGACCCGCTTTCTTTGTGGCAGGAAATTGTATTATCCAAGCAGAGGTTAAAATTAGAATGGGCACGGGGAGCTTTCTGTAAAACAAGTGACTCTCCTGATGGATGAATCATGAAGGTGTAGCTTAGAGTGCTTGATAGCAAGCAGTCCGAAGGTATATGTGTAACAAGATTACCAGAATCATTTAGAAACTCTGGCAGAAATGACTGCAACGTGAACTTTATCTATTGCAAATATTTGTTACTCATTGTCTAATAATATGTAATTCTCATTATCTATCAAAACGCATTTGGTTAGAGTTAGGCAAATGAAGGTGAGATAGAAGGTGCCCATTTTTAACTCTGAGTTATTAAACATAGGAAGAGCTTACCTAGAGGAGTAATTGGTACAGCTGGGTAGTCCTGAAAAGTGTATTTTCTGGAAAAAAATATTTTATTGGAAAGTAATTTTCCAGAACACAGGATAGAACAGAACTGGAACTAGCCTGAAATGAAGGAATGAAATTGAGAAATTTCAAAGCATATGGACAGTGCTGAGGAAGAAGAAGAAAAAAGACTTCAGTTTTAATAAAAATAACAACTTCTTATKTTGCACTACTTTGTTCATCTAGTTTGAAATTTTAAATTTCTTTTCAATGAGATTTAAGTAATATAAATGAAAGGCTATGCTTTATGTTTGGCTTTTTTTCCAGATTTTCTTTGTTCTACAGAAAGCCATGACTTGCATGGATGAGTTTGGTTTGACCTGAATGGAGTTCCTGTTTTCCTTTCAGGAAGACACTTTTTAAGTTTTTCTATTAACCTAAAATATCAATTATTTATTCAACAACACTGATGGAGCCTCCATCACTTGAGGCCTTGAACTCAAAACACACTTGGATTTGCTCCCATGAGTTACTGGGTCTGATGAAAATGTTTAGTCTTCTTGGCTTGGATTAGACAGGAAGTCTGATGACAAACGTCTTCTCTAGCTTTGAAATACATGAGGAGCTTTGTTGAAATGTTAATGTTACTGAAAACACAGTATTAAAGGTAACCCCTCCATGCACATTAACAGCTTCTGGTATTATGAACAAGATAATCCAAATATCTTGGTACAGCTGAATAAAAGCTGGCTGCAGAATTTCTAACTTGGTTATTCTCAAAAGACTGATAATTTTAGAGCCACATACCTGAAATCCTGCCTGTGTACACTGAGAGATAGAAATGTTTGCCTTTCCCAGGAAAGCTATTGCTTTTAGAAATGGATATAATAAAATCTTGAAATATACAGATTCCAGGTGATGTTCACCTTTCCTCTAGTACATATGGCAGTCATATTGTAAACCCATTTGTAGGTATATCTACAAACTATGATTTGCTGAATTACTTGAATTGGTAGTACAGTGGCCTACCTGCACTAGTCCTGTGACATCTAAAGACATGCACTATTGCCCTTTGTTTCTCGAAAGGGAAAGCTGTTGCTCATTTATAGGATCAGAGGCCTTCCTAGCCTTTTGAAGTGTTAACAACAAAAAATGCCAACAATGGCCAAAAAGGCATTGAGAACTGAAAGTTCTGGCGCTAGGCAGTCTAGCCACATTCAAGAGTTGTTTTACAGTATTTTTGTCTTTTAAGCATATTCTTGTAGTTGCTAAAATATCTGCTTAGAGAGCTTAAGGCAATACAAAGTTGCATTCTAGGGGCTTTGAAGGACTTTTTATAAATGTGGTGCCATCATGCTTGAAGARCACACCTTGTGTCTTGTTTCYGCCATTAGCATATCTAAGGTATTTAATGTCATAAAAGGGTACTTAAACYTGCAGTATCGCCCTGATCCTTCCCACTTAGGTTGGCATGATAAACTACAAAGCAGTCCTATTCAGCCTTTGTTGTTGGGCTATTCTGGTGGCTCTTGTTGCTCTTCCAGTCAGGTCCATTCACAATTGTCATCCTGTGCATGAGTAAATGCTTGGTGCTTTTGGGTGCTTGTTGTSTCAGTACTTCAAAGATCTCTCTCATGCTTACAAGCACTATGAACAACCTGTCTGGGTTTTTACATTTTTTTTTCTCGGATGGGGAATGTTAGTGCTGAGGTGCCAAGCTTTAACTGCCATGGAATTTGTATCTTCAACCTTGGGGTTGTAGGTGGCGGCGTGCTGGGTTTTATGCGCCGTTGTCACAGAAAAGTGTACCTGTCGACTGGTATCAATGGTGGTATTTTTAAGTCTCTTAGGTAATTATGGAGAGTATTSATCTGAAGTTGGTTGTATGAAGTACGCTTAGAAAGAAACTACCTTTTTGCAAGGAAAAACTATCACCAAATGTGACATCAGGGACTGGGCTACTTCTCCCAGTGTGTCCTGGTTTTGACCAAGCGGCTGCTCTGTCTTCCTTRGAGCGTACTTAAGTCATCCAGCACACAGGAGAATGTGGAGGGTGGAGATTTGCCAGGTTTTCTGTGTCACATGGGTTCTGGTCATGGGCAACAGGGGAAACCTGCTCTTCCTTGCCTTGTTGCCCAGCTGGACAAGAAGAAAAAGTCTAATTTCTGCAAAATATGTAGCCATTTGTTCTGGAAGTTTACCTCTTTTATTGTTTTCAGCAACCTAACTCCGCACTTGTAAATCAGTGGTTTGCACAAACGCTTCCAGTTTGACTTAACGGGATGCCTTTCTGATAACTTTGAGCTGCAGACGGCCTGTTTAGGTGCTAAAGCTTGAAGATTATCAGCCACTGTTAATAACTTAAGCTCTTGTTTTTATTCCACCCACAACCACCACCACTCTGAAAATGATTGGAAGGATGTGTTATTACCATTACTAATGAGATGGTGGTTTTTCACAAGAACGTCCTTTCTGTGCTCCAACTGTCAGGACAGTCCTACTGCACTGGCTTTTACGTAGCAGTAAGGCTGTATATATGTTCCAAATGATTCACATGAGGGACTATSCTGCCTGCTTAGGCTTGTGCGAACTTGAAAGTGGGGCAGAAGCAAGGGCAGATATCTCGAAGGAAACTTAATGCCGGTGTTTCGAAACACCCATTATTTCCCTCTTAAGAAAAACAACCCCCCCAACCCCATTTTTGTCTGCTAACCGCACAGCTGGTCCTGGCAAAGCCTCTTGGAAATGGGGACCTGGGCCAGCACTGAGCACAGCTAAGCTGAATAAAGGTTTTTGGTTTTGTTTTTTTTCTGGATTTTGCCTTTCGAGCATGTTCTYTGGTTCTTCTCGGTGGAAGTGGCTGCCGAGGTCAGTGCTGGTTCCTGAGCAGCAGCTGCTTGGGGCCAGACGGGCTCTTTGCTTGCGCAGGAGCTGGAGGAGGTTGCAGGGTCGGTAACGCGCCCACGGCCAGGGTGGCTGCTCTCTGTCATTAATCCTCCCTCCCTCCCTCCCTTCCCAGTCTGGAAAGCTGGGATGGTAGCATATCCTTCCTTCCCCCCTTTGTGTGTCTTATTTATTTAGACTGTAAACTCCTCGGAGTGGGGACTTTCTGTTTCTCTACCTCATACAATGCCGCGCCAGTCTTGGCAAGCACCTCGTGGGACGGCCCTAAACAGGCGGTGGTCCGATGGCAGCAGTCGGGCCATCTCCCGCTCTTCCCCCGTCCCTAGCTGCCTGCCTAGCTCTGCCATCGCGAGTGGCCCCTCTGTGCAGAGGCTGCAGCCGCGTGCTGATATGGGACTTTACCCCTCGTTTGTGTCCCCTTTGAAGTGGGCCCTCCTGCTGCATGCAGGAGCAAGGTGCCGATCAGGTGCCTCAAGCAACATGGGGGCTGTGGGCAGGGGATCCTGACGCCCTGAGCACCTCTGGGAGATGGTCGGGTCCCTCGTTCCCTGGTGTGAAATGGTTGCGGAGGAGACGCACATGTCCAGCCCGCGCAAGCTCCTTCACGCAGGCAGGAGCCGGCGGCTTGGTTCCCATCGTGGCGTCGCCTGCGTACGAGCGGCCGGGCAGGCCTGGAGAGGGAGTAGGCACATTCTTGGGCTTAAAGAAAACACGGGGGGAAAACAGAACTTTTCACGCAGGCTTTTCTTGGCGACTCTGCGCACTGTCCGAGCAGGCATCGGGGAAGATAATACAGCCAGTCATGCTATCTGCACAGCACCGCTCCTACCCCTTTGCCTGCCAAATCTTAAAACAGTCACCTCCCGCAACCCTAAAACCCTACTGTAAACACAATGTGATGAATTTCCAGCTCTTCAAGGGGCAAGCATGAAGCAACGAACCTCAGTGACAAGAATTTTTACTTTCTGCTTGATTTTTTTTCTCCCCCCTCCTCCCCCTTTATTTATTTATTTTAATGCGAGGCTGGTAGTTATTATTGGGTGTTCCTCAGACTTCAGAAATAAAATGAGCAGAAAGCTGCAGGGAGCAAACGCTGGGTTGCAGGTCGCAGACGAGAGCTCGAGTGTCCTGGTGACCGACGTGGAGCAGGGGTCCGTCCACCGGCAGAGGCAGCGTGTCACGTGTCTGACGCGTTAGGGCTTCAGGAATGGGTCACGCCAGCATGAAATCAGCGTAAAGCGCCTCTTCGGAGAGGGTTGCTGTAACGAACACAGCGCAAACATGAGAGGGTTTCGGGAGCCTGGAGCGGAGAGCAGCCACGTTACGTTGTGTTTTGAGTACGCTGCAGCCATGGAAGGAACCTCCTGGTCCCTTGCACCCAGGGCTGTGTGCTGCAGTTGCTGGGTTTCTTAGTTCTCATTTGTGCTTTACGTGACAGAGTGAGTGCTCTGGATGCTGGCTGCTCTGTTCCACCGGGGGGAAAAAAAAAATCCATTTCTAAAGTCTTTTGAAGTAGGATTCAGTTCCTCTCTGGATGTTGCTTTGTGAAAACACATTGGAGAAAGTGCGATGTAAACTGTATTGAGTGTGAACCTTTATTCTTCTTGAAAGGGAATTTCATTATTTCGTGGAATCACAGAAAAAAATCCTGCCAACATTTCAGTGGAATTTCAGGACCATTCCACTTGGGTTCTGCTTCTCTTCTGTGGTGGGTTCCACAAATAAAATGGTTATATATTCGTTAAAGCAGAGCAAGAAGCTGTATTTGTGTAAGAAGTGAGTTATGATTTATAAAGTTTAATAGAAGAAAATACATAGGGGGCAAATCGCTTTTAATACACCATGTTTTGAAAGTATTTAGCTTGCTTGAATGCCAGGAGTTGTTATAGGACTTACAGTGAAGCTGTGGACWATGAAATGACTGTACTGAAGGATAATAAAGAGAAGGCCTCAACTTGGAGAAATATTAGCTGTTTAGAGGCAAAATATATTCCCCCTCCCCAAGTAAATGTTTTATTGCCTGTGTTGGTAGGTATATTTTGCTTTCTTGTCGTTGATTATGAATTGCATACACGAAATCCAGGGAGTGGTTTTGGCCGGGAGAGTGTTACTTTTAAACCACTGGAAAATTCAGTCATCAAAATAAATTTTAAAAGAAGGTTTATTTTTAATAGAAGGTTAGAAAGAGATTGGAAGAGCTACCCTCTTTTAGCTTGTTTTCTTAAAGAAGCAAGGTTTAACAGGTTATATTGCATCTCCTTCTCCATTCCTTAACAAGACAATAGAGATCTCTAGGGTATTAAGCTCTTGAAAAATAGATGTTTGGAAACTGAATAGGCCTCAGAAAAAGAGATATGCTGCAGCACAAGCATATTTCTCTGTAGAACCCAGAGACATCACAGGATTGAAGAAGTTGTTGATCCTTTAGCAGTGGTAGAAACTCCAGTCAACTCCATGCTACAGTTCTCTATGCCAACAAGAGTACACAGAGCACTAAGAATTGAGGTTTTGCTGTTTGTTGACAGAACAACTTGTTGTCTTAGTAGAATGATTTACTAGTGTAACTCCTGTGGCATTTAAAAAACTCATCATGAAGTATTTGTGCTTGATATATGGCTGAGCCAAGACTTCAGAAGAGCTGTTGAAGCTCTCCAGTCTGGAAAGAAACTGTTGTCTTCAGCTGGAGAAACAAATAACTTTGCAAGCAACTCTTAATTTTGGATCTATCTGTAGATAGATCTGGTCTATTTGTCTGGAAAGGACCAATCGTGTGTGTGTCTGCACATATGTGGTGTTTGTTGGCGTGTTTGTGATTAGTTTTGGTGACTCTTATTCTAGTGTAACAAAGGCATTGTCACTAGTAGTATTTTCACTTTCTTGTGCAATGCTGTGATGCTTAGGTAATTATTTTTGCAAAAGTGGTAGCTTATGGGAACCTTTTCATGTGTGAAAGGCTCATGGGGAAGACGGGACTTTCTTGTTAGGAGTGGCATGCCTTTGCTGTTCCCACAAGCAATGGTGACAAAAGCTCCTTACTAAGTCGACTTCCTTTCAGTTGGGAATTGAGATCTACAGATCTATCATCCTTCTCACAACCTTTTTCCCCCCCGCCCTCCCAGTGGAAGCAGTGCTGCCGTTTGTTTTTTTGTTTGTGTTATGTATTTGCTGGAAGGAGAGCGCTATTGTTTTGTAGGGTGATTACAAAGGTAAAACAGATTCTCTGGAGAATGCTTTGTCTGCGCACATCACAATTGGTAATTGTGTGGGCTTGTGTAACGGCTTCTTCGCATGCTGCACTCTTTATTTGGTAGGGGATATGTGAACCTCACCATGGGCTTCCACCTCAAGCACTTGATCCCTGCCTTTTCCTAGAGCAAAGCATGCAATGTCTCCTACATCAGGCCACACTGCTAGACCTTGAACAGTTGCCAGTATAAGGGCAAGTTCTTCTGTCGTTCTTGAAAGTGAATTTGCTGGGTTTAATTGATGTTTTATTCAAATAAGACCTGGATGAAGTAGTTCTCAAACTTGAAAAAAAAAAAAGGAAGAAAAAAAAGAAAGCTTTCTCTATGGAAACAGGTATTAAAATAGCGTTGTTGTGTGTGAGGTGTTGTATTTTTTTTTTTCTGCTGAGTCTACTAGCAGTGGTCATTCCTAAATGTCAAGGCAAAGAAGCACCCAGGATCCTCACATATCCTATTAGGAGAGTGTCTGAGGTAGAGGTGGGCAAGATGCGTGGAAAAAATGAGGCTGCTGCCAAACCCTTTCTTTGTAGGTCACTTATTGTAGTTGAAATTATAGGGAGCCCAAGAGCGAGCAATCTATTAGCATAGCCATGCAAACAAACCGTTTGCCACTTCTGACAAACGCTGGACAAAAATACGCTCAAAAAATTTTAAAAATAAATGAAGACTTGGCGAAAAAAAGTAAGACCTGGGTTTATCGGCGTTTCATCAGGTACAGGGCGTCCTGGAACCTGGCCCACTGGCAAAAACATGTGGAGCGCTGTCCTCCGCGGCGCTGGGAACGTTCTCTGCTGGCTTTGGCGCCAGGCACCGCGCTGCGCTTGTTAGCGGCCGTTCACACAGACTCCTTGCCAGGCCTGCCCAGAATGCTGTCTCCTCTCGCTTCCTGTGCTCTTGCATAATATTTCCTTGCTTCTTGTATAACTGCGACTCGGGCTGGTCACTGCCCGGCTGCTCGGCTCGCTGCGGACAGCCCCGTCCCGCAATCGCGCCGGGTCCGGCGGCGGGCACGGGAACGCGGTGCCAGCGCCGGCACGTTGGGCGGCCCGGAAGGTGACATCCCCGGGACGAGGTATTTGCCTTGAAATACCTTGTTCCAGGTGTCTCGGGTATCAGAGTAGTAAATCTGGGTATTCAAAGAAGCATTCTTCCCATGCTGCCAAAATGTAATGCTTGCACGTAAATGGTTTCTGCAGTTGTCTGCTGTTAAAATACACGCTCATTTTGCACCGCTGCTGAAGCACATGCATTGCTAATATTTATTGTTTACTAGCCTAGGTTATTTTTATGTCTGCCATGGAAGTCAGTTGCACAGCAGCCTGTATTACGTAAATCTGTTTTTATGATGACAGTTTTTTAGTACTTATGTTTGCACATACGTGTATACTTATGACACTGCATGTTATTACTGAACTTTACCAGTAACTCGTTTTCAAAAAGACGTTCATATAACACGACACTTCCTGGAATTCTTTTCTAAACTTAATTTTGAAACTTACATTCTTATGCAACCCCATTTAAAATACTGAATAATAAAGATTGCAAAGATAGCAAATTACTTCTTTCAGTATGTTTATAAACTGACTTCATAGACTTTGCTGATTTATGTGCTACACTTCTCAGATTTTGTATGATCTTCCAGCACAATTTTATCTGTTTTAAAGAAACAGAAGAGACATTTTAAGGAATGCATTAGGATTTAGTTAATTATTATATGCGTGAGATCTTGTTTAAATCATCTCATACCATCATCTCTTCCATGCGTCTGGGTTATCCAGTTGTCATAGCAACTTTGACATAGAAAAGTTCATACTGCCTACACAGGACTCCTTACAACACTCTCTATGAATCTGGTTAATAGAAAATTCTCTTTTGCAGGTTAACGTAGGCTGTGAGGCAACTTTTCTGGAAAAAATACTGGTCATTTAAAACCACATGAGGACCTTGTAATTGTGGGAACAGTATTAGTTACTTCATTGTAGTCCAGCTAATAAGATACTGGGTAAGTTATCAAAGTAATACATGGCAATAGTACCGATATCCAGCAGGCTATTCTGCGGTATTATCAATGTCAGCACTCCTGGGAGGGCTTTATAAATGTACTGAATTTTTGGCAGTGGGTRCAAAATGCAGCTCGTGGTGCAGCCTGACCACACAACTCTAGTGGGAGGGTTGCCAAGTGGATGGGTTTGCGTGACCGTGTTTTGCAGGTGATGTAGATACCACTTCCTTTTTGTACCAGTATCAGGCTGACTTCTCACTGATTCTTATGGAGTCCTGGATAAGGCATGCAAATATGAATTGTGTAGTGATATTGGGTTGGCCCCCAAACCAGGAGGAAAGGGTCAAGAAACACAAAAAATATTGCCCTGCGCATAGCTAGGATAGCTGGATATCACAGTGTGCAGTGAATGAAGAGAGGCTAAATAGAAGTGGTTTGGGGCAAATTTTAGAGCTTGACAGTCTGTTTGTTTAATATATTTTAAAATATTTTTATATTAAATAATAAATTGTTTTAAATAGTATTTATCTGTATTGCATAAGCCATTGGAGCAGCTTTTTAAGAAGATTTCACAAAAAAAATCTTGGTTTCTGAAGTCATAGAGTGCACAGTATCTGAGAGCGAGGGTATCTGAGAAGTACACGGTCATGTTGTCCCTGTTTTATATTTTATTTTATTTTATTTTGAATGATTTAGGAACATTAAAGCAGTGGCTTTGGGACACCAGAGAGTTGACACCTGCCGCGGGTGCCTGCCTCGTTGGGCGGGCGTCTGGCCTGGATAAGGAGCTCGGCATCGTGCCCTCGTCCACACGCCGATGCGGGGGTCTCGGTCACGTAAACAAGTGCACAGCGTGTAGCTCCACGCGCTAATCTGCTCTGGAGCCTGGGGAACACCCTGCGCTGCTCACGCGGCCGAGCACCTATGGGCACCTCACGCGCCGTGTGCCCTGACGCTGGGGCCGCCGCGGCCGGGGCGCGATAGGCGTCGGCGAGGGGCAGGAGYGCCCGTCACACAGTGCGTGGTGGCGGCAGATAGGGCGCTCCCTCGGGGCCGCGCGGGGGCAGATAGGCGCTGCCGGGAGGCCTGGGCGTGCAGATAGCGTGAGCCACAGCGCTGGCACGGGGYGGCCGTAGCCCTGTGCGCAGGGCGATACACGGCGCTGAGGGTCTTGCCTGGCGTTTCTCAGGCTCAGCTTTTACAGGAGCAGGAAGAAGTTTTTATCTAAGGAAAAGGCCGTGTAAATACTGGCTGGAAACATGAGCAATCGAGGTATACTTTGTGGCGCCGCGGAGTATTAGAGCGTTATTTATGAAGGGCAATCTGCAGTAGGCAACATCTGCAAAGCTCTGCATGCATGTTGTGCGGAGGGGAGCCTGGAGGGTTGGTGCCTTTTTTTGGGTGCTCTTTTTCTGAAACCTGCCTGTAGGCTGCAGCCTGTCAGCAAAAAAGCCGAAGCTGATGTCACTGCAAAACATGCCCTGCGTCATGCGGTACTGTAGCGAGTGCCAGGTAATTAGCGCTCCGGGCGCGTGAAGGAGTGTTGTAGGTGGTGTCATAGGACTCTTACTGTGTGCCGTGAAATCCAGTCTCGTTAGGAGCTCAGGCGCTTCGGAACCGCTTCTCCTGCTGCCTGAGGTGCTCGTGGAGTATGCCTGACCTCTGACAGGACAGGCCTTACTAGCCGCAGTGACCACGTTTGCCTGGCCTAGTATGGCTAGAAAGCTGACGTTGATTTGATTTGAAGAAAAGTGAAATGAAGGAACTACATAAAAAATCTGTTTCCCATAAAGAATATGGACATCTCTAAAGCAAAGGAAGAACAAAGTCTTATGCCGTGTGAGTTTTACCCGTGGCAGAGAAGCACACCTCGTTTCAATGTTAGCAGCGCCTGGCGAGCTGGCCGCCTGCACCGTGGTGGCCTGTGGTGGCCGGGTGGGGGGTGGGAGCATCGCACGGCTCTGCCTGCTCCGGAGCCCTCTCAGCACAAGTGTGTCTTGCTGCACGTCACCCTCAGCTTGGACATCAAGTGGCTTTGCTGGTGCCTGGGTGCACCCATGCAATGGTCCCGGCATGACAGTGTGGAGCTGGGGGATATCCGAGGGAAGCACCGCTCCATCCCAGTGTCCTCCTCTAGGTGCCGCTGATGGAAATGGGGCTCTGGGAGACATCAGCGTTTTGCCTGGCCCATCAGGGCTGTTCCATCGCTTTCTTGTGCGGTGAGGGCACCACAAGCAGGGAGAAAAGGCTGAAGAAGTTGGGTCACAAAATTAGCCTAAGGGACCAATCCGCTCCGTCCAAATCATTAGCGATAAAACCCCAACTCTTCCTGATTTTGGTGGTCTTATATACTTTTTTAAGGAGACATCTTCATCATTATATCTTGGGTATATATACCTGTGAATCTTTACACAGATCATCTTCAATTCAATGGTTAAAGAGGGCTCCTATGACATAACTATTTTTATTGCTTTTGCTCTGCTTGTTTTGCAGAAAATAAACATTTGCCATTAGCAGCCATAGTTATTCGATTCCAGTTATTCCACCTTTTCTTGCAAATGACATGCATATTTTTCCACAGAAAATCACATTTTACATCCCCTTAGGACAACTCTAGCCTTGGTCTAACCCTGGAGGATTACAGAGATAAGATACTAGCCATGGCTAGCATCATCCCCTGATAAACTGGAGCATCATTAGGGTACAGGGTTAGCCTTGGAGYGCAGAGAAAACATTTAGGGCTCTTTGAAAATCTTGTTTTAGTGACTGAACAAGAACCATGAGCAAACAGATTTTTGCAAGGATTATGGGGACCCTGTTGTTAACCTTTGAAATAATTATTGAACTAGTTTCCTGTGGCTTAGAAATTGGTGCTCTCAGTTGTTTGTTGCTGTTAGATCAATAGAGTGAAATGCTTACTTTGGAATACATTGCAGTGTGAGGCAGAAATGGTAACGTAGTCTGTATCAGGCAGAGCTTGAGTACAGGAAACACACATAAAATGAAAGGTGAAACTTAATGACTTAATAACAGGGTCTCCAGGGCCGAGTTGTATATATGGAAARCTGTAGTCGGTGCTTGCTTCCTTGGAGGTGACTTTGATAAGGGCCTATAGCACATGCTAAGACTCTTCTACGTCACTGCTTGGGAAGTGTAGAATCTGGGATGGAGCCGGGTGAACTGTTGCAGCAGAAGCAGTGAGGCACTGGCAGCCGGAGAGCGCTGGTGTAGATGGGGAGCRATGAGGAGAYGGTGCCGCCGAGCGCCTGGAAAACSCTGGGGAGTAGCCAGTGTGGGGGGAAAGAGAGCCCCTCTACCAGGGAGAGGCCTACACGTTGGGTAGAACTGCGTATCCTGCATGTAATGTTGAATGTRTTTTGTGGTTACTGCTACTTATATACAAAACAAAAGCATAATTACAAAGCTGTTGTTGTTTTGAAGCATCACCATATGTCAAGTGAGTTCAGGATATTTGTAGGACGCAACGATGTCAGCGACCGAGTGTGAAAAGGATGGATTTACAGGTGGCTGCTGTATTCGCAGGAACAACCACAGGAAAATTCTTGATCGCATCACGTTGTTAAGGCTTTGACCTCTGGAGTTCAAGAAAAAGTTTGATAATTGGTTTTGATGTTTGATAGGAAGGAGCTGTAGAAGAGTAAGTTCTAACGCCACTTGGGAGTGAAACTTCCCATGCAGTTTAACATGCTCATGCAGCTGTTCTCCCTTTCCTACCTGTGCCCTAAGATAAATTATGGATCATGGAGCAGTATGGTTGTCAGGTACCTGCAAAAGAGCCAAGGACTTAGGCTGGCTGAGCTCTCGCAGACCACCTGCCCCTAGATTTTCTGCAGGGTAGCCATAGGATGTCCAGCTTATTCTTCCAGTCTTGCTTGGAGAGCTCACATGCTTGAGTTACTYATTAAGAATTGAATTAAAAACAAAAAATTGAAATACTCCCAAGTCCCCCCTGTAATTCTTAATACCCGTAGATCACTAGCAGATATACAGTGTTCTTGACAAAACATTTAAATGTTGGCAGCAGAGGAATTGTTTGGTCCTTTTGTGGCACTTTCCAGATTAAAGAGTATAAGAAACACTAACAAACGCAGGCAAGAATAAAGCAACTAGTTGAAAATGTGACTATTTTSTGCATGTATCTGCTCTGGTTATGCCCTGTTCAGTACCAGAGGGGACTGTATGGGATGTAAATGGCCAGAGCACTTGGGCTGTTATATATAAACTAAATTTGGGGAATTTTTAGTGTTTATTATGCACAGTGAACCGCTGGGAAAGCTTCAGCCTTTGACCTTGGTAGTGGGTTATGACAGGGGCAAATCATAAGAGCTTGATTTAGACCCATCTGTGGAAAGCCGGTTAAAAATATTCAGCCAACATGTTCTTCCTCCTCCCTGTGCTCAGTAAAGGCCCTCTTAAAATACATTCTCTGGGACTTCATTTTTATCGTTACTTTGGGAGCCCTGAATCATTACTTTGGGAGCCTGCTTGTAAGGAAATCATTGAATTATAGTTGTGTTTGTGCTTTGAAATTGCCTTGGTGGGAGTCCARGAAGTATTTTCTTGCTCTTCTAGATTTTCATGTACTTTAATATCAATCTATTTTCATCAGTGTGACCTCCCCCAATAGAAAAACAAGTTTTTGTAGTTGGTCATGTAATGACTCCTAAAGAAAGGACATAAAAAGTAAACTAAGTTTATCTGAGACTTAAAAAGTCATTCTAAGTAAAAAAAAAAAAAAAAAAAAAAGCTTTTTATGAGTAAATAAAATGGCACCAGCTTTGGACAAATATCAGTGGGCCATTTGTCATGAGGCTGAATACTCATAAAAAATTATGATAGGAAAACTATTACTTTTGCAACATAGAAAAATGCTTTCATTTGAAATGCTTTGGGGCTAACTTTTAATTTTAAATTGGGTATTATAAAGTTTTTGTGCTTGGACTTTGTGGTAATTTCAGAGCAAGAAAACAGTGGTGACATTATTTGTTGCCTTGGAGGAAGAGACTTTTTACATAATCCTTATATCACAAATTGCAGCTTCCCAAATGTAAAGAATTAAAGAACTAATGTTTTAATAATAACCTAGGTTCAAAGCGACACAGATCATCCTACACAGAGTTTTGAATTTTTATTTTGCTAAGGAGGCTTTTTTAAGTGCAAGTGAAAGGATATTTCATTCAGGAGCAGAGTGACTTTATTACTCAAGAGAATGACAGCTCTCRGTGGCATTTTTTAGAACAGTCAATAATATTTTGTTGTTTTTCTTTCAAAATTGTTTGTAAGCAAAGACATTATACTATTGCTTAAATGGAAGGGCCACCTTTTGCCCAGAACAGCTGTTTAGTTACATTAGCTTCTATAAATAAGTGCATTATTAAAGTTATAAAGCAATYTGTTTACCTCCATTAAAGTAAATACGCGGCTTAAAACATAACGAGGAAAACAAAAGGGCAAGCGAAGAACAGCCCTGGAAGAACATAATGTGCTTTAAAAGAAAAAAAGGAAAAAAGGGGTTCTTAAAGCATGTTTAATATTTTCATCAAATGCAACTTCTCTGTGGGTTTGTGGTCTTAAGAAAACTGGAAGGAAGGGAAGCATTATTTCACTGTTCAGCTGACTAAAATCTAATTTCTTGTTTAAAATACTGATTCTCCCTGTTTATACTCAGATGTTTTTGGAGGCAGAGAGAACGGAAAGGGGAAGGCTGTGAGAAGAGGCTGTGTTATTTTCCTCAGAATGTGAAAACTTCCATTAAGTGTGTGGTGAGAATAAAAGCATTCGCATGCGCTCCGTCCTCCTTTGGGAACACACGCTGGTTAGGCACAGGTTTCAGTTCCATGTATGCTGGAAATGTAGTCTGAGAGCTTTAATTTGCCTTCATCTGTCAATGTTAATGGACAGAGCAAGTGCTGGAGCTGCTGTAAAACAAATCTGTTTTTCTTTTGTCTGCTGTGCTAGCTAATGAAATAAAAGCTAAATTAGCACTGATAAAAGTCATTTGCAGAAAAGCAATGATAAAAATATAACAACAGAGCTTGCCATTAGCAGTTTAAATGGATAATGTTTGCTAGTGCTTGTAACCTTAACCTACTTCTGTCCTCTGTTTTTTTGCTGTCTTCTCCCCTTCCCTATGCTCACAGGGGCCTTTTTGGTATAGGCTTAGCACAGTAAAATCAGGATATTGCAAATCCAAGCAGATTTTCCCCCTTTCTGAGGGGTAGCTACTACTTTGTTGCACTTTTGCTATGCCATAATATTGCAGAGTCAAAGCACGTAGATGGTTTGGAGTGTTGTATCAGTATAATTTTATCCATCTCGACCTGAGGAATGTATCTGCTAGTGACGACAACTGAGAGMATATTTTATCTCACTGCAGCAGTGGTAACTCTTGTAAACGTTCACGAGTTATACGGTGTTTACTCTGCAAGCCCTCCTTCTTGGATTCGTGTATTTAGGTTAGACTGTTGCTTTTCTGTCTTTCTGTGTAGAGCTGGACATGCTGATCAGCACAGTCGTAGTTTGTAACAAGTGTTTTATTTAAGGACATTCAGTTGGGAGTGACTAAATAGGGAGCAACTGCTGAACTCCTAACTGCACGACGCAGAAGTTGTCTCTGCTTGCAGCCTGAGCGCTGCTGTGCCGTGCTTGCCAGATTGGAAATGTCAAGGACAGTTACCCTGCCGCATTCCTAACTGGTTCRCTCCCGACCATCCTTTGGAAAAATTGCCCTGTCTCCAGCTCTCCTTCTCTAGCTACTGCTGCTAGGGATTATTTTGCAGTACTGCTGCTTTGGGAAGCCGGTGCCTTGTTGGTCCAGGCGGTCTGGGAAAGCTCGTGAAGTTGCCCTCCTTGCCCCAAAATCCAAGAGCACAGAGGGGCGGGCTTGTGTGGGGTCCTGTTGCAAAGCTGCTCTGATGGTGGTGTTTTGGTGTGTCTCTTCATTTCCACGAGTGCTGCGGGATAAGATATCACACATAAAGATTTTCAGGAGTACTTTATCTGAGAAAAAAAAAAATCAAAAAAGCCCTTTCAGTTAATGTTGTAAATGACACAGCCCTGTATTGTTGTGAAATGCCCTACTGCCTGCTTTGTCTGAATATTGCTGATTTAAATTTATAACGTTATAACATTTTGAGCTTTATTTCTGTATGATCTCTGCTTCTTCTGTATTCCCTGTGTCAAGCTTTGTGACCTTTGCAACTTTCAATTGCTTAGTTWAAAAAAAAAAAGAAGAAAAAAGAAGTATGCTAATAAGGTATTAGATTCTTACTTTGCAATATTGTTTAAATAGAGGAAATTTGAAAACTAGGTATATTTTACTTAGGGTCCCTCAAAATTGTTTAGTGACATGATGATTAGCTGTACATATAAASAATTATTGCTATATCACCTGACCTGGAACACTGGGAGCAGCTTATAGTCCATAGTGGCATAAACTTTGTTGCACCTGAATCAAGTCCTTCATAGAAACTGCCTTTTAATCACTGTTAGTTTATGACTCTGTTAGTTTATCACCAATTCTGATCATGCTGGGGTGTTTATACATGCCGTTACTCTTCTTGCCACATCCTACTGACTGCTCTCAAAGCTTGGTTGATTAAGATGGTCAGGGCTTGTGTAACTAGAACTTAACAGAATCCAGATGTTCTCTCATTTCAGCCACACTTGCACCTTATTGCTGAGGTGAAGCGTGGAAAGTGCTCCCACTTCTTTCTTTATCTAATTCTAGGTCTGCACTTAAAAGTGTTTTCCATGCCTTCAAAGTCTTTCTGCTCCCATGGGATTTTTTTCTGAGTTGTCTCCCTTTCCCATTCCCCTGCCCAGATCTGCTGAAAGCACTCCCAAATCTTTCTCCCATTTTTGAATGGTGTTATCTACTTCCTCCAGAGATGRTTTGATAACAATCTGGTTTYGAGATCTCTCCATGCTTCGGACCTCTGCATGGTAGAGAAAATCTTTTAATGAAACTCCATTAGTGGCATGGCCTGCTTTCCTGAAAACAGCATCCACTGCAGTACTTCTCAATACTTCTATTTTCTAGATTTTTTTTCTAGATTTGATTGAGATATTAGAAATACTATATCATTAGCTAGTTAGCCATCAATAAATTCTTTCCTTTCCACATAAAACAGCGAATGCCTTCTGCTGGTAGCTGGTCTGATATAAGGAGTGTGAGGTGTCACAGAAGAGATTTTGAGAGCAATGTATTTTCTGATTTTCATCATTGAGGTGAGATGAGAAGACTAAATGATCAGAAAAAAAATACTTGTGAGGAGCTGTGCTTTAATCCCTTATTGCAAAGAACTAAGGTGTAACTCCTTTTTAAGCCAATGTAGTGTGGTCAGACTTGATGCCAGGGACAGGCATCACCTCCTGGATCCCCTGGAGGGGCCCTTGTGCAGAGGAGCTACCCCTCTTTAGCACTGGGAGTTAGCTTTCCTTCCYGGGCTCCGTTGTGTGCCCTTTCATTGCTGCGACACAAGTACCCCTGCTCCAGCAGTGTTCCTGGTGGCCTTGGCTGTCCTTCATGGGGTGCCCTGTCTGCGTGRGTGTTAGTCCTGGCATCTCTGCTGTGACCTGGATGCATGGGATATGGGTTATCCTGCCCTGTGCATCAAGGAAGTTTCTCTTGGTTGTTTTCTTGCTGTTGTGTTTTTAAGCCTAAAACTAGGAAGTTTCAGGATGATTACTTAGGTAACCRTAGTTCACAAATGCCATGAGAATTACCTGTATGGAGAGCAGTTGTGCAAAGCTGTTCTGACTCTATATTGACCCTAATTTTGCCCYTAAATCGGAGGGTATGGCATGTTCCATGGCAGTTCGGCCCTTCCMATGTAAATCCTAGGAAGATGCCATACGACAGCAGGCTTTCAGCAACTACGTTTGGCCCTTGTCTGATTTTTCCTGTCCGTAACAAGGTGCTGGTGAAGTGYTCATGCCAGGCAAAGATCTGTGACAGTGAGTGCCAGGGAATGGTGTCATTCCCAAAGCACTTAAATAAGGGCTTGCTGTAGCTGACACATACCTAATGCGAGGGGAGAAAGCAAACACTGTATTTTCTGGGAACGCTGTTGTTGTTTAAACACTGTAGCTAATCTGTCTTGTTTCCCCATCTCTTCTCTMCCCTCTGGCCAGATTTCAGGTTGTAATTTTGCATTCTTTCCTACTCGACCTGAAGTTTTCACATTTCAAATGATTGTTTTGAATTTGCACGTTGTTTCTACACAGAACATAACAGTGATGGAAGACCTGCTGGTTAGAAGCTGGGTTTTYTTCCCTCCCAGAGTAAAAAATAGAGGACGAAAGTCAAGTGATGTTGGCACACCTATATGACCAAAATAACTCCTGACCTATAAAAATAGGCAATAAGAATTAATTTTTAAGGAGRAGCAGTAAAATTTATGCCAGTAATTTGACAGAGAAGATAACTTCTCTGTAGAGAACAACCTACTAAATGCCACAGTGAGTTCTCAGTTCCTGAAAGGTGTTTAAATTGGCTGGATTTTTCTTTTAAAGAAATGCTTAGATTCAAATGGTATTAATTCAAGTGAATCCTATAAATTCTGATCGACAAGTTAGGCAAGTCGTTGGCATTCATCCTTTCTGAACTCAAGGGGTTTGGTGCTGTAGTTCATTCCTCTCCCAGCACTTTTTAAGCTTCAGGGGGGAAGTGTCTTCATGCAGGATTTTAATAAAACATGCTCTAATGATAATGAATAAGATCCCTGTGTCTGCACAGGCACAGACCTGCACCCTACCTATGCTTGAATTTGAAGCCTAACTGAAAATAAAGCAAACAGCAGGTTTTGCTGTTCCTTGCCACACTGTTGGGAAAATTTTGCCTTTTGCATGTTCAGAAAGTTTTTTCTTACTCTCTTGGTAATTCAGCTAAAGCTCAACAAGCTTTTCTCAGCTGTGGTAAGTGTGTATTGGGAAACGGTAGTATTTTGTTGAGTAGTAGTTGCTAATAATATTTAGCATTGTTTAGAATTTAGTTCATAAAGGTCAGCTCCTTGATTTCTAGCCAGTGATATGCAATATTGGACCCACACTCGATGCGGAGGAGCTGTTGCAGCAGTGCTCACCAGTGTGGGGCTGTTCTGCTAAGGGCTATTGTTCTTTTGGAGTCCTTGGAGATTATCTTCAAATGTTTTCCAGTTTTCTTTGAAAGGCTGGTGGGAAGGTCAACAGAAATTGGTGGAAGTCCASTCCGTGTATGAGGAAATGATAATAAGAACTGAGGGGGAAAAGTTGATATTGGTGATTATTATGTACAATAGTGAATAAGATCAAAAATAATTGTGTATGAATAAAATGCACACCCAGGAACTGTACTTTGCTAAGGTTGGTTGTTTCATAAATGCACCATTGACTAAAAACTACACTTAATAACATGTACTGACTCTAGTAGGGGTGCAGAAGACCGACTCTTCAGAACTAATTAGCCCTGCTAGTTTGCCATACACACTGCATTTTGAAAGCTGCTTAATCTTAAAAGCATTGCGCAGTGGTATGGGACTTTTCCAATAAAAGGTTTAGGTATTTATTCATTTGCTATGTGAGACGGCTCTCTTTTTGAAGGTATAAAAAAACCGTTCTGTGACTACCCTTCGCCTTAGCGGTACGCTCGGTACGGCCATGGTTAACTACCCCGTGTACCAACGCGGTTCCAAAGAAGACCTCAACGCGGGCAGTGCTGCTCCGYGGGTCTAGCTTGTTTCCAGGCAGGCGTGCTGAGCTGCCTCCGTGCGTGCCGCCCCGCTCCTCGCACTGGCGTTTCCTACGGGGGCTGCGGGGCTCTGTTCCTCAGCATACCTCATTGCTGGCATCTGTGCCACCCGAGCTGTGCTTTCTAATGACAAAGGCTGCCTTGGCAGCCTGTGTAGCTCCTCTTCCCACCCCCTCCATCCCTCTTTCTTTCTGTGCCTTTTTTCTTTTTTTTTTTTTCTTGCTACTTCTCCTGAAAAAGAAGTCATTTCAGGACAAATCGTTCAGTTTGGATGATTAAGTTATTTAATTTAGAGAAGGATAAGTGGGAGGAAACAGCATTTTCCAACAACTGTAAGGCGATACAAGGTATTTTTGCAAAACAGTGCTGATAGTTACTGAGGCCCATTCGGAGCATGCAAACGTGGGCCCTCGCCCCTGCTTTGGGAGAAGTATCTTTGTTTTGTGTAGCTCTTGTGACCGCTTATGCCTGTACCCATAGGGCTGCATGCATTTCAGCCTGTGTAACATTAACTTTTTGCCAGAAATTTGGCTGCTTTGCAGTCAGAATCGAAATAATGAGAAGTGAACATCCCAGCCCCTGGCAGAGGCGAGCTGGAGCGTCTCCGCCAGGCCCGCGGAGCTGCGCGGATGCACGTGAGCGGCGAGTACAGCCGCTCTTCCCGTACTGGTTTTGTTTTTCCATTGGTGCTGAGCTTTGTCAGGCTCCCAGGTTCTCTCTTGTGTCCAGTATCTGGGTGGCTGTAGTGTCTCTCTTGTTTACAGAACGCAAGGGACTTCCAATAGTAAGGTGACAACTGTGAATTGCATTGAATTCAACAAGAAAAGCTGCCTTTTCAGGACGAAAAGACTGCTACGTAAGTGCAATTTATTACCATTTTTAGACTCCCACTACTTGCCTTTTCGGAATAATGAGATCATGATGAGAAAGAAAATTGGGTCCAACATGATGGCAAAGAATTGAGCCCGACACGTGCTTTCTATGCTTAACCTTGAGGAGAATGAAAGCTCAAGTGGGAATAATAGCAAGCTACTGATTTGCTAATTCATGCTTGGAGACCAAAAAGCAGGGAAAATGTGGAGAAATGTGGCCGTGTGCCATTGACCCCTGTGTACATAGCAAACATTTCCCAGCTTTGCTTCCCATTCATCATCCCTTTCCAGGCTGCTGTAGGTTGACTGTCCTGTGACTGTAGATGTGTATAAATTTAAGGAGTTGGAAAAGGGCAGAGGGTAAAGCAAGAGAGGAGGGTGCCAGCAGTCACTCACGTTGCATCCCGGCTGGGACCGCACTGTGCTCATCCGTTGTGTTCGGAGGCTTGTGCGGAGTGGGTAATCCCGGGCTAGGCAGAGCCAACAGTCGGTGTGTGACTGAACCAAGCCTTAATTTTTAAAATACTTGAGATGCTGCAGGTGAGTATGGAGAAGCCACAACTGTTTTCCCTCGGACACTGTGGTTTCGATGCCCCTCGAACACCAAGGGAGGAGTGGAGGAGTGGCCTCGGTCAGGCCAACCGGCTGCATTTCCAAAGGGCTTTACGAAGACCCGTTTAGGTTTTTTGTTTGGATAAATGACTTTTCAGCAGCTTGTGCTACTGTTGAGGGTTTTGCCGCAGTTCATCGCGGGCGCAGCTTCCGTCACGGAGGAAGATAACATCGGGGAACGACTCCGTCTGCTCTGGCTCGTGTTCACGGTACTGCGTCACGGACCGCATTAGCCTCGAGGCCTTAACCTGGGGTGAGAGCAAAGGGGCACATCTTGCTTTCTGTGACACGTCATGAAAAATGGATGTGGAAACGATAGGAAGAAAATGCTGGAATGACGCACTATTTTGTTTGCTCTTCCCAACCGATACAGCGGTGCTGGTGTCCATGTGAGTCAGGCAAAGAGGAAAATACTGATCTGCTCCAAGCGGGTGGTGGGTGGGGATGCTGATCCCTCTAAAATGGGGGCTCCAGGCTGATTTTGGCTATAAATCTAGGAGAATTGCCCAACTGTACTGAAGTGACGGCTGGTTTTGGAGGCAGAAAGCTAAAGGAGTTTGACCTTTTGGGGCACGCTTTGCCTTCAGTTCAGCCAGTCGTTTTCCTTCTCAGTAAGAGGAGGCAATATTTGCTTCAGCTCAAGCTACTAATCTTCTATTTTACCAGCTGAAAATAGTGACAGGCTTAAATACTAATAGGAGATCAAAATCACACCATGGGAAGTTATCGCTGGTTCAGTTTACCTGATGGCCTAGTTCAGACTGAGCCTCACATTTAAAAGAACTAGTGTATAAGGTAACAGCCCCCCTAAAAACGAAGCAGGAACTCAGCAAGAACCATGTCCCAGGTTGCTTTTACAGGCAAAACTCACACCACCAAAGGGGAAAAAGAAATGTTGTCTGACTTGCAGGATTTAAACCTGAGAGTTGTTTCAGGTATTCAAAGAAAGTGTTAGGTGGAAAAATCAAAATGTACAAAGGCTGTATTGTTAATCTTAACAATTATTATTCCTTTCCTTGCCAAAGAAGTGTCCCTGTCGTTCTGGGTCTCTGGATATTGTGAATAGCTGCAGATGACCAAGAGACAGAGAAACATAAATTTTCATATAACTGCATGAGTATTAAAATGATTAGATTTTCAAAAAAGTATTTGTCTTCATTTTGTAAGGATTCTATTAGGAGGACCATTCTCTCAGTTTTATTAGCAATGGTGTCTGAAGATGTTGCCACTTAGAAGGACAAGACGCAGACTATTATCGGACAACAGTGTGAAGTGTTTGGCCCCTAGAGAGGATGCTCAAAATAATCACTGCAAAAGGTGTGTTTTTGTAACTCTTGCATGCTACCACTGTGGTCTTTCAAGYGTCCACCACAGCCAAACTGTGCCCAAAACATAATCAACAAACTAGCTGAATTTCCTTTGCGAATGTTAGTAAACAGTGTGCTGCTCAGTAGAGATTGCCCTCACACTCGCTACCTACACGTTTTTTTCCTTAGTGTTCACCCAGGGTTATGCAGCAGGTGTCAAATATTCAGAGATTCTTTCTTAGAAAGATCTACCGGTGGAAGTAGAAGAAAGTGAAGACATAATTATATATATAAAGGCATTATATATACACATAATATACACGCACACAAAAATATGTATATATACATTTATATTATATAAGCATATATTTATTACACACACAAGTAATAAGAAAATAATAAGGATCATTAGAGTCGTGGGCCTGTGATGGCCTGGGAGATGCTTCTAACTCTGCTTTCTGTGGGCTGGAGCATCTTGCAGTGCCCCCCGCTCATTGGGTCCTCTTGATTTTGGGGATCTGAACGCTGCTGTGGGTATTGTGGAGCAGCCCCGGGTCTTGGGACTTTGCAGTGTTCCCAGGGCCACGAGGTGCCCTCTGCTCAGCTTTTTACTCTGCTGGTGACCTCGCTGACTGCAATGTAGACCAGCGTGTGTGAACTGCTGACCTCCGTTAACATTTCATAATAATTTCATCACTGGCCACAACAGCAYCAGGAATTCATCTGCAACATTACACATATATATTGAAAAAAAAAAAATAAGGAATGTAAAACAAGAGCAAATCTAGACTAGAATTCAAAGGTTGTTTCGCTGTGGATTGCTTTTATTGTTCCTCTTCTCTGTTACAGCTGTTTTTTCTCAAATATTTAATTAGTTGCAACTACCATTTTAATTGGTGAAATTAGCAAAAAAAAAAAAGCATCACAGATGAAATGCCTTGTGGAAGGCCTTTCACTCACATAATAATTTTTTTTTAAAAAATTGCAGCAATATATTTGAAAAAAAAAAAAAAAAAAAGCATCACAGATGAAATGCCTTGTGGAAGGCCTTTCACTCACATAATAATTTTTTTTTAAAAAATTGCAGCAATATATTTGTTTTATGGCCCCTATGGCTGTTCTCTGTCTTTTATGAGATCTTGAGCGTTGTTACTTTAATCTGAAAACAAGACATCCAAGCGACTGCGCTGGCTTGGCCAGAGCCGCCTTCAGCCGCGCTGTAGGGGCGACGGCAGAGCATGCGCTGGGGAGAGGCGAGGGGGAAGGCAGACCTCAGCTACGTGGTTGAGTTTCGTTGGGATTTCTGCACTGTTACGGCTCGCTGATGTATTTTTCAAGCGCTGGAGAACCTGCAGCAGTGTATTTTAGGGTTGGCTGTTTATTTTCCCTGCCTTGTTTTCTATGTACTGAAATATTGTAGTGAAAATAGGGTGGGGTGTGGGGACTGTTTTCAAAGGCCTTCCTTTGAACGGAGCTTTTTTCTGCTTCCCGGCGGCGCGCGGTGCTGTCGCCACCCTCTTCCCCGCGCGCTCGCATTGTTCCTGTCCACAAAGGGCCTCCGAGCACCAACCTGCCGGCGTCTGCAGCGGGACCCGCGGGCCCAACCCCAAAGTGGGGCTGGAGAGGGTAAATGGGGGTCTCGCCCGGGTTGTGACACAGCAGGAGACCATGAAAAATCAGGGTTTGTCAACCGCTTTCAGCATCGGCTCCTCCAGCTGTTTGCAGGCAAGTGCTGGAGGCAGAAATGCTTGTGGTGGGTTTGCACCCTGGCCGTGATGTGGTCACGTGGTGGCGATGTTTGTCCCTCCGGCTCGAAATAGTGCTCGACTTAAGCGCTTGTCCTTGTTTACCTGTGAYTGCTCCTGTGTCTCCATCCACACAACGCTGGTGGCGGCTGTGTCTTATGAGTTGGGATGTGGTCGGTGCCATCTGAGGAACGAGCCTGGGTTTGAGTTGGACTCCTGGGCCGCCCAGGCCCGCGGGTTGCACTTCGCTCTCCTTCAGCTTCAGCCCGCAGCCCAAGAGATAAAGCAGAGCTTTTGGTATGCGTTTTGTGGAGTAGGTAAATAGTTGGGTTATCTGGAAACAGATCTCAGCAAGACCTGCTGAGCTTCTGAGCAACAGCTTCTGACCTGGACCTCTAGATTAGCTGTCAAAAGTGACTGATGGCTACAAGCAATGCCGCCAGATAGCGATCTGCAGCGTCCCGGAGCAGCCCGGCCCTGATACGGATCTCGKGCTGCGCGTTGTCGTAACCGCGGCCTGGCCCTCGCGGGGCCATCCCACCTCGAGCCCTGCTGCAGAGCTCTTGGAGTGCCGAAGCAAAGAGCGCGTATGGAGAAAGAGGCTCCCAACTTACCACCAAAAAAACAGCAAGGAAATGACGTTGCTGGCTGAAAGCATGTATGGGGTGCCCGTTGTGCATTCAGTTTTTTCAGGCAGCCGATGCTGAAGCAGCCTGTTCTGTCGTGTTGCTGTCGGGCTTTTGGGGGTCAACAAATTACCTGTGAAGCATGGTGCTCATCTTGGCCGGTATCAAGCGATCGTTTGTCCCAGTGCAGGCTCCGAGCCCCTTGGCTGAGCAAAGGGGTGCAACTCCAAGCTTGGGAAGGAAGACCAAATGAGRTTGCTTGGTGAAGCCTCGGCTCGGGGAGCACTGTGTGCTAGACTGCTGTTTCTCTCCAGATTTCCTTTATAATCGAGAAGATCAGAGATGTTTTCCCATTCACTGAGGTGTTGGCTACAACCCTTCCTGTTCACTCCTGTCCTTGTTGCACCAATTTGCTGATCAAATTTTCTTGGCCGTGCTGGGCCCCAGAACAGCTACCTGATTTAGCTCTAATGCAAAAAAAAAAAAAAAGGGCTGAAAAAGCCGAAAAGACCATGCCCAAATCTGCTTTTAGTGCTCCTCAGACAGAAGCCTAACATTTTTTCTGAGGGTCAGGGGCCTCCCATGGTTGCCCAGGACTGGGCCATGCCCTGGGAGCCCTGGGCTTACAGCACTGTAAAATAATTCCATGTCAGATTAATGGTTGCTAAAATCCTAAAGCTTATTTTGCTAGTTCAAGTTACTCATAAAACGGGAGAGAAAATGGTAGAATATAAATCCTGTAGACATTGTTTTGCTTAATATGATTAAATTTACTAGACTCTRGTGACATAGGATGAACCACGAGGCTTTACAAAGATGTGTTTTCAGTGCTCCAGCAGTGTCAGTAAGGTTCTCAGCACTGAGCTCCCAAAGCATTGTTTGTTGCTTTGATGGGTTTAGCATTTCAAGTGATGCTTCAAATTGCAGATGTGAAGATATTTTATCGCAATAACTGCATAAAATGGCTAGTGATAAAGAGGCTAGTGATATACGCATTTWAAAAAAATACAGATTTAATACTTTTTGTCCCAGCAAACAATTTTTTTTCAGAAATGCATGCCAGGAATTTTCGTTAAAATACAAATCCAATAATACTTAGTTATCAAGATGATAGATACCATCAGAACTCCAGACTTTGGAGRAGTTACAATTCTTGCGCATGGTTTTAAAGTTTGAAGGACTTAATCCTCTCTAAATAATCTCTTAATCTCTGTATTCTCCTGTCAGGAAAGCACATGAATGCCTGTGTTACTGTCAGCTGTAGTGGTCGCAGGGTTGATGTGGGTCACAAACATGCTCAGCTTAAAGAAACTAAAGGTTCGGTGTTGGTTTAGACTTGACCTTTTGATGTTTTGGTTGTCTTGTGTGGGTGTCCTGGGCACCGCGTCCCCGTGTGTGTGCAGCACTGCTGCTTTGCTGTTTCACAGCCACGAGCGCTACCCGAGTATGTTTTCAAACCATCTTTTCCCTCTGTCCAAGGGTAACGCTTGTATCTTCTCCTTTCCCATCACGTTTGCTGGTGTACTCGTGTAATCATGGGCAAATCTGATGTGTTCTCAGATTTTAGCAAACGCTATTTTCTCTGGAGAGAGGGCAAGCATTAGACAGGATCTGTATGTGCCATGCATGGGTTTCACCCAMAGCTTTCATATTTTGGCCTGAGTTCTTGCTGAGTGAATTGCTGTTCATGGCCCATTTTATTTACTTAAATATTCATTGATGGTCACTTTTATTACTTTTAAAAGCAAAGTATGCCACCCAGAATGAACTGTGTGTAAGCTAGAGTGGCTGCAAAACTTCTTACACTTCTTACAGGAATTTTAAGTTTAAGTAAGCATGGATAGGTGGTAGGTRTTTAAGCACATCCTTTGTGCCTCTTATGCAGTATGGTCTGTAATGGCTACTGAATTCCTCAAAGCAAATGCAGCTCCTTCTTAGGTGTTATGCCATTTTAAATTGTGTCAGGATTTGCCAAACAGAAGGTAAAGCAAAACACAAACACGTGACAAAAAATGAATTTGCTAGTTTGAAATAAACTTTGTTGCTACCCAAGATAGTATTAATTGTTAAAGTATTTTCATTGAATTTTTATTRGTTTTAATTGGAAAATCTTTTCTGAGAGTCTGATTACTTTTTTTCATTTGTTTTATGCGTACAGTAAAATATTTTCCTAATTTTTCACCTTTAAATTCACCTCCAGTCTGCAAGTCAGCATTTGAAGCTTTACCTCTAAACCATTTCAAATGAGCTTTTATTACAGAAATTGCATGTGACAGCTTAATTAACAGTGGATTCTTGACCTTTAACATGCTGGAGCTAGAAGCATTTAATAACCAGCTATTGGATATACAGTATATGTTTGTTGTTTTACCAGCTGGCATACACAGCAGTGTAAAGCAAAGTCCAAGGGTCACCAGAATAACGAAGTAAACTGAAGTGGGTAAAACTGAAGTATGTAATTCAAAAAATGTTATGTGTTTGTCAAACTGTATGTGCGTATGGGGGAAAGCTACCRGATTGTATAAGAACTGTTTTTGTGCAGGATGCAAATGACAGTTTCTCTGCAAACTTCAGGGCTCTGGAGGCTGCGAGGTGGGAGTGTAATTCCATGCAGCCACTGTGCTGGCGGCTCGGTGCGCTGTCCTAGAGGAGAGAACATGCATGTGTGTGTGTGTATATATACACACATATATATACACCTAAGCATGAGGTCGCATGGAGCTGCGCAGAGCAACGAGACCCCAGCGTGGGGGCGTTYAGACCCTTCCCGCTGGCAGGGTGGTCGCAGCGATGTGACCTCTCTCTGCACGAGTCTGAGGTCTCCGCCAAGCTCCGTGAGGCTGCAGCGCCAAGTGCCAGGTATGCACCAAAACTCACCCCGAGCCTCGCTGGTAGTCCTGCCCGGCCGCATGGAAAGAGCTGCGGGGTCGCAGCCGCAGCTTGCCCCACACATTGGGTTTGGGGCAATAGGGCRAGAGAGGCCTCTGCGAGCTGGATTAGGATCTTAACTGCGGGTGAGTAATATCCAGGCCGGCAGGCATTCCCATGGATTTCCGTAAGCTGTGTTGCAAGCGGCCCCTYGGGATGAGCGGGGGGATAGGAATCCCGCTCCATCTCGGCCGTTCCTCAGAACTCTGCGCTGCCTTTGGAAAGGTTGCGGGCTCTGCTGGGTGCGTGGACATGTCCGCTGGACCTGTTTCTCCTTTGGGCTCCTGAGGCTGGGAACGTCCCCGGAACTGGGTGCGCTTGAGATTGTTTGTCGACATCGCTCACACGCAATGCCCCGTAAAGGCTGTTTCCAGAATCGAAACTAAACACGGGCAGGAGCRAGCGGGGAGTCGTGTAAATAGTCTTCCTAGGGCACAGCGAGGTACTTGTGCTCCATGGCCRGAGAGCTGCCTGCCTGTCCTTAACTCTTCCTTGGACTTGTGCACACATGAATGCTGTGGTCCCGCACGTGGCTGGGTGCCCCAGGAGCCGTGCGGGCGCCTGCCAGCCCCTGCCCATGGGGCAGACCCCTGCATGGASCCATTTGCAGRCCCCTGCATGGACCCATTTGCAGGCCCGTGGACGAATGCGTTTGTATTTTCTGCTGTCTCCCCCGCTGCCTTTCGTAGGGCTGTGACTCGGGCCGGGGAAGGAGGCACTGGCTCCCGCTGGCGTCMCTCTCCGGAGCAGTGACGCACCCGCCTGCGCCCTCGCTGCCGCGCGAGTGGGTGGTTTATAGGCTGGGAGTGATTCATGAATTAGCTGGAGCCTGGGCCTTTCCCGTTACCCATTGATGTGCGAATGGGAGTCAATGTAAGCCTTTCAGTGCAAACCCAAGCAGCCCACCAGCCTGCTGAGCAGCCACCTGCTTGCTCTCCAGATGTACCTTGTCAAGCCAAGCCAGGGTAAAACACTTGTCCAGGGCACAAAATGGGGCATTAACCAGGGTGAAAGCTACTGAGAGACTTAATGGTGTGCCAGTGGCTAGTGGAAACACCAGGTTTTGCAGCATCCTGTCTCTTGACTGCAGTTTTGGAGGCTTTTGCAACCAAGATGACTAAGTGCAGGGTACTCTTGGAAAGCAGGAAGAGTGGTCGGTCCCTTCTGGGGTAATGTGGTGGCTGGCAGTGGAGGGGCACAGGAGGGTGCGTTCAAAAGCACCCGCGGGGGCTCTCGCTCAGAGCAGAGCGAGCTCTGGTGCGGGGTGCAATGGGCACCGGGTGCTCTCCCGTGTGGCCTCACTCGCTAGAAACCTTGAGCAAAGCCACAGTTAATCAAGCCCACTCAACTCGTTAGCCCCACTTCATAGCTGTATTCATAGAGGCTAGAAAAGCTAAATATTTTTCTTTGTGGTTGGAGTGACGTCATGAGAGCCCCCTCTCTTACACAACCCGTTTTTACTGCATGAATTGCAACACAGTTTTGGCCCAAGTACCCAAATCCTGGTACTTAAATGAGCAGAGACTGGATTTTCTGTTTCTCGAGAGATTKGTTCTAATGTGAAAATTGTGGATTCTGGATTTAGACTAGAGTGCAAATATTTGTGGTTCAGGTTAGATATTTGAAGCTGCAATTGGAAATTCCCTTAAATATTGAAGCATGCTTTTTTAAAAAAAATGTTGTTTCTAATCTTTGGTTTCACTTGGTGGAATTGGAAACCAATTGTTCCCTAGTTGGGTTCTCTATAGATGCAGCATAGAAGTATTTTATTTTGAGAGAGAGAAGGACTTCTGATAGGAATACGTCTGCGTGGAATTCGCCCGGCTTTYGGTGCGTCTGCCCTGGGATGACACAGGGTGTTTGCTGTTAACTGCCTTCGTGGGCAATCAGAACAAAGGGACTTCTTTTTATATACACACACGATCCAACTGTCAGTTATCACAGAGAAGCCGGGATAGCCAAAACGAGGAGTTGGCGTTAGCTTGTGCGTATCCGCTGCTTTAGACRGTGGCTGCGTGCACTCACTGTTGGGCACCGCAGCGCGCGGCTGCCTGTCCCGAGCGTGCCTTGTGCCGGGCGTGACCGTGCGGGAGGAGGTTCGCCCCGCACGGTGACTGTGAAAGGGCTTGCCGGGCGTCACGGTGCCTCTCGAGGAGGGGCCGTGGATGTCTGCGAGGCTCTGCGCTCTGSTAGCGCAGCCGTTGGGAACGCCGGTCCTCTCACCCATCAACTCCCAGAGCAGAGGCCTGCCCTCAGGTGTCCTCAGTTGTGCTCCAAACTAGATGGAAGCTTCAGAACCAACRAGTACCAAGGGGTACCCGCCTGCTTTCCGTGCGCGTTGCAGAGGGTCCTGCTGATGCGTTGTGGCGCCCTCCTCCCCTGGGAGGTGGTGCTGAACACCAAGCCTGGCGTGCGCCCTGCAGGCCCCTGCAAACGCTGCGTTGCGTTGCCCCTCAGCAGCTAACCAGCATCCCGGCTGTGTGATGTGCTCTTTCTAAGTTATAGAACCAGCTGTGGCTTCCCGGCCAGAAGCATTCACGGCTTGTCTAGCACTTTCAGAAGAGCTCTTCTTCCTCTTTAAAATGCATTACTGCATATTAATGCTGCTCTCCTGTTTTATACAGTTTTACACCGTRCTAGCTGTGGTTGGAATAGTTTCTAGTATTAGGTGATGTGGCTGGTATTTGTTGTATTGTTTGTTTTTCCTGATCCTCTTGCCATGAAAGTATGTGTGTGTTAAGTGTTTTGTTTTGTTTTGCTTGTCTTTTTTTTTCATTCATCTTCCTTTAAACTTTGTTTTAGAGCTTCTTTGTCTTATATTAAAACTGGAAAAAGCGGGCTATAAGATGTTTCATTTTCAGGAGGCCTTGCAAGTGGCAAACTGCCACTGGTGGTTGTAGAAATGACTGTGTAATAGCAGCAACAAAAATTTTGTGGTTAATCTTTTCCACATCATGTTCTGTTCTGGTCCAGGCTGCGCTGTTTGAACCGATACAGTGTTTCAGGAGTTCGCAGAGAAAATAAGTGTACTGTGTGTTGAAATGACTAAAGTTAACACCTCAGCTGATGCAAGTGAAGGTAACACTTGTATTATCAGCATAGCTGAAGGTTTTTAAGCATCTACTAGTGGAAATGGTTTGTTGTGTTGCAAAATATGTTTTTAAGCAACGTTGAAGTCATTACTTAATTTTCTTTTAAAAATATCCTCATTTCCATCTCAAGTTTGTAATACTTTTCCTCACGTTTCTTGCCTCTCAGCGGCTCAGCTTTATGTACTTGTTCAAAAAAAGTCTTTGCCTTTGTTATCTCCTGCTCTTTTCTTCGAAAACGAGTCCGAAGGAGGCTGGCTGTGTGCGTCATGCTATTTCACTCAAGGATCCACTTTGTGGACCATGAGAAGATGGGGACCTAAACTGAATAACTTTGCCAAAAGGATTTTCTTGTATGTGACAATATTTTCTTTCCTGTTTTGTATCCTTCCTGGYCAAGGAAAAGTGTTTTTCCGGAGAAATGTTGGGTTAAGAGCTGAGGCAGTTGCATGGACAAAGGCAGTTTGACACACTATTATCACTGGTATTGTAATGCAGGGAAGAGCCATTGCTGCTCATTTCATCAGCGGTGCCTCCACACCCACAGCAGTTGTTGCAGCTTTGAGAGTGTTACTCCTGCCTCTTTTTCCAAGCAACCTGATTTAGATTGGATAGATTAGATATCTCTGCTCTTTTTTACATACATTGAATAAAGCCTGGGAATAAGGGTTTGCTGTTTCATTTAGGATCTCTGGCTTGGGGCAGACTTTCCTCCTGTCACATTAAACGCAGACCAAAGACTAACCTTAGTAGAATTGGAGACCTTTGGTGTCGCAGCAGCCCTTCCAAATTCCCCCTTTTAGAAGGAGCAAAGAGATAGAAAGGTCTGGCAAGCTGATTTAACCCAGTTGACTGAAATGGTTCAGACTTGCTCTTGCAGACGCCTCTCTCAAGCTGTGGATTGCTTTTCAAGACGTGCCTTTTCCTTTCTCTCCCCACCGCCTCGCAGGAGCAGTTCGGAGAGGAGGAAGGAGAAGTCGAGAGACGCCGCACGATGCCGACGCAGCAAGGAGACCGAAGTGCTCTACGAGCTGGCCCACGAGCTGCCCCTGCCCCACAACATCAGCTCGCACCTGGACAAGGCCTCCATCATGCGCCTGGCCATCAGCTTCTTGCGCACGCACAAGCTCTTGTCCTCAGGTAAGGTTGGCCCACACGTGGTCTTGGTGCTCGTTGGCTTCAGGGCGGTAGAGGCTCTACAGGGGTATTCTCTGAGCCTGGGGTCCCCAAGTCAACGCAGGGCACAGCCATTGACACTGTGGTAATGCAACCTTGTTCTAAGCTGCAGTGGGTTTTTCATCCCCACGTGGGTGTTTTAATCAGGAKAGCAGAAAATCTTGAGTGCACCCAGTCACGTAACATCTTCCTTTATCAAAACAGCAACTGGGGCAGTTTTGCCTGTCTCAGAAGATTCTCAAAACACTCGAATATGCTTCGACAAGCTCAAGATTTTAAGCTTTCACTTTCAAGACTTTAATCAGAATTCAGGTGTGCTTTTTAGGCTTCCATGCTGAAACAAGTAAATCTTGATTGGGCTGGGAAATGTGTTTGTTCAAGTGCCTTTAAAAGGCAGCTGAGAAGTGCTGAACACCTAATACTTTGTTTGAAAGGACTAATTGTCCTATACACCAGTAATAGGTAGCAGATAGGTTGTCTAACCCTGGTGGACTCAGATAACTAAAGCAAACAACTATTCAGTGCTTGACACAGATGGGTGCAGTTTAATGAGGATCTTGCCTGTTTTGGACTAGGGTGAAATGTGAACCAGCACCGTTTTCGTAGGCTGTGAAAACTTGAAAAAAAATCACAAAATATTCTTATTTTTCAACTGTGTTTAAGCAATCWCTTTGGGAATCTGTGGTTTGAGTTGTCTGCAGGATTAATGAAAATAGCTGTTGGTTGTGTCAAAAATATGTTAAGAAAACAATGCCTGCCTCATTTATGAAAGGTAAAGCCAAGATATCCCCTTTTCCAACATTAATGGCCAAACTCCCAAAACAGTCACGATTTCATTTCCTCACTTTAGAAAAGTTGAGTCACACTGTAACAACTGCTTTAATAGATGCTATTAGGAAGTGTCTCATTTTGTGGGGGAGTATGCTGTTGGCCACTCTGAAAAATGTCAGATAAAATTCTGCTGCTGTGTGGTGTAGTTTTTATAGCTTTTTTGGGCTGAGCGAAGACTGTTGCATAAAATATGAGCGTTCTAACCGTGGCTTATGGAATCAGATTTCTCTAGCAATTKCCTCTGTAGAAAGAAGAGGTTATTTGCTGAGCAGTGCTTGCAAGTCATCTCTGTTTTCCCAATATAGGTAATGCTTGGGGGAGCTAGCATAAAACAGGCAAATATTCTTTAAAATGCCACATAACTCCCCAATTTGCTAGCCATTTTTGTATTTGAAAAGCTGACACTGCGTTTTTGTATTTATATGACATGAACCAGAAGCTGTCAAAGATGAGGAAAATAAAGCTTCTGAATGACTGTGACAGATGATGTTACAACATGCATGTGTCTGGAAAGCCRAAATAAAATAGCTTAATACACACAGACACATATGTGTATACACACAGGTGTATATAGTTTATATATGATTTTTCTGTGATAGTGTTGAGAAATGATGTGATTCATCCATCTGATTTACATTTCTTGAAGCACCATATACTTGAAATAATGCCATAACCCAAAAGCTAAAAAGGAATATGAAATGAAACATATTTGTGTCAGTGTTTGTTTTAATATTTCAAGCTTTACCTATGACAGCTCTTGGCTTAACTTCAAATCCAGCAAATCTGATCTCCTTCCCCAGTTTAAATATCAATTTCAATTGTCCTTTCATTAAAATTAGTGTTATTAGTCAAATCCAAATATGTCCACAGCTGCCACACTAGACACTTGAGATGTGCATCAGAGTTTTATGATCTTTAATTTTTCCATTTTGGGGAGCTGATCTTAAAGCACTTTAAAGGGGACTCTTCTGGAAGAGTCGGGTCTTATTTTCTGAAAGGGAGAACAGGCTGAAGTGAGTGAACTCAGGCCAAAATACCTTGGCTGCTAATTATATTCTAGGTATGGCTAACATTTAATTGGCCAAGATAAACAAAAAGGCTGGAGGTTAACGTAGCCCTGAATATTTGAAAGCTAATTCTTAAGGGTTTGAGTAAAGAGACATTATTAGCGAGGACAACTTTTATTATCATGGTCAGAATCCCCTCCTTCAAGGTTGTGTTTGCCCCTCTTTGGGGCTGCTCAAGGGTTTACGGGTCCCGACATTCACGTGTGTCTCATCGTAGTCTAGGCAAGACTGGAGCTGGCCACGAGTTCTGCAGCGTGCGAGGACCCACCAGCACTGGGGGGTCAGTCGTCCCTGCCAGGTGAGATGGGGAGGGGGAAGAAGGGCAGCGCCGACGCAAGACACACGACCCACAGAGCCCCTCTTGGCTTTGCTCCATCCTCGTGCAGACGGCTGTGATTATTTGGGCTAGAAGCTTCGTGTGAACTGGACTCAAGTGGGAGTGTTTGCTCTGTAATCTSTTAGAGCATTAAAATAACATTCACTGCATTTATGTAAACAACGTCAATGAAACGAGCTTGCAGCACAGCTTGGACAATTCAGAAGATGGTTGAGGAGTGCTGCTTGATGAGCATTTTTTGGTGTTTATTGTTTATGTTATCAAAAACTATTCATACGCCAGGTTTGATGTCATGCTGTATCTTGCAGGCGTGATTCTCAGACGGGGACAGAGCGCCTCATTTCACAGCACTCCTGCTGGGAACAGGGAGAGTAAGGACTTTCCAGGGCTGCATCCTTGTCTTCCTGCAAYCTCCTGCTCCTTAATTTAGAGGTGGCCTCAGGCGACTTGCCAGCCTCAGTTGGCATGGAGTGCTGAAGGCTCCTTGCTCCTGCCTGGTGCGGAGCAGGGYTTTTCCTTCATGGATCAGGGCCTGTTCCAGCAACTGTGTGTCCATGGAGCACTCCCTACCCCTGCAAGTCCCCGCGCCGGGTGCGAGCGCGCTCAGCCCTGGGCCCCGCTCACAATAGGAAATAGCTGGTTGTACATCTCAGAGTTCAAAAGGGTAAAAAATACCAGGTTTGGCTTTATAAAAGTTGCTTCTTTACTTAGTAACACGCTTCCCTTTGATTTTCACAGTAGGCAATTCTGTGTGGGAATGTGGGAGAGGAAGCCTTTAACATTTAGAAACGCAGGCTGTTGCTCCGACGGCCTGATTGAGATTAGTATCGCAGGAAGCAAACTGAAACAATAGCTTTATAATTCTGTTTCCATGTTGTGCAGAGCGGTATGCAGCATAATTGGAATGCTGGTCGAAAGATCATTTAATTATGGCCGCCTTAAATATTTTTCAAGATGTCTCCTAATTCTGTTGGCATAATACATTTTGCCCTCATCGCATGAAAAGGGTCGCGGTAAATACAGAGTGGATCTTGGGTCCTTTCAAAGAAAGGGTTTGATCCCCTTTCAGGCACTACTGAAACTCACCGTGTGGTGTTGACCTGTGGCAGAGCTCCTTGTGGCACAGTGAGGGGCTTCAGTAGGGCCAGCAAGTTTGATATCAGCCTGTCTCCTTTTATAACACGTCTCCTTTTATTACCTACTGCAGCTTGCACATGGGTAAACCCTCAGAAWCTGGGGCAGGAGGGAGTTAGGAGATGGCAACACGTAGCTCGTTTGGCTTGGAGCAGCCCCCTCGGTTAGCACGGTAGCTGTTGGGTGACGGACCCAGGCAAGCTGCAGGAGCAGAGCCCGCCCTAGGAGCCGCGCGTTGCTCCCACGCGGTGCCTACGTCCTGTGCGCGCTCCCAGGGAGGGCATCGCTGGAAGCAGAGCTCCCTGGCCCTGTGGTGGTGCCGGGGCGTTCGGGTRAAGCGAACGGGGCCAGCACGTTGTTCCCAGCTTGCTTCCATGCCCTGCCTGTGAGCTGGAGCCTCTTCCGCGGCCGAGGAGCAGCAGAGGAAGCTGCCTGGGAGCCGATCCTGCGGCAGGGCGGGGAGGGAGCAGGGAAGCAGACGGGAAGCTGCTTCGGAGAAGGGAGGCTGCGAGGAAGCCGGTGTGAAGTTGTTTCAAGGGAGGGAGACAACAGAGCCGGAAAGCCAGCAGGGAGCAGAGAGGAAAAAATAGCTTTGCTGGATGCTTTCAAGGGGGCGCCTGCTATCGGGGAGGCGGCGTGGGCATTGTTCTCCCCGTCTGCACGAGCGCAGCTAATCTGGGCCATTGTGGCACAAAACAGGGCGGTAAAAATAGCCGGGCGGCCGCTCGCTTCGCTGCATTGGGAAAGCGGCCCCGCGCCGGCCCGTCCCAGGAGCAGCGCCTTGCAGTGGGGCTGCGCGCAGGCTCTGACGAAACTGCAGAGCACCAGCAAGGCGGTGCACGGGGCTTCGTCGGAGAAGCTGCCGTGCACCTAGAGAGGAGCCCTTGAGGAGGCTTCCAGTTGAGGAGAGCTTTGTCTTGCTCTATCGAAATGGATGGGTTTTTACTGAACGCATTGGAAATATCCTCAGGATATTGCACAGGATGTGCTGTCCTGTCAAGACGAAAATAACCCATCGTTGCTTTCCTTTGATACAAAACAAGAAATTAGGAAAAGACAAGTCCTTCTCCAAAGCTCTAGAGCTGCTGCTGGCTCTTCCCCAACTCCGGCCAACCATCACTGACCATCTTGAGCCCTCGTTGGGAATGGCAGCGAGCAAGGGGGCAGCTCTGGCCTTGTATCTCTTGTGCATGGCGGCCAAGGCGCTTCTGCAGTGCCTGTGGGGTGCAGGCCAGGGGGCAGGGCCGTGAGGGTGGCACCGAGGGGTGATGTGAGCTCCAGTTTGAGGCCCAGGCGTCACGGCCCTCCCTCCGAGCTGGCACAGAGGCACCTCTGAGCCGGATCAAAGGTGCTGAACTGAGCATCGGCTGCTTGCTGGGAGCTTGTTTATACCCGAGCGCTTGTGCCTTGCAGGGAGAGCCTGATTTTGAGCTTTCAGACTTGTTCCAAGAGGCCGGACCGAAGGAAATGAGCAAGCACCTACGGAAAAAGTGTTCTTAAACTTGGGAACAGTGCACATCCTGACAGTGGGAATTAATCAAAGCTTGTTTACAAGAGCTATTTTTAGCATAAAAGGTTATCATAAACACTGCAATAAGCATTTGCCACAACAGCTCCGAGTGCCTTGTGGATTTATAATTCCTACTTTGGTTGTTGAAAGTTTTTTGAAATAGAGCTAATTTGAAACAAAAAAAAAAGCTAAAAAACAAATGGACTTGAGCAATGCTGCTTGGGGCAGTGCAACCAGGGGGTGAGAGTGGGGCTCGAGACACGTCCCGATCCTGCTTTAGTGGTGACGGTCACCCCAGGGAGGGCACCTCACTCTTTTGTGCCCCCCGACTTGATCTGATCTCCTGATCTAGGCTGGGGAGGGATTCCCACGTTTCTTGGCCTCCTAGTGCTAAGTGAGAACAGTCTTGGCCGGGATCCATCCGTGCAGCTATAACATGAGCAGTGCTAGTGCAGCACRTCATTTCTGCTGAGCTATAGTTGAGGAGTTTATACATTTATGCTAATTTATAGTGAAATTGGAATATCTGCAGACCCGTTTCCCTTGCCATGGTACCTGAACTGAAGGGAGAAATGGAAAAAAAAAACCTTTGCAGGGAAAACAGCTCGTGCTTATTTCAAAATCAAATTACTTTAAATTAATAAAATTTAATTGACAATTAATTTGAAATCAGCAGAAGATGTACCTAAAAATCAGTGCTGTTTGATTCCATAGCTACCTGTTTGTAARTCCTRGAAAATTCTGCCCAGGCTCCATTAAATACTGCTACCATCTAGATAAAAGTATCATCAAGGCTGTGGGAAACCAAAGGTTAAATTCTGCCCCTGCTTCCTCATCCTAACCTCTTTCTTCCACTGGCTCCCAGCTTCCTCAACTGTTTTTCATTTGAGGTTGAATTTTCTTATGTCCAGACCCAAAATAAATTAATAAAGAAAGCAAAATGAAAGACTAGAGGGATTTCTGGGAGCGGCTGCTGGTAGCAACGGCTTTAGTTGGTTTTAAGAAAACCAGATTTTTTGCTAGTGGCAAAAAAMCCTATTTTGCTGCTGATGTACCGAGCTCCTTGTGCGGGTACTCGCTGGGTATGAAGACACTGGCAGCGGGTGGTTTTCACAGGCGTCGCTGCAGCCCTCCTGGGCACACTATGGATATACATTAGTCAGCAGAGGAAGGGGAGRGGGTGCCCAGCGGCACAGACCCTCTGCCCTTCTTCTTCCCAGTCCACATCAGGGATTTCTCCAGCTGGACTAAGGTAATCCGAATGAAAATAATGAGCTCCCATCCCACAAATGCCCCTAGCCACGTGCTCTAGAGCTGACTGCTTTATAGCGCTTGGCTACGCTAGGACATTAAGGGTTTGAACCTGCAGCCCCAGTGCGAGTGATCCGGTGCCCTCTGTGTGGCTTTGGATAAGTAATATAATTTATATACATGGAAAAGCAAACTTAATCATCTGATAATGCACRTAAAGTGTTTGTCTTTCACTGTTGGAGGCATTTAAGAATACAAATGCTTTGAATAGCCTTCCTGCCTTTGAATGGTGGTGTTTTGTTAATGCAAACTTAATGAGCTGGAAAAAAAAATGGAAAGGAGGGTCTGGGGTTAGAGCTGAAAAGTCAGTTTTTCTCTGAACCCACACTTGGCYGATTGTCTTGGGCTACAGCCACGATCCCTGCTGAATAAACCATTTATTTGCTTCCGGAAAAGTCAGAAAAGCCCTTGACATTCTTTACACAGCAGAAACAAGCTTGGGAGCAGATGGTCACTTACCTTTTTTAAAAAATTATTTATTTTATTTTTCCTCTTCTTATAAAATGYCATTATGGTCAAAGTGCGTCCTATTCCCGTTGCATTCCTGTGCGTTTTGCTTTGCGTTTCAAATGCTCGCCCTGGTGCRGCTTCCTGAAGGCCGGCGCTCGGCGGGAGCAGCCGCCCCGCGCCGGGTCTGCCTCGCCAGGCACAGGGACAGGGCACAGGGACATGGTGGCCAATGCCCTGGCTGTGCCCTGGCCCTCCCCTCCCAGGGACTGCTCCTTCCCCCATCTGGCTGGGGCTGCTGCGCCCTTCCCTGCAGCCCAAGGGCCACGGTGAGGGGCGRGAGGCAGCGTCCCGCAGCCCCCGGCCCTGTTGTCACCAAAGTCACGGCAAGCGCTCGTCCCTGTGCGCCTGCTCCCAGGCCTGCCTTAGGCACTGTGGCCGTGGAAGGGATACATCGGGCTTGTCCTTCCATCTCAACTGATTAATGCTTTAAAGTAGAACCTGTGTTGTTGGCTCGGCCTTTCCCCTACCTCCAAAACAAAACAYGTATTTTAGCATGTTTTACAAAGCAATACAAATGTAAAACAATAGAAACAGAAGCAAATGATTCTGTGCTTTTAGCTTCTTTCAAAATAAGGATTTCCACAAGAGGCACAAAGAGAGAAGGATGAATGTGTTGTTTCAGGGAGGAAAGAACAAAACTGAAATATCATCTGATACTGAGAGGATGTGTCCTAGAGAACAAAAACAAACCCAGTATGCTGAAATTGCAACACTAAGCAGGCAAAGAAAACCAAGTTCTCCAAGGCGCACAAGARCTTCCCTCTGTTCCTCCAGCGACGCAGACTGATGCAGAGAGGACCAGAGCCTTSTGGGCTGCCCAGCGCGCTGGGGCTGCTCCCGTGCGTGCGACGASGAGGAGGGCTCGCCCATGGCTAGGCCTTGGGCAGCACAGGATCGAAGTTGTTGCCCTTCGTTGTGCRCAGAGGTGCAGCCCTCCAGGTAAAGCTGCGCAGAAAAGCTCCGCCTCGGAGCCTGAGGGCCACAGCTGGGATAAACCKTTTCCTAAGAAAACCCATGGCAAAGCAGGGCAAGAAATTATTGCATCCACTCCTTGTCTACACTGATTGTCTATACTGATCACCTACAGATCAGCTYCTGTGGTTTTCTTATTCGTGGAGTGGAGAACTGAACAGTCCTGACATTTTGAAGAGAAGGGAAAAGGCGGTTGCCTGCACAGGGAAGCTGAGAAAAGCAACAGGGCGATGACTAGTCAAAACCCACAAAACCTTTCATAAATACATCAGGATGGCTTTAGATTTTGTCACAGCAGTAGCCTGGCTGCCCCAGGAAAGAGTAGACATGCTGGATCCACAAACTGTTCTCTGCGTGTGGAAACATATAGGACGCCAATGGGATGCAGAGCCTTTTCTCTTGCCTGGATGGGAGATAGGTGGATAAGGGAGCGCCTTGGAGCTAGTGGGATGGCGTGTGAGGAGCTCACAAGTCTGCAAGTGAGAGAGCAAATTCAGGGGTAGCGGGAGGGGGGGAGTGTTTTTCCTGCGGATTTTTGAAATGTGTTAGATGAAAGGGAAATGCCCCAGCAAGATGGCAAGTTTCTAATTCTAATAGTTTTCTAATTCTTATCCTAAAAGCATCTTTAGTAGCTATTTTTTTCTCAGCTGAGTGGAACAGTCAATTTGGGCAGTCTTAATAGTAAAAAGTGTTTGAACTTCTTAGGAAACTTGGGTTCATGTACACATCTGTTGTGGGGCATTTGCTAGAAATGCACATTTTTAAGCTTGTCTTCTATGGTGACTGCGGTGTTCGCTGTATTTGGTGGGAGATGCAAAGGATGCTTGGGGCCAAAAGAATCTGCACCCCATAGAGTAGTGCCTTGTTACGTATGTGTAAACACAGATTTACATACTGGAAACACATATAAGGTGAGTAAAGGGGTYGTTGTATATATTTACCAAAAGGTTTAGAGGAAAAAGCAARAGCAAACAAACAAAACCTCCTACCTTTCTGATAATGAGGATTTCCCCTCCACATACTGTGCAGGTGGGTTTCTTCTCAAGAACACTCTCACCAGAACAGTACTGTGGAAARGAAAATCGAACAACAGGAAAGTATTGTGCTAAAATTGCAAAAAGGTAGCCAGGAAAGCTGAAGATTTTAAACACTTTTGTGCTTTTTTTCAGTATGTGCTGACAACGAGACTGAGCTGGAGGCAGACCAGCAGATGGACAACTTGTACCTGAAAGCTTTGGAGGGATTTATTGCCGTGGTGACACAGGATGGAGACATGATCTTCTTGTCAGAGAATGTCAACAAATACATGGGTCTAACCCAGGTAACTTGTTCCCTGACACTTCCCTGCCTCTGTAATACAATTCCCAGGAACTAGMCATATGCCTAAATGCAGAAAAACAGTTGTGTTGACTGAAAAAAAAAAGCTTACCTTCCCAGGTCCTGCTGTGGAGGACAGAATAGGTACTTCTATATTATTAAAGGTAGCCAGCATTTTCAGGGGATTTTTATCRGACATTTCCTGCTGTTTTGTGCATCCTATTCAATTTCCAGTTGGATGTGGTTGTGGAGTCAACGTAAACGGAACCATTACATAACACAGGACAAATTATTAATAAAGAAGGCTGGGTTAAACCTGGCTATGATCCATTGCAGTGGTCAAGCTTAGCATATTGTCCTGCTTCATCTCAAAAATACTAGTCAGTTCTACTGACCCGTTTGTTCTGAGTAGAGAGTATTTAGAAATAGATAAGTRAGTACCTGAAATTATCACTGAGAAAAGAGAATTCCTAAGAAATTGTCTCAATGTTCCCTCTGATTTGCATTATATTATTTTGTATGTATTAGCAGTTGTTTTTTGGGGGGCAGGAGTTTAAATACTGTTTTTATTTCCAATCAGGTGGAATTAACTGGACACAGCATTTTTGACTTCACTCACCCATGTGACCATGAAGAAATTCGAGAGAATCTGAGTCTGAAAAATGGTAATCTTGAAAATACAAGAGAGTCTCTGTTTGCTTTTTAAATAACCAAATGAAGTAACTGGCTGACAGTAGAGATCTGTTAGTCACGGTGAAGAGAATTTTCATTCCTGGAGTAATCATTAACTGTTATTCAGTGCTTTGCAAATTTGTTTTGTTTTGCCATATATGCCTGAGCAGGACACCATTAAGAAGTGCTTGTTTACTGTTTTCCTTTCATCAAGTTAAGACAGGCATCATGTTTTCACCTGTAACTGTTAGCAAAGATTTATTTGCTGCAAGCTAAAACACAGGTTTAAATGCACAGGCCCAATTAAGGTCCACTTAAAGTTTTAGGTCTCAGACTTACAAACGTTCCTTCATTCGTCCATGCATCTTTGATAGTCTCTGTAGACAAGTCAACTAAGGATTAGTCCATTATTACTTATGAATCTTTCATGCTTGTAAATAGTGGAATTAAGAAGCAAAAGTGACAGGATTTCTTTTTCTTTGCCTTTTTCTTATCTAGGTCCGGGTTTTGGAAAGAAAAGCAAGGAGACRTCTACCGAGCGTGACTTCTTCATGAGGATGAAATGCACTGTTACCAACAGAGGCAGAACTGTCAACCTCAAATCTGCCACGTGGAAGGTACCGCATTTTAGCCATATAAAATATTACTGATTTAAAGAGATGTTTTGGCTTGTAAAGTACATTCTAAGTTTGTCTCTCATTCAAAACTCATTATTTCAGGTTTTGCACTGCACTGGACAAGTTAAAGTATATAACACTTGCCCTCCTCACTCTCTGTGTGGGTATAAAGAGCCTCTTCTCACCTGCCTTATAATAATGTGTGAGCCTATTCAGCATCCTTCAAACATGGATATCCCCCTGGACAGCAAGACCTTCCTGAGCCGCCACAGCATGGACATGAAATTTACTTACTGTGATGACAGGTAAGCTGTTCCTTTCCATGCATGTTTCTACCCTCCCAAACTAAACAAGCAGTCAATGCATCAAAACTTGTGCTGTGTGGAGCTGGCAAGGAAGGACTGGGAGAAAACACCTTCCGTTACAAAGATACATAGTGGCTCACTTAATCTGTCTCCAGCCTTAGCTTAGGAAAAATGGTRGTAGTCCTGCTGTATTTTTTGCTCCTGAGTGATGAGCTCAAGCTCATTAGCCGAAGATGAGAAAAGTTAGTGTGATAAGCATCTTAAATCTTAACTGACGAGTAGAGAGGATTTCTGTGATATTTTTTYAAAGAATGCYTCTRAGGACRTCCCTTCCAGACCTTAACCAGGGACAGTTTTATGGTTGGTTTGACCCAGGATCATATAATCACTTAACTGGAAAATGCTTTATTCTGAGAATTGCTAAGGAGTCCAGAGCATCTGCCTGCTCAGCAACAGAGTTGTGATCTGTCCTGCTCAGTGAAATACAACCTTTGCTGGTTATCTGCTGCTTTTAGGGATGGCATGAGGGAGAAGGAAGGATCCTGGGTCAGATGAGAGGCCTGTGTCCTCCACTCCCTCATGCTTCCCTCTTGAGTGAGAAAATGGAGATTCCCCTGCATAATTTCCCTGGGGATCCCCATGCCTTTCATGCCATGTGTCTCTCCTTCCAGCCTTGGTGTTTGTAGGACCTTCTTCCCAGTGAGTGTGCGTGAACCAGAAATCCCTTCCCACGCAGCTTCCTCCTGCTCTGTCCTTTTCCAGCAAATCCTACCTTTCTCCTAGAGTTTATGAGATCTTCCCTGAAAGTGATGTGAAATTCTTGGTGGTTCTCACTAGTGCCACTAGACTCTAGGAATTCAGAGCTGCTTGCAACTGCTGACATCCAAGGGGTTGCCAATGGGACTATATGTATGCTGGAAMCTTAGGGGAAAAAAAATCAGGACTGAAATCTTAGTTAGTTTCTGGTTCTTTTGAGATTTTTTAAAAATTTGTTCCAGGGAAGATTATTGTTTTAAAGAATGCAGTGAAGCAACTGTACAAGCTGACAGGGTTAGCAGCTGTGGATGAAAGCAAGATTGCCAGTGTGAAACTTGTGACTGACCACCTTCTGTCCTCTCTGAGAATTCWGCAGCAACTGTGTTGTGACTAGAAACGTGCTGTGAATTGCACCAGGAGTCTGTGCTGCTCAGATAAGTAGAAGGTAGCTATGGGAARGCAGGTTAGCCATTCTCTAACGCAAGCTGCTAGAGTTGTCAGAGGCAAAATGCACTGACTGAGACTTCAGATACTGTCTCCAGGAAGGTGCAGGCGGCTACCCTGGATGTGTATGTATTCCCCATAATGCACACATGGAGGTATGCACAGAAAAATCCATTAGACACAAATTCTGAACATTTTGACTCATGGTAAATAGTTTGATGTAGCTCCAAAAAAAAAAAAATCACATTTTCTTTTTAAATATTGTAGGATTAAACTATTGAGCTACCAATCAGATTGTGCTACAGGGGTAGAAGTCCAGCCCTGTAGTAGCGGCTGGTTACAAGAAGCACCTTGCCCCCTGATTGCCACGGCCCAGCGCGGCGGCAGGCCGGGTTGGGCGGGCGGCTGCGCGTGCCGCAGCGCTGGGAGGTCCCGCTCCGAGCGCTGMGCRGSGCCRGGCGGCTCCCGTGCCCGCGSGAGACGCGCCAGGAAGCACCGAGACCTGCCAAGCCCTCGCTCRCTCCCGGTGCCGACGGGCAAGCTGTCTGGAAGGGAGCGCTGGTGCCAGCGGCGGGAATGCCGTCTGAAGGAAAACTGAGGAAAAGGCGGGGAAGCAGCATGAGACAGTGACATGGCCAAGCCCCTTTCAAAGCACCCTTGCCTTTCCGCAGTGAAGACATTCCCTTTCCCTCCTTTCAAATGTGTGATGCGCCAGCCAGCGCAGTTTGCCCTCCAGAAGGGATTTATACCTGCGGACCTGTGACTCCCTGCGGTGAGATGAAGTAGGCTGGTACTCTTAGAACAGATTTAGCAAGGAAAGGGACCTCTGAAGAAGGAGTTTTGAGATGAGAATTACAAACAAGGCCCACAGTTCAAGCTGCTGTTCTGTTGAATGCCTGTTTCAGCCACGAACGGAGGGCTATTCAGACACATTCCCTTGCTCTGCTTATCCTGGCTAAGTAGTTTAAAGGAAGGATTATTTCAGCTGCAACGCAGAAACGCTGCTCGCTGGTACAATTCACTAATCCGCGTGAGGGCTCCTTGCAGCCCTACAGTGCTTYTGTGGTGGGAAAGCTCTCCGGCGAGAGCGGGTCTAGGCAGCAAGAGGCGAGTCGGGGAGTGATCAGAGCTCTGTTTCTCTGGGTGCGTAGCGGAGCACGGGCACCATGGGCATCACCACATGGCCGTGGGGCAGAGTGGAGGTGCATGCAGGGAGGCCCAGGCCTGTGTTGTCCCTTACTGCAAGGGAGGGAGGGTTAACATTAGTTAACGCTCTTCTGGCTTTTTCTTCATTGGAATTTCTTAATGGAGGAGATGAGGAAGAGGGAATAATGGGGGAGTGTGGTGATTCAAAAGGGATGCATTTAGGTGTATACAAAAGAAAAAATACTGTTTCAACAGCGTCAGGCCAAATTGGGAGATTAGCCTTCTTCTAACATGACTGTACATGTGGGATCTCCTCTCTGTCCAAGWGCTGTGTTTTGTTTCCAGTGTCCRTCAGTGGAGASGGGTCTCTGGGTTTCGCACGGTTTTGGCCCGGGTTAGTCTGGGAGAGGCCATGCCCRTGTCTCCGCTCTTTGCTGCCTTTTGGCATTACGTGCGGCTCCCTCTCAGCAGTAGCTGTGGGCCCGCAGCAGGATTGCCACAACAACGTGCAGCTCGCTCCGGCAGGCTGGCCGAGTGTTTACCCACCGTTTTCCCCAGAGAAAATAGGTGTTGGGGTTACTTTTTTTTAACTCATTCTGTTTGAAAGTATAAATTTTTGTTGTTTGTTCCTGTCAAGACCAATTTAGCTTCAATAACTTGGTAACAGTTTGAATAAAGAAAGGCTTTGTCTAGAGCTCCACACCCTCACACGCACGGTCCGMATAAGGCCCTAGGAGTATAGACCCAGCTATTTTTTATGAGCAGTAAACACTGCAGTAGTCTTTCACAAAGAGCCTGACTTCTCACTCCTGTTATTTCTTATGATACTATTTTAACTCAAGCAATTGTATGTACTAAAAAAGCTTTGTGTTYCTGTAAAGAGACAGAAAAGCCAGCTAAAGCCCAATTAAAAAAAGAAAAGAAAAAGGGGGAAAAAGAAGGTAACTACTGTCTAAGAACTGCAGTCCTTGAAGCAGTGAGCTTCACTTGTGCCATGCCTCAGAGAAATAAATCGAGCAGAAGTCACACAAAGCCAGAAACAGGACTCGGGTGGTTTGTTCATCCATCACCTTTCTTGGAGAATTTCTTCTCCAGCAGCTTCCTTAAGCACAACCTTTGCCTTTGCCCCACAGCCCAGCAAACGCCAATTGCTCCTCAAAATGGGTACGGTTAGGCAAAACAGAAACGCAGTGCCCAGAGCCCTTGAACAGCGATGGCAGGAACGGATCTGCACTTAAGGGCTCCTGCCCTTCTCTTTAATGTGTTTTCTGAGATTTTGACCACAGTTACATCATGGTGCCAAATTTAGCGAAGAGCCTGTTTGGCAAAATTAAGATTCTCCCAGGGGTATTTATGTTTTGAGAGGAGAGCGGTTAGCAGGAAAATAAACAGCCTCTGACCCCCCTCCATCTCCTTCAGCTAAAATTACTGTTATTCCAATTAGCACCAATTTAGGGTTTTTTTGGGTGTTTTTTTAATAAATGCAAAGGCAACACAAAGCCTTGCATACAGGAACGCCCTCCAAATGCCCCACTTGGCACTTTGTCATTCCTCGGCTTGCATGAGGTGCTGCTCCCTACCTGGGCTCTGCATGGGAATGAGCAGGCGGCCTGTGTCCCACCTTGGGGTTTGCAAACGTGTGGGTCCCATGCGGGTCCCGTGCAGTTCCCATGCGGTTCCACGGCCCTTCCGTGCTGCCCTTCCCTGCGCGCTCGCCGCTCTGCCCAGCACCGTGTGAGGGGCACGAGCAGGGCTGCGGAGCGCGCGCCTTGCCCGCGCCAGCGGGACAAAGCAGCTCCCTTAGGGGCTCCCCCAGAGCTCCCACAAGAACCGCAGGATTGGAAAGTGTAGCTAGGAAATGGTCTCAACTGTTCCCGGTGTTTCGGGATGATAAAACATGATAAAGCACCTTAAATTACTAAAAAACAGGCAAACTAAATAGAAAACCCAAACCCCAACACTATATTCCCAAGAGTGGTTGAAAGGAAATGTAATGAAGCCCAGTAATGGTAGCAGATTAACAGAGTAGTTAACAAGAGTATAGAAGCAATTTAGACGATTTTTTTTTTTTTTAAATGGCTCTTGTAAAAGAATTAACCATGACTGGTATTTCCCTGTCACCCAGCATTGGTTTATGATTTTTCAGTATTGTGTAGATTGAGAGACATTCTCTGGTATCTTATTTTTATCTTTGCTTTATATACTTTGTAATTGTTTACAGCGTGGGGACATGGACCCGTCGCTTGCCAGCCTTAATCCGAGATTACGTTAGATTTAATGTAATTGGACGTCCTCACAGTGGGATCGTACCACAAGGGGTGTGCCGGGGCATGACAGGAAGAGTAATTTTACAGTGATGAGCAGCTCAGCGAGGGGCAACGTGAGAAGGGCATTTYGGGATTAGAATAAACAATTTGGCACAGAGATTGCCGTTCCTATAGGCTAAGAGGTAAGAGGCCCTGCGCCTGCTGTAACCCCCATTTTATTTCCTGCAATCTCCATTCCATGGCGGACACCCAGTCAAGACGGTGGGAGAGTTCTGCATGTGCACTGCTGCTGCTGCTGGAAGCACGAGCACGATGCTGCTGCTTTTGTTGTTACTTCTGTCCTCTCCCCGCCCTTCCTTGACTGTGACCTCCAGGGGACTGGATTAAGATTTCATCCTGAACTTMCTGAGTTTTAAAACCTTTCCCTGCCGAACCCCAAGCTCATTTTGATGGTGTTGTGATTCTGTGCCATTATCTAGGCCAGAGGGCCACAGTATTTGTTTTTGAAGACGTAGGTTTATGCTGATCGTGGCAAAAGTCTCTGGCCCGTTACCTCAGCGTGTCCCAGCTGGCTGCACGAACAGAAGCAGCAACGGTGTTCCTCAGTTTTCTTAAGACTCCTTCTGTGTTTGGTGTCTTCTCTTGATCTCCARTTCTTTTGAGCAACTCCTTGTGAGAATTTACACTTTTATTAAAAAGCAGTTGTAGTTTCAGACAAAAGTTCTATGTTTGACTTTGGGGCAATCTGGCAAAAGCAAAAAAAATGGCAAAAGCAATCTCAGCCTTTTTGGAAATCCAATAATTTGCTTTTTGTTGGTCTAACTCAGAGCAAGTCCTACGAGCCATTATTTGTGCCTGTGCAAACGGTTATTTGTGATTGGGAGAGYCAGTGCTGTAAATACTCAGGCCTTYAKGAMGGAAGAGTTTTTGCCTGTTCTTCCCTCCTGGTGTGTCAGGCTCGTTAACCAGAAAACAGACAACCAGCAATGGAGAAGTCCAATAAAACCAAGTACAGTATTTGCTTAACTAAACCATTATAAACCCAGGCTCATCCCATGGAAATGAGGACAGGGAGTAATTTTCAGCCTGACACAAGCAAGGTGTCCTGCGGGTAGGAGCTGTGCAGTTCTGCGGAGGCGAGGGAAAAGCTGACTCAACACCTTGGCTTTCAAACCATATACAAAACAGCTCCATCCTATTTGTCTTCCTTGCTTGAGGGTGATCAGGGAGATGCCTGCCGTGCTCTCCCGGCGTTTGTTTTGCACTATTTACTCGCCTCTCCTGTAAAGACATGCTCTTGTCTAGAGCGTTCAGCCAAGGCCGTGCTCCAAGGCGCTCGGGTGCGCGTCCTCCCCGCAGGCGGGCAGTAATGCCACTAATGATGCCGCTACTAAGGAAGAGCCACTGTGACAAGTAACCGCTCCCAGAGGGGCCGTGGAGAGGGCAGAGCACCCGCGTGGCCACCGTGCACGGCACGGAGGGGCTGCTGCGTGCCGAGACGTGACTCTCCCTCTCCAAGAGCCCCAGCTTTTCACGGCTTACGGCAACTTTGCAGTCGCTTTGGAGTTGGTTTTGCTGCTGCTTTCTGCAAATTTGCAAGCTCTTAGTGCAGTTTAGAAACTGGGGAAAAAATCATGCAAGAGCATTGTGGTTCACTTGAAAACCAGCGCCGTTTCCGTGTTTTTCCAGCAGGTATGGCACCATTGCTTTTCACAGCTTATAGGGGATTGTGTTTTGCTACTGACCATATTTCCTGTATAAGTTGTGTGCGACAGTATTTCAGATTTAATTTAGGAAAACCAAACCCTTTTCCTCTACCCCCTCACTAAGAGAAAATGGTCCACACATTTCGATGAACACTTTTTATTTATTCAGGAACTTGTGAGAAATCCTGCCTGGCCTGAGTACTCATAAAGGCTCTGAAAACAGTCTAGTTTTGGAGCTCTTGGCTTTCTTTGTGTAAAATYCTACTTAGTTTGTGGATTACTCACCCAAGTAACCTAATACGTGGGCTAAAATTCTCATATAATTGAGAAACGCTACATAGAAAAGCAGATTTTTTTCACCAACAGTAATTTCTCATGTTGCACTTTTATTTCATTAAACACACTACCCAAAGTAGTCAATACTTTCATATATTTATGAAATAAACATATTTTTATATATATGCTTTTAAATCTAGTGGTGTCACCCTCTATTCTGTGCATGCATTTTATTCCCAGTGGTGGTAGTGTGGGTTTTGGTACACAGTAGACATTTTGAGAACTGTCATGTTGGGAAAATCACTCTGGAAGCAATGGTTTTCCAGTAGTGATTTTCTGTATGAGCTATTGTACAATAAGCCTGAGAAAATCTGGAGTACGTATATAATAACCACTCCAGGAATTTTAATTTCAGTAGTAATAGCAGCAAAAGGCACAGAAATATGTTGGAACATGGTCAGACATCCTTGATAGCTCCTCGTGCGTTAGGAATTTTTGAGTTTTTGGTAGTGTGGTTTTGGTTCTGGGAGTCTCAGGACTGGAACTAATGGCTGCTCTTCACGTGTAGACGGAAGGCCAGGGCGACGTGAATTTAAAATGTTTGTTTTTCTCTTAACCAAGAATAACAGAATTGATTGGTTATCATCCAGAGGAGCTACTGGGCCGCTCAGCATATGAGTTCTACCATGCCTTGGACTCAGAGAATATGACCAAAAGTCACCAGAACTGTAAGTCATATTCTTATTTTTCTTCACRGCTTGGGCAAAACGCACAGCTTCCCGGCTCCCCATCCACAGTGGAAAATACCCAGGCGCCTGGTGTGGGGGGCTGGTTTTCACGAGCGTGTGTTCTCCGAGGGCACAATTCACCGTCTGCAGGCAGCTCGCGCCCTACTGGGTGTGCCGGGCTGGAATTGCTGCTGCTGGTGTTTCCACGGGGTTTGACTTTGCCACACGTCCAGTCTGAGTGACAGTCACTCCTAAGGGAGTCTCTGCCTCTCTAGGGGTTAGCACACGGATAATATAAAACTTCCTCTCTCTCACATAATATTTGAATCGAATAACTGAGGCACATGCTAAGGTGGCTGTTTCTTTGGAGGCAGGATAGAGGCACTAAAGTACAAATGATGTTTCCCACCTCTATTACAACCACTGAACCAGCGGATGGGAGCTTTGCTGGGGAAGAACTAGTCCAAGGGCTGCTTCTGCTGGTTTTAGTCTTGCTTTCTTTCTTAGCTGCTAGACTGAAGCCCACAAGTTAAAAAAAAAAACACCTGACAGAAGCTATGGTCTTGGTCTCTGTGCCTCAGCAAAAAAGACCATGACTTACATCATGTCTGTAGGGAATTAGTCCCCCAAAATATACTTATAAAAAGTATTTCTGTACTCTTCAGAGAAAAGTGGCAGCAAAAAATAACTGYCTGACAGCAACAAGGGAATATATATTAGCTATAGTGGCAAGGATACAGGACAACTTAGAGTTGAAATGTTATTTGAAAGAATATTTGGCAGTGATTACAGTTTATGCTGCAGAACAGTGTTGGTATGAATCACGCTGTTTCCAGAGCCGTTAAAAAAACCCACTCATACTTATGGAAAGTTGTCTGGGAATCTGTTTGTTAAAATTGTTTCTTAGGAAATCTATTTTTGCTTCTAACAGCMTGAAAGTAACTGGTAGTATTCATAGGTGGGATGCGAATGTCCTAGAGTGGGTCATCATGAGCAACGAGTGGGGCTGCTCTGTGCTTGCCGAGTTACATTTGTAAGGAAGGAATGTGGCCGTAGGGGACTGACAGGAGCATTGGCAACCTCTTGGGTAACAGGAGGGAGGCTCCATGGTGGCAGTGAATTAGATAAGACCGCTGAGTCGAGACCCGACCCTGCCAATAATCTGGGGTAGGCTCTAGCAACACTCTTGACCAGGCTGGGGCAGAGGGWGTTCCTCCCGGTGACAAGCAGGTTCCCTTCAAGTAGAGCACAAGTCACACCTGATGCCATTTGGGGCTCCTGCTCCTGTGTCTAGCCAGCATGTGCTTTGGGTGTGAGGCCTGATCTTGAGGCAGTCAAAGGTCTGTAGGGGTCAGCTGTACCAGCAAAATGGCATGTGCCTCCTCAAAGTGCAGTAAGTAAATATTTAATAAATATATATGTAGGGCCAAGCTATAATGGGTGATTCCATGGTGCGTGCAGTMAGAGAGGGTCAGCATGGGGATGAATGCTGTTGCCCATAGCAGGACCAGGAGTTTACACCATGGTCCAGCATGGGGACCCTTTTTGTGGTAGAGAGAAACGCGAGCTCTGTCTGCAGGGCCCGCGAGGCTTCCTGCCAGCTCGCTGGTGCCACCCACACAGGGGGGCTGCCAGCTGCCCCCACGCAAGCGCCCTCAAGCCACGCAGCCCCTGGGCATCAGGCCAGCATCAAGGAGATGATGTCCAGCACGCAGAGTAACCCAGCAGGCTGCTAGTTCTCCTGGACCATGCTCGTTTATACATAGCAATATCCACCTCATAGCTTATTATGTAAAGAAACGCGAGTCAGGATACAAAAGCTAACATGGAATTCATGTCACCACACTTTATTTTTTAKACAATCATTTTTTATTAAGCATGTGCTATGCATAGACTGTACATTCATGCAACAGCATAGCCATCAATTCCAACACTGCCAACCCCTTTGTGTTGTAAAGATGCATAGGAAGTCAAGGGAGGAGACAGAAGTTTGAAGTGAGACAGGGGGAGAAGCCACAAATGAGTCTTTTGGAGAGCAGCGGAATTCACTCCCTCTCCTTCCCTCCTGCTTCCTAGCAAGTCGTGCTTATTGCAGGTTTACTATACTGTGATTATTCTTCCTTGAGATGAAATAACGCGGCATTAAAGAAGCCATAATGGTGGTTGTGTTCTTGGCTGGAAGCACAGCTGCATTTACAGCATAAAAGACTTACTTAGTCTTCATCAAATAGAAGATTAGAATTTATTTGGCACTATTTAGCATACCCATTTTTTCACAAGTTATGCAAGCAAGATGAAAAAATTTTGTCTTATTGCTTAAAAGATTGACCGCAGAGTTACATTTTCCAATACAGCAAGTCTGTAACTGCTTCCATTTAGGGTCTGGTCTTGTTCCCATTAAAGCCGCTGGGAATTCTGCTTTTGACTTGAGTGGGAGCTGGATGTGACCATCTGGGCCCCGTCACTTGGCGGTGCACAGCACGAGCTGGGCAGGCCTTCCAAGCGGTTCAGAGTTTTCAAGGGTTTCTCAGCAATTAGAAAGCAAACTCGGTGCCCAGCTGAAGACTCCCCTGCCTCCTCTTTTTCTCATCCATATATAAGGAAGAGAATTGGAGCATACTTCATTGGGCAGTTCCTAAGCCTATCAAGATGTGGGTAATGTACATTACAAAAGAAAGCGAGAAGCTCGCTCTGAAGCCAGAGACCTGCCCGCAGAGGTGGTAACAGAGTCAGCATTTACGAGCGTATTAGTAATTTGCAAGATTGCTCCGAGGCGGGATTCTGCTGTACTTTATTATATCAGAACATGACATGCTTTGAAAAATAATAATGAAAAAGATTAAAGCAGCAAAAAGCTTCTTTGTAATGTAACAGGCGCCTACACTATGACTCTTATTGATGAGCTGCTGATTAGGAAGCAGTGTAATTATGTTTCACAGGCAGAGCAGAACAGTCCAGTCAGTGAAACACTTTGAAATGAAAGCCTTTTGATTTTGTTCCACCAGAAGTATTTAATCAATAAAGGTAATGTTCTACCTTGGCTAAATAAATTAAATGCTGGATGATTAAATACTCAGGAAGAAAACAAACCAACAAACTCCAGCTATAGGAAGAGAAGCACAGTAACAACAACCTTCAAAACAGGTGCTACATCTCACAGGCCYGGACCATACATCTGTGTGCTGGCTATGTAGGAAAAACGCTTCTTAAATGACATAGCCACCGTTACTGGCCACATTSATAAGGGATCTTTCTATACAAGGACTCCAGCTCTAGTCTTGCTGAGTCAAATTACATTGTTTTAGTGCATTAATTTGGGGACATACAGTTTTCATGCAGAAAAGCTTCTTAAAAGGAAAGAKTGCCAATGCGTTCAGGGCTTAGCTGTGGCAGTTCCCGCTCGCTGTTACTGCCTCTGCTTGTTAGTTATTTAGTTCATAGTGTAGCATGCTTCAGCCCTAATCGTATCACTGTTGATCAATAATAGTTTTCCCCAATTGACAGCTATAAATTGCACAATGATATTGCTTTAAGGAAATGGCTAAGAAGAGGCACAACATTATAAAATCTTACATGCCAAAAGTCCAAAACTCCATACTGAACTCTCTTTCTCTTCAAATATTACAAAATACTTTTTTTTTTTTGGTGGGGCGAGGGGGGTCACCTTTCAACCATCTAGAYGAAATGTGGAGTTTATTGTCAATTTATTTCTTGAGATACACAGGCGAGTTCAGAAATACTTGGAGTTAAATTAGTATTATTTATTTGTCATTCTTATGGGTCTTCGCTTCTCCTAGCCGGCTATTTTTAGGCTCTTATAGATCCACAGTAACAATACAGTTAAATCAGCAGCCTTGTTTTCTTTACTAGGCAAAACAGTCACGTTTATCATTCTTGACTTTGTTACTTTTTTAAGATTGATATTATTTCTTCAGCATCCAAAGMCCCATGTTGTGCTAGTAACACCTTCACTCTGTTTGTTGTGTTGATATCACCAGCTGTTAACTCCAAAGCACAAAAAAAGGATTAATAAGGGTTCAAGCTGTAAGACTTTGTGGTTTTTCCTTTTAAATCATTCGGCTCCTGGGATGATGTAGCCTCTAAATATGGTAACTACAGACCTGCACAAATAAATTCTCTCTCCAACAAATCATCTTGGGAGCCRAAATTGAGGCACATTTAGAATAGGAGCTTTGGAGAATCTTGTAGTCAGCAGTCTTGTTTGGGGGAGGGATCCTAAGTGCCATCTAAAAAGCCTCCAACAAACACCAGGGATTCCCCCTTGCCCATTAGCACAGCTGCCATTGACTTCCAGTGCAATTCCTGCTTGCAAGCATTTTTTATGAAAAACGAGTGTTCCCCGCTCTCGTGCACTGCTGCATTGCCAACCTCTCCGTGCCCCTGTTTCTCAGTGTGCACCAAAGGCCAGGTGGTGACCGGCCAGTACCGCATGCTCGCCAAGCACGGTGGCTACGTGTGGCTGGAGACGCAAGGCACCGTGATCTACAACACGCGCAACCTGCAGCCCCAGTGCATCGTCTGCGTCAACTACGTGCTGAGGTGGGTCYGCGGCGGGCAGCGGGGCGGCCCGTGCGCCATGGAGGAGGTTTGGAAGGGCTTGTTTACCCAGTGGTGGTGTTCAGAGAGCGGTTTAGTCATGTTTGCTCTGTCCTGTTTACCCGCGTTAGACACTGATTAAAAATGTGGCATGCCCATTCCCGTGCAAGCTGTTGAAATCCTCTGCAGTCTTTTTCTTCTCCTTCTATAGTCCGTGCTCTGCCAGCAGAACAAAGGACAAGGTGTGCACTAAAGAAGATTTTGTTGTATGTTTTGTTTTCCTAACGCTGTGGCAGAGAGATAAAATCAAGTAGTTAATGTAGCTTGTGTTGCTAGGAAGAGCCACCTTCCTCCTCAAAAGTCAKCACCGTGGGATAGTCCATTTGGCAAAACTCAAGTAGTTTTGGGCACAGAGGAGGCCAAAATAGGAAATATTTAATTGAGCAACAGTCTCGGTCATTATACATCCCTTTAAAAAAGAGAACAACAAAACCCCGAGTATTCCCACCGAAATCCTGACCACATTCTCTTTGTCATCTGAGATGGCGGTGCTCTGCCACCCTGGACCCGTGCCTGGCTCGTCAAGAGTCTGGCACACAASTGAGAGAGGCCAAAACATTTGTAAAGGCCTGATCTTTAAAGAGTTTATTACCCATGTTATCCACATCTCTTTTTTTTAGAGTGCAAAATGCCTAAAACCTATTTTCTTGTTAGTGAAATTGAGAAGAATGATGTTGTGTTCTCTATGGACCAAACGGAGTCTCTGTTTAAACCTCACCTGATGACGATGAACACCACCTATGAGAACGGGATCCCCGTGGCTGAGAAGAGCGACTTCTTGTTTACTAAACTCAAGGAAGAACCAGAAGAACTCGCTCAGCTGGCACCAACACCCGGCGATGCCATTATTTCCCTGGATTTTGGTTAGTATGTCTATAAATACATTTTGTGAGACAAAGAACCACAGAGGGGAGCCTGCCTTTAGCAACATAATAGGCCAGGTCTGTTTGCTGTGTGTATAAATCGGCAGTAGTGGCCACGTTCCCACCAGTGGAAAATTTCTGTGAATGAGAGCAGAATCTGGCTTTCTCACTGACTAAACAGCGTACGCTGYGTCTATGCCAACTCACTGTCCTGGCAGCTAGGCGCTGGGTTTATTTTTAATGAGTAGCTGCAATTRTATCCTCACACGGCGCTAGATCATCAAGGGAAAAGCATCCATTAACGTTGTCACCCCTCCGCGCAGGGACGCAGAAGTTTGAGGAGAGCCCTGCCTTCGCCGGCGCAGTCCTGCCGGCGGGCAAGCCGTGGCCGGCGGACGGCAAGGGCCCCGCCGCGCAAGGCGACGCGCTCGCGGTGCCGTCCTTCACCATGCCCCAGGCCGCGCCGGGCAGCAGCACTCCCAGCGCAAGCAGCAACAGCAGCTGCTCCACGGTAAGAAGAGCCGATCCCAGGCTACRGGTGGTAGGTTGCTCTCGTCAGCGTGTGCAGGCAACGTTTCCATGTTAGCGATCTCGTCTCGGTGCTTATGCAAGGGGCCAGGGCATCTGTATCCCTACTGCACTACTACTGCCACTAAAGCCACTTCTGCCTTTCATGGAGTTAGCCACAAATAAAATGCTGATGCCAGGGTGGTCACAAAGCACAATCCCCCCCCCGACTTATCCTCTCTTTGTTAAYTAGGACCTGTACGTTTAGTCCAGGAAGTTTTCTAGCTCCAGCTCTTGAGAGCAGGTCCCCAGAGTTCCCCGCTGCAAGAATTAGTGCACAGGCTCCAGGGCATTGCCCCGAGGGCTGGACACACTCCTCACAGCCTTTACTATCATCTGATGTCCAGTTTTAATGAGAACATTAGGGCAGTACTAAGTGTGTTTCCTTCTTGACAAAAATATTTATTTGTGTAGTATCACGCTGCTGGTCCAAGTTGCCAGAAGTATTTAACTTAGCGAGACAGACAGGTTCCTGCATTAGATGTGATAGATTGAGCCACACACTTTTGGGTTGGGAGGATCCTGTATGCACAGTCTTGCCTTCTGTTTTACACAGTAAAGATCTGTTACTGAAGAACACAATATACATGACATGAGGCTAAGAAGTCGTAAGTGGTTGTCTTGCTGCTTGTAAAAGATTTTTATTTCTGTGTAGCCAAGCAGCCCAGGGGATTACTACAGTTCTGTGGATGAAGAGCTCAAGATTGAGGTGATTGAAAAGCTCTTTGCCATGGACACAGAATCAAAGAATCAGTGCAACTCCCAGGTAAGGAACTAATAAACTCATACTAGCAGGTAGAGATACTCGCTGTATGTACAAGCACAGAGATATCACAKGCAAGCTGCATTTGCACATTAGGACTTTGAGAAATGTCAGTARCAAAAAAACTTTAGGCTTCTAAAAACTTACATCTAAATTTCTGGGCCTGGTGTCATTGGTGAAACCTCTAAGCAAAAACAAGCCAACAGCCTGCAGAGTGTGGAAGCTTCTGTGGGCTAGAGAAGGAATATAAGCAGCATTTTTTTAATCTYGCCTGATGCCTGGCTAGTAAACATCCTTTCTAGAGCAAAATATAAATAAACTATGAAGTCTTGCAAAAAAAATCAAAATGAGAAAGAAATGCCCCTTTTGCCCATGTCTCCTGTAACTGCAAAATGGAAACTGCAACTTTGGACATACTCTTCTTGACTTAGCTTTTGAGGGATTTGCTCCTGTGTGGGTCAGACAGACAAATTTCTTGCACATAAAGTGACATCCTGCAGTGTCCATCTTCWTGCACTCTAATCAGGGTATAATTATAGACATTGCCTCTATTATTGACTCTTTTTATTGCCCACTGTTACAACAGTACATCAAGTAAGTGAGCTAGTGGATAAAACATGTAGGRCTGATTCAGGACACCTAAGTTTAGGTTCTCATTTGAAGTGCCTTCGTTAAGTGCTTATGTGCTTATATATTGGAGAGGAATAGGCATTGAGAGATGTCAGCTCAGACCTTAGACACCCATCACCTTCCACTAGTCCTATGAAGAGTCTGGGGAGGAAGTCTGGAGTCCAAATGTGGTGCCTCAGTGACTTTGCCAGTGTGACTTGCAAGCTTAATAAGATACAGTGATAATTATTATTAACCTTTCTTCACGGACTTTATGGAGGTTCTTAATGGACGTCAGGAAGGGAGACTGTAGTCCATGTCCTGAAGCCATTTCAGTATAAGATTGGATATACGATCACCAATAAAAAAGGAAAAAGTATGGGCAGAGTCGAAGAGGGTGTGTGTGTGAAATATGGATCAAAATCAAGGCAAGACTTGATGCCTGCAAACTTGAATTCTGTCCATTTCGGCCTCTGCTTGCTTGGGTTTGTCACATTAAATCAGCAGGTATTTTTGTGGGGGGGAATGAGTGTTAGAGTAATGCCCCTCTCACAAATTGTCTGGTTGGTCAGCATTTATTTCCCTGTCTGTTTAGCTCTGAAAGAAATTAGTAAGAATAGTAATAGGGAGAAGATAATAATAAGATGCAGATACATTAGGGTATTTCCCACTACACTGTTAAAACCTTTTTACACTTTAGATGCACGTTTTCATGTAGGTAGATAGGGAGAAAGATTTRTTTTCTATTACCAAGATAAAGCCTGAGGTTAAACTATATGCCACAAGTTGTGGGTCTTGGCAGACAAGCTATTGGAAGCCCAAAGAAATACGCAATCTAGTTCACATCAGATAACCAGGTTCATTTAAGCAAATTTGGGAGCAGAGCAGTTTCATTTCAGTAAATTTAGTGTGTGATGATTCCTCAGCCTCGTGTCTACTAGTATTTCACATTACACTAACTGCTATCATTATTATTAATCTTTCTTTATGCACTTCATTTACTTCTGTGCAGACTGATTTCAATGAACTGGACCTCGAAACCTTGGCGCCTTACATTCCTATGGATGGAGAAGATTTCCAGCTCAGCCCAATCTGCCAAGAAGAACGTCCTCTTCCTGAAAGTGCACAAAATACCCAGCAGAGCCTAAGTAGCATGAGTACCATCTTCCAGCCCCTTGCTTCTGCTTCACAGAATCAGTACCTCCCAGACAAGTATTGCCCACAGCTCTCAAATAAAAACATTAACCCCGGTCACGGGTCCCTCTCATCTGTGTTCTTCAACAACGTGAGTAGGTCATCGCTGCCACCCTACCATGACCAAGCCAGCACTCCCCTCTCTTCAATGGGAGGAAGACCAAACACGCAGTGGCCACCCGATCCCCCGATAGAGTATGTTCCTACGAAATGGAGACTCATGGATAAATACTCAGGATGCTTATCAAGTTCCTCCTCAGGGCCACCACTACATTCTCCCAACATCCTCCTATATAAAAAAAGGTAAGGGTGTCTGTGTTGTTACTATGTGTTTTAGGGGTTTTGTTTTGGTTTTTTTTTTGGTCATAATCTTGTAAAGTTATTCTGATCTGTTAGATGGAATAAGTTGTTTTGAGAGACATCAGGAGTCCTGGTAGCTCAGGCTGCACTTTTGGGGAAGTCAGTGTGGCGCTCTCCCCATGACAGTCAATCCAGTGGCAGGGCTGTTAACCTCTCAGCACCTGTAAGGAGGCACGAGGGGCTTTCCTGGTAGCCAGGTAAACACTACAGAAGGTTTTCAAAAACAGCTTTACTCTCTATTCAGTTTAGAAAAGTTGTGAAAACCCTGCAAGATGGGAGCACAGCCCATCGCTGAAGCTGAGACCCCTGCTTACCTTATCTTGCATGTATTTTTTGCACAGTACAAACCAGGAGAGCAGGAGGGATGAAGAGTGAATTGGACAAATACAGTTATTGTTGCTACATACAAGTGCTATTTATCTAAGACATGAAGTTGCTTTTTCCTACAGCCATCCTTCCCTTGCTCACTTTCATGCACGTGTGAACGGCATTAGATTAAACTGTAGATCAAAGGCTGGAGCCCTACAAGTTTCTTACCCGTTTCAAAGAGCTCTTGGGCTGCCTGCAGAGTATGTGCCTTAAGTGCTGGTCACACTAAAACAGGAAGAGTACAAAATAGCATGGGCCCTTTTTAAACACAGACCTGTGCAGTTTACCTGAAATTTCCATTGKTTTTTTTTCAGTTGTGGGCAGAATACCAGTGTCTGAAATTTGCATTTGGAAAAAGAAGGTTTGTCCCTGAACAAATATGTGTGTCCAGACCCAGCACGCAAAACAAGAGGCCAGGCATGGCTCTCAGATTCCTATACTGATAAATTACACAGCATTTATGTCTGTCCAGAGATTTCTAGAGGTTGTTTATACCAGACTTTTATTAGTATTTGATCTGAAAAGCCAAAAGCCTCCAAAGCTTGCAAAATAACTGACAAAAAGAAATAGGAATATTTGATCAAACGTTTGAGTTCRATCTACTGTTAAGTGCCAAAGACACCTTAAATGAAAGAAGAATTTGTAACTGAACAAGGTAGTTTAGCTCTGCTTGCCTGCTCCCTCACCAGAGATCTTTTCTTAACAGGCCGCTGGATGCTTTTGGGCAGCAACATCTAGACATGAATCCAGCGAGAATTGCCCTGACTAACAGTTTGAAACTGAAGCGACAACTGGATTATGAAGAACAAGCGTTGCAACAGCTGAGTGGGGTAATTACAGGAAAAGCTCTTCCTTCCTTCAAAATACTGGGAACATGAAGATCACGTGAATGTAATTATTCATTTTGCTGTTCTTCAAATTCTAGGGTGACCCATCTGTCATTAACCCATCTCATTTAATGTGGAAGAGAATGAAGTTTCTCAAAGGTGAAAATTGTTCCCTGGTTACAGAGAAGAAGTCTCTCAGCACAAGTGTTCTTACTGGTAAGACAAACTAAATTGTTTTTGCAATGTACAATCCTGAAACTAAATTTTAAGAAGTGAGTTTGAATAGAAACASTCCTTCAAGAGGAAGATAGTGTCAACAAGCCCTGAAAAAATTACAGTAAGCTAAAATTAAATATCAGGTTATATGGCTAAGAGCTGAGCAGTTCAAAGTACATTTCATAATTGGCAAGTGGGTCGTTTTGTGCACGGTCACATTATTGCTTTGGAGGTAGCAGGGATCAGCTCAGTGGAGATGTGGTTCCCTGGCCCTGACCCAAGCAAGGTGAGGACACGTCAGAGCACGAAACGCTGCACCAACACTTTCTCTCTACCCCGCTGTGTTTCGTTATGCAAACTCACCTTGGTTGCAGTACTGCTTCCAGAGCTAGCACTGCTCCTGGACTTCCTTTGCTGAACACATAGCTGTACCTCAAGAAGATGATCACTTGGCTTTTCATTGCTTTTATCTATTATAGCAGATAACAAAGGCTTAATTTACCTTTTTTCTTTCTTCTTCTTTAAATAAGATGAGTTTACTTGTAACTCAAGAGGCCTGAGCCAACCAATGAACCAACTGCAACAGCAGCAACTGCAGCAGCAGCAGCAGCAACCCCGCTGTGGCAGTCCTGGTGAGATGCTGAAAGCAGGAACTTTCCCTCCTCAGTTTTACAGTTCCCATTATCAGGACTTTGCTGTCCAGCCAACTCATAAAGTGTCAGGTAAGAGCAATCAAATACGGGTGCAAGCAGAAGAGGGAGAGAGGAAACAAGGCGCCTCTTTCCTTCTCTGGTCTTATTGACTGACGTCAGTACTCTCTTTCAGGTATGACAAGTCGTCTGCTGGGGCCCTCCTTTGAACCGTACTTGTTGCCCGAACTGACCAGATATGACTGTGAGGTTAACGTCCCCGTGCTGGGCAGTTCTACGCTCCTGCAGGGAAGCGAGCTGCTCAGAGCCCTGGACCAGGCCACCTGAGCAATGCCCCAATATTCCTCGGCCTATACTGTTCAAACAGCTTCAGTTTTTAAATATATTTTTGCAAGTAGACAATTTCTAATACCAATACACTTTTACAGGATTTTACTTAGATACTGAACCTGTCCACGTTACCAAATAGTGGCCTTTTGAAGTTACTCACTTTATTATTCATATAAAGAAATACATCTACTGTATTTTCTCTATTGCAATTAAAGTGTTGTTTAGAGAGTTTGATTACCCTCCCCTTATCTTGTTGCCTGTAATTTATACTCTAAAATTTTCTTCAATTTTTATGCTAATAAAAAGCTGTGGTATAAATGCCTCATCATGTGATACTTTGGCTGCAGTACTGCAAAGACTTCTTTTTATTGCCAAAGATAAACGCAACAAATTTGATCTCGACCACAGTTTTTTTCTGTTGATCTGCCAAATTAAAATCCTTTGAGTCTTTCTATTTACCAGCATTTATTATCATATTGTAACTCTAATAACTTTTGGAAAAGCATACTGAAGAAAAAAAGAAAAGCAAGCCTTCTGACTCTTCCCCTTCCCTTATTTTAATAGACTTTGTTGAAAGAAATGTGAATGGTGAACTGCAATGTTTGTGGGTATCTGTGAAAGTTGCACATTGTAAGTTTTCCCCCCCACCCCAGAAGCAAGCCAGATTCTCAGCCCACTTAACCTGACTGGCTCTATGGCCATGGGAGTCCTACAGATTTACCCCAGTGGAGGATTTAGACCTGTATTTTTGGTTTGTGATGGGGCTTTCTTGTTTTCTTGTTTTGCTCTTTTTTGTTACTTTTGTTTTCACACAAAACAGATTTTGGTTTTTTTTAACTCTCGCTGCGTCAATTGGTAATCATCTCTTGGTACTTTTGCTTTATCTAGGGCACAACTTCTTAAGAGCTGTTTCTGCTAGAACTAGTAGTATTTGTTATGGTGTTGCTGATACTCCCAGAGTCTGTCCAGCGGCCAGTACTAACACCTCTGATTAATGTTAGCTTTTATACATTTTATATGCTAGCTAGCAATATAACCTACAGTACTGAATCATTAAAACTAAAAGTTTAAAGTAGTACTTCCCAGTGCATTAGGCTACTCAGTTATAAGTAGACAAGAAAAGAATTAGGGATTGTGTAGTGAGATCCGTAGCTGGCAGACAGTTCTCTATCATTTAGCTTGCCTTATATTATATATCGATAGCTGAAACATCATTTTGAAGGCAGACAGATATTTTCAGATTTCCTTTTCAGCTGTCATCCATTATCACACACATATTTTTTAAAAAAAATAAGGCTTTGAATATTTTCATGGATGGGAAGGAGTAAATTGTAGAATACTTAAAACAGCAAAAATACTGAAGTTGTTAATGATAAAAGGCAAGTGAGTAGGTCTGATTTTGAAATACATACAAACCTAGATATTTGCTGAGATATATCATCCTTCCTCCACTGGTATAAATCATTGTAGCTGCATTGAAGAAAATGGAACAGTGACAATTTATGCAAGGTAAAAATGTGGCCCAGAAAGTAGTTCTTGGTGCAAAGCTATTCTTGTAGACTTCCACTGAAGCCTGTTCTCTAAAATTGCTTTTATCATGCACTGACACTTGCAGAAAAGGAGCCTTACGTTCAGTGAGCACTTCAGAGATCATTGTGTTAAGTGAAGCTTAACCATATATACTATGCACTCTTTAGGGAAAAAAGAAAAAAAACAGGAAAAAAAAAAGCTTAAGATCTTTTGCTATTGGTCCATAGCATAAAAAAAGTATGATAGTCTCCTACTGCAAATCCTTCAAAAGTTTATTACCAAAAATAAGCTACTCCCTTAAAGTGAACTTAAAATTATGTGGAGAAAAATATTGTAAGTAAGTATCAAAATCTGCTGAAAATTGGCAAGCCAGCTTTGACAAGCTATTTGCTGTGGCAAGGACTTAAAAGGCTTCAAGGATTAATGACACTTGAATACTGCTCTTCTGTTTTTCTTATTTGTGTAGTTTCAGCATTAAAATGTTATACCCTAACAGTTTACTAAAACACTCTGAAAGAATATTCCATGTCTTAATATTAATCATACTTTTCATCATAATTATTTCGTAATCTATATTGCTGAATTCTTATTGACAATATTATAACTGTATGGGAACTTTAACTTGATAAGGAAATGTATTTTGACACTGATACCTTATTAAAGTATACTGATCCTAAATTCTTTGCGACTCCTTTGCTATGAATTTGTCATTTGTTGTATCATTGTAAAACAAAAGTATTTATTAAATTATTTATAGAAAATTAAGGTTTGCATTGATCTTTGAAGACTGAAAGAACAAATCATCAARGTATCTGTGCGGTACCGCCTGTGCGGTAGTGCTGATCATGCTGTAGGAGGAGGGACACCAAGAATCTCATTTTCAGACACACGCTTAAATTCAGACTGGACTCGGTGGCAGCTACTGGTGTTTAACCCATCTGCTGAGGCCACTTAAAATGGAGCTAAACAGTGAAGCCACCCAACAACCTACGTAAGAGGAAGGGGACAGTCCCTGTCAGTGCCGTATGTCTACATTTAATAGACTGGAGGCTGGACAGAGGTAAAAGTAGAGCCTAATGTTTCTGAACGTGCGGTACTGAYGAGCAATGGCATCTTCGGGCGAATGCCTGACCGTGCAGCGAGGCCGATGCTGCTGTGCCTGGTGTCACCCATGTTATCAGCAGGAAGGTGCTCGTCGATCTTCAGAGCCCCCTGACCACCCTGCGGGGGAAAGCCAAGCTCTGGCATGGGAACCGAGCTGAGCAGCGGGGGCCCAGGCTCGCCAGGCTGCAGCTTACACTCACCCCGCTCTTACCCTCGTGTTCAGGTGCTATTTGCTCCGTGTGTTCAAAGGCAGCWTAGTGTGAGCACGCTTCTTCCCCCAAAGAAAGAGCTTCAACCATTCACTTCCCCGCTCAAATACTTTCTCGGGGAACATACTCTTGTTGCCTACAGCCTTTTCTTTCTCCTCCAGCAAAATACTTCTCATGTTGTTGAGCCTTGTGTTTGCATATGAATGTCCTAGTGAGTGAAGCTCTCTCTCTGATTGCGGTACCAAAAAGCTCTAAATCCTGGCCAGAAATGTAATATACAGATGGCATCAATAGCTGAACTTTGTTCTGCTTAACAGTGTTTCATTGAGATTTTTCTCAAAACCTTTTTGAGTCTTYTCCCCTAGTATGCCAGTAGACGTGCTTACGTCCATGTGCATCTTAAAAGTGCCATATCTTATCACTGTACCCAGCATCTCTAACAGCCTAGACAGAAATGGTCACAATTATGTTTTTTGGCACGTATAACTGTTTTTTGTCAAAAATCTCTTGATGTATGTTGGGCTCAGAGTTGGGCTATTTTTCAAGTTCAGCTTTTTGAAATGTTAAAATTGTTTTTTTGCCTAGTACCAGCCTCATCAGTGAACTAATTTTTAAACTTACTGCAAAATGAAAAAGCAGCAGCCTGTTTGCCCCAATTGAGATTGTTTTAAATTAATCCTTTTACCAACGTTTTTTTCCGGAGACCCATTTCATATACACCTAACTGGTATCAGTGTGACAAAACAAACACACACAAAAAAAGCAGCTACTGCAAAGTCTTGCRCTCTTCCTTCTTGAGATGTTAACCAAGGGCAATTTAGAGATGGAAGAGTAAAAAGTGCAAATCTGAAACAATCACAGCTGCCAAAGCCCCTGCATTATTTGGTGCAGGAATTTATAGGACCTTCCAAGTGGCAAACCACAATGGCTGCGTCACACGACAAGCCTTGCCATCGATGCCAACGCATATACTTTTAATGCAGCCCCTCCACAAAGCAGCACCACAATGTTACTCCACTGCATCAAACGAAGCACACAATAGATGCAGTCACTGCTCATTTTCGGATACATCATATGACACCAACTGGCTTCTTTCCTGGAAGGACGTGCAATCCTAATTGTATCTGTCACCTCACTGCTAACACAGATACAGCTGTCATTAACTGCAGCCTCCAAAACACATAAAACGCAATGGAAAACAAAACAACTCTACTATGAAAACAGGTTGCAAACTGTTATTTTAACTGCAATTGCAAACATGAAGAGAAGCTTCCCTGTGTCTTTCTTAGCTACATAAATCCCCTGTTTATTACCAAATGTACCTCCTGCAATACAACTTGCACACAACTTCAGGCTGTAACAGCTTTAGTCAGTTTTTGGATTACATCATGTCACCATTTCTAGRGCCAGTCTGTTCACTGTCRAGATTTTAAGGCTAAAGAAGACACCAGCACTGAGTACTCCAGCTTTTGGTCCAAAAGCAGCTTTCCTTTGAACCTCTCCCATTTCGCTGCAGAAAAGGTTCTATGTAACGGTAGGCACCAGCTTGGCTATWTGCTATACAGTCTAACGATATGTAGGTTTTGCTCTTACCTGGCACCTCATTCTGCCTTCCCCAAATCCTTAGCCCACACAGTGCCACCCACATGCCCTGAAAGACGGACAGAAGCCYGGCTTTGTGCACACCAGCAGTTACCGCTTTATACATCTCGTAAACACAAGCTTGGGCTTCCATTTTTCGAGCACTTTCTGCAGCCTCAGCCCTCACAGGTYTTCCCTCCCCTCATGCAAAATCAAGGAAGAAGCATCTTCAGAAAACAAAAATGTCACCATTAACTCATCAGAGTAACCAGCAAAGGAATTGGGAACCAGTGAAGTATCTGAACACCCGGATGTGCATTTGCAAGAGGGAACAGTCGAGGCAGCAGTGCTGTCATTCTCCCTTTTGGAGCACAGGCCGGTGGGGGCAGAGCTTGTTTGCGCTGAGGTTTTGCACTAGAAACATGCACACACACGCCTAAACGAAACTTTGTTCACCCAGGATTTCTTCTGTCCTGTTTGGTATGTAAGTTCCACACACAGGGTCTGAAAATAACAACTAGAGTGGGATGTGCCTGTGTTCAGTGCTCAGAAACAAGAGCAGGCGCCTCGGGGCCCAGCAGGCTGACGGGCTGGCTCTGTTTACACTGTTGCTCCCGAATGCTGCGCCAGGCTCCCAGGAGAGCACCTCTGCAGCGGGCACGTGTGGTGTGGGGCCCAATGTGCCACCTCTGCGTGCAGGAGGCRCTGCCACCTCCTCCCGCTGAGCCATTCCAAAGAGATGGCCAGGAACGCAACGGCTGCATCCTCCTTCCTCCCCTTCCCGCCTGTTCCCACTAGTGCCCCCTTTCCATGGAAAACGCCACCTGCTTGGAGCCCCTCTGGCAAAACTGTTCCCTGACTCACACCAAGGCAATCAACCCCACATGGGTGCAAAGCTTCAGCCGTACAAGACCAGCTGCAKGGCCCTCGGGCACCACTCGTGCCCTGGCAGCACATGATTTAGGGGATTAGGGGATTAAATGGTAGGTGTGCAGAACAGAGCTCAGCCCTGGAGCCGAGTGCTGCTCACCAGGCTGCTCCAGCAGCCAGTGCTCGCTCTCAGCCTCAATAGSCAACGAGACGGCCATCGCTTCCTTACCTGCCTCACCAGAGCCCGCACCCTGGTCCTTCGTGCCCTCATTAGCAGGGGGCCAAAATCTTCCAAGTGAGTATTGCCAGCTTGCTTTTCCACAGGGCACCAACGCATAAGGAAACCCTCTACAAGATACTCGTGTAGGAAATGCAGGCCACACATTGCAAAGGGAGCTGTGGAACAGTATTTGTTCTGTCCTGACTCACCTCAGGAAATAATACTGCAGCAGCACCAAAACATACATTCAGATTATTTTTCTCATGTCTTAAAGTCAGCTACAGAGCAAGAACATGGAGCATCCTGCATCCTCAGGCAGTGCATTTTCAAAAGTCCAAAACACATGCAAAACTAAATCAACTATATCCACATATCTAGAGGACAGCACCATTAAGTGCCAAAACCAGGCATTCAAACACTGTTTGAAAGACTATAGTGTAGTTCTACAGCTAAGGCCTGATGTAAGAGACTGTGTACACCTGTACTCAGTGCTAGGAACTGAATGAGCTGAAGGAGCTACATTGGTTGAAATATTAAATCCAYTCTACTTTCAGGATCCCCAGTCAAGACCCGGGCATCCAGGTGTTTTTATTACAACCAAGGAAACATGACAGAGCGCATCTGAAGATGCGAGCAGGACAGGGAGGGCTTTTTGAAAATAATGCCAACTTTTCTCTCGATGTTTAAAATAAAATCGAGTATAGACTTTCATGCATTTCCTCCCAGTCATAAAATGATCCTGCCCAGCGTTTCCTTCTGCTTTGTAACTTTGTCACATCTTTGAATTTTTCTGTGCTGAATTGCTTGGGATTTTTCAGCTCCCTAGCGTCTCCCTTAAGAGCTACAAGCAATGTAATTCACAGCCTCTAAAAATGTGCTACTTTTTAAACAACTTAACATTTTATAGTTCAGAGAAGATTATACTTCCATTTCCAACCAGCAGTTAGTGTAGATTTTAGTATAGCCAATGCATGTCAATGTCATGTTTCATTTTCATGCTTCATTTTACAAGCCCACTAATCAGACTAATGAGGTTGAATGTGAAGAAATCCCTTTGTCTCAAGCTGAACCGCCTCTAAAACCACATTTATAATGATCTTCCTTTGCTTATTCAATTCCTGTTTGCAAATAATAGCCAAAAAAAAAAAAAAAAAAAAAAAAAAAAAAAAAGGCTGTACAGTGGGGGCTTTTTTTTTTTCCTTATGAACTTTAAAGGAAGAAGGTAATTTTATTACAATCCATCCCCTTTAATTCACAGGTGCCAGGACTGTACTGTTACACAAGGGAGTCACAGTGCTTTCCAGTTCATTGTTGCGTTTAAATAAGAATAAAACCTTATGAACTGCTTTGGTGGGGTTACAAATAGGTTCCACATGTTCCAAATTGGTAGCACAAGATGGTCCAGTGAGCAAATGCCCAYCTGCAGGCAGCAGGGAGTATATGCTGCAATGACCCAACTYCCATAYGTAGGAGCTGCATTTCCACCCCCARMCCCAGTGTACAACGTGTCCAGGACATGGGTATGAACTAGAACCTTCCCAGTGAATAAACCCATCTGAARTAAGAGCCACACATATATAGATAACCTGCTGCAGGAGACAGAAATTGGAAGTGGAGATGGGAATTCCCACTCAGGGATTCATCACTGTGCCGCTTCAAGCTGTAATACAGATATGCAAGTGCTCCTCACAGCAGAGGTTTGTCATGAGGCAATGCACGGACAAAAAGACCCACAAAGGAACAGACACAATAATGAGACTGTGCCTCAAAAGACAACACTGTCAACTGTCATGCAACTCCAATAAACGTGCAATCAYGGCTTCAAAACAGTCTCAGCCTGAATTTGCTTGTTCTCAAGAAATGTTTTTATGATCACACACTCGTAAAACACACGCAATCCTCCCCTACCCCAAATCTGGGAAAGCAAAGTATATAATTGAAATTCACTACGTAATATATATTATTATATTATATAGTATATAATGTATATCTATGCATACATATTACATATATTATATAAAAAAATTATGTGTGTAATTCTATCATATAACAGAATAGAAAGTTAGTATATAATAGCAAGCTGATCCCTTTAAATACCAGACTAGCAGCCCAGAGCATCTGCTGATCAAGTGGGGAGCACACTGCAGCTTGGAGCCACAGAGCCCTCCTCTTCCTCTATCCACGCTACCACAGAATAGCTCGATGTCATTACACATATAAGGCTAGCCCATGGTTCTGACTGATCTGAGACACGCTGGATAAACCTTTAACAGAGGATGGAGAAGGGGACGGAGGGCTGAGGTCCTCTTTCATAGCTTGATGATACCAGAACAAGCACAGTGCCAAGGAGTAAACCTGGGCAAAGCATGTCTCCCATTCCAATCAGGAGTCTACACAGAAAATCTAGGGGATGCATTTCTTCCTAAACCTAGAAGCAAAGCACAAGAAATGCATTCAAGCTACCATACATACCAGGCTACAAAAGAAGCCTTAGTCCAGTCCTTCATGTGTCACCTCCAGCTTCTCCAGTCGAGCACAGGGGSCCTTTGGAGGATTAGAGGCACRAAATKACCGACTGCATCAATCCAGGGAGAYGGGGAACAGATTTATTACGCCACAGCAGAGGCMAGCACTACTGCGCTGCAGCTCTACGTGGCTACACTTTAGCACCTTCCTGGAGGAAAGGAGGAAAATCTCTGGGGAGAAGCAGCAGTTGCCCACCATCTGCCCTGCAGCAGAGAAGCCATAGGTGTAGCACCAACACGGGCAGCCCGGCCTGGCCACAGAGGCACAGGAAGACCAGGCAGGGCCACACACCACGGGTCACAGAGTTGGTCTCRTGGCTACCACCTGAGCAAACGCACATCAAAGAGCTTGTATCTCACCTTTCAAAATCTTTGCATTTTGGCCATCTCATGCTGGGGGAGCCCTGTGCTGAGCAGTGAAGCCCTGTGTGCCACGTGCCCCTCACCCCTGCCTCTGGGCTGCACGGGGAGCAGCAGGGCGCTAGGTGTAGCCACCCAAGGTGCAAGGCCTCCACACAGCCAGGGCATTCTGGGTGTGCAAACCACAACTATCAACCAGCCAAGCACGTCCTTTCACCACAGGGAGGGAACGGTAAGTCCTTTTGCTTTTCTGCTCACAGCTGACTAACCTGAGCAGCTCTTCAGCAAGGAGAGTAATTGAGGACAGACGGATCCAAAGAGCTCTGTGCAGCAAAAGCATCCCAGCTTCCAGCCAGCTTTAGTGATCTTTTAATGGTTAATTTGAAATAACTAAAGAACAAAAAACTTGAACTTTTTCATGAATACTTCATAGATATAATAGGCCTCATAGGTTAGTTATTTTAAAGAGGAGCTTCTTCCAGGGTGGCAGACGCCCTTCATACAGGAGCTGRGGAAAAGGAAATTAATCCATTGAAGATAAAGGCAAAAAGGTGTCCAATTTCTTCTAAACAGAGATATTTGTGTCAAAAGATGCTGAAGCCAACAAAYTGATTAATGAGCTTAAACAAGCTGATGGACTAGTGACAGACGATGACCTCCCACAATTGGCCCCTATACGCAGGTGTTACTTAAATCCTGACGTGGCGTTACTGAACCCTGGAAACACTCTGCTGCCTCCCAGCCAGGGCAAGAGAATAAAACCGCCCCAGCAGCTCGGGTTTGGCACAGCAAAGAGACCTAATTAAGGAGCTGGGTTATTCCCAACCTGTATGGTTCAAGAAGCTCCATTATACCTGACACGTGGTCGGTGAAAGCCAGTTTCTTTCAGCAGGGCTTGTGTAAGAAGCTATTTCAGGACCSTCCCATTGAACAACATCATCTCTAGTCAGACCTTCTTCACCTTGGAAGCAGGTAAGTCACATTCCCGAGGGGACTGCGGCAGGCAGCTCAGGAAGTGCCGGTGTAGAGCAGGGGCCATTGCAACATGCACTCAAAATGGAAAGTGAGCTTAAAGGGAGACGATAAAATGTATTTTGGAGTCATCACGGGGATGGCGGGAGTGCTAGAAAGGTGGGTGGCCTCCCCGGCCTCCCTCCTGCAGTGCCGCGTTCCGCTCCCCGATCCGGAGTGGCGTGGCGCAGCTGGACAACGGCACGGCGGACACGTCACCTCCCGGCAGCTGCACCGAGGCGCCCGGCGGCCCTCCTGGAGCGGGACCCAGCTGGTACRGAGCCCGTGGGCGCCCAGCTGCACGCCCAGCTGCGCGGTGGCGCCGGCACGGAGAGCGGGACGCGCCGCGGGGCCGGCTGGCACGCGCCGGCACGGCAGGGCGGCAGTGCCAGGGCGGCTCCCTACTGGAGCACTACGTGCTGCCCCGACCCTGGGCCACCAATGTGCCCCGGCCCACAGCTCACCGCCACCACGAACACCCGTGGGGCCACCACAAGAGTGAGGAGCACCACTGTCCTCCCCACAGCATCGCGAGGAGGAGCAGAGGCAGCCGAGGCCACGAGGCCCCGTTGTCCTTCCCGCTCCGGAGGCCAGCAGACCTCCTGGGGACAGCCAGGAGGTCCCCAGTATCAGTGCGGAGGCCGCGCTKCCTAACAGAGGAGACATAAGCGCCTCTCAAGACACAAACATGTCAGGAAGGAGGCTCTGGAGCTGCACGGGAAGAACTAAAGACCCAGGGGGAGCTGCCGGCACCAAGTCCRGGGGTGACACCTCTGTTCTGCCTCATASTCCATATGGATTTTAAGCCCTTTGCTTCRGGGATTTCTTCTCGTAATGACTTTCATGTCTCCCACCATGGARMCTTGACGCTGCCTGTAGATGTACTGAAATTTCCATGAGYAAGAATAACACAAAGAATAACACAGACGATATGGAGGTGGTGTTTCCACGAGCCCATGCCTCCCAGCATCGTCTCTCACCAGCAGCGCTTTCGCCCTAATACTGCAYCCTTGCTGGAGGATTAGCAATGCCCTGCATCAGCATTATACAAGAATGCTCCAGGTACCTGGTTTTCATCTCCTCATGCCCATCCCACCTCCCTCGCATCCAAAGATCAACAAACAGAACAGCGCTCAGCACAGTGCAGCCAATGCACCTGCTGGCCGGAGCACACCCCAGGCGGCAGCAGGAGGATCACACGCGCCCAGCAGCCCTTTCCCCTGCTCCTCCCCATGGCTCCCAGAGCCCGGCTCTCTCCCTAGTAGATGAAGAACCATCTTGTGTCTCTGGCATTGGCATCACTGCAGCTAAGCCGTTCTTAACAGCCAAGCTCCCAAAATCTAATCTCAAACAGTGGAAGGATTTACTCCACTCGCACTACTTAAATACATTAATGTAAGCCACACAAACCATGAACTGGGGCCATGGCCAACGCTCACACAATGAGATCCATGGAAATTAGCAGACCCATCTTAGCAAGCTAACAGGCCTGTTCCTGCAAAGTTGAACTCTGAGCCAGTGCTCCAGCCTTTCTGCTGCTCCTTCACCACCTCTCAGCCCAGTTATTCCTTAGTTTTTAGAAATATTTTTAAGTTTTAATTTTACAACCACTACATTCTGAAGGAAGARCAGATGCACAAAATGAGCAAAAACAAAACCAATCCATGTGTCTCAATTTCACTTCAAAACTAACAACCATACACTGCTTTGATGAGCAAAAACATTTAGAAGAAAAAGTGATCACCAATAGCTCACCAGCAAGGAGGCCAAATTATTGTGCCCATCCAAAAGGACGAGCTTAAAAGCTTACAACTTAGGAAGGAGTAATGATACGGACATTTACAGTTTGCTAAACACAACTGTGAGGAGCAAAAAAGAAAAAGAAAAAAAAAAGTCCTCCATTAACACATACACACAATCAACAGGCAAGATCTAAGAAGCTCCAGCAAACTGTTACCTAAAGAAGGGCGTTCACATCCCAAAGATGCTGCAGAGTTTAAGACAGAAGCGTTAAAAAAGAGAACAATATAGTTTAACAACAATAAGAAGAAAGGAACATAACCAATTTTCAGATTTATTCTTGGAGCTTTCTGTTGCCTATTCTTACCTTTTCACCCTTCCTGCACATTCCAGGGGAATACACACAATGCTAGTCTGAGTATACTTGGCTTCACTCTATTTATAAACTTTCATCAATATAGGAAATATTTTGTCCTGAGCAGTTCCTAGTTCTTAAATGAAACATTAATCTGATCACAAAGTCTCCCCAATGGTCAGACAATGTTTATRCTTACATTATAAAGTGTAGTATCTAAGCCTTCTGGGATAATTAAGCAAAAAGAGAACTTCTAACCCAACATAAGYATTGTACCATATGCTTCTTCATTAAAACAAGCATGCAACACAACAGAAGAAAAAAATATATAGCAGCTGAATTTTCTTTATGCTTCTCCATTAAACAACAGGTAAAATTACCTCATTTTTCCACACAACTTCCCTTCAGCAATATTTTGCTGAGGGATACCAAAACAATCAGGATGATCCCGGCCATCCCTCTAGGATGGCTTAAACAGTTTAGTCCCGGAAATAAGTTTTTAATGGGCTCTTCTCAGATGCATTCATATGTTCTCACTAGCATTTGCCTAAGAAAAGTGAAGTAATAAAGCCCACAAAGGCCTATTTATGTATGCACATTCATGTGCAAACATGTGCAGGAATACCACAGGCTGAGACTTCGGATCTCATTTGAAGGTGCAAAAGTGTTAGGACTTGGTGCAAACAAAGTCTTAAAACGAGAGGCTCCAAGTACTGGTATTTTAAACTTCCATAGTGAGACACTGAAGCTGGCCATAAGTACACTCAGTTACAGTCAACACGTGGCTTCTAAGGGCAGATGCCTGGTATCAAGTGTTGCACATATACGTGCTGACTGACAATTCTGTTATGTAAATACACCCGCAGCCCCAGAGGTACAAAGAACTGGATTAAATCACATGGAGTTACAGATACATCACATAGCATGTAAAACACAATCACTGTAATCATCATAMTAGGAAAATGTAACAGGAATAAATATTCTCCTCTTCTCTGTGCTACTTAGTCTACCTACGCACACCTCACAAAAGGCATGTTTCACAGCCAAAGCCGGGCACATCTATGACAGGGATGACAAAATGCAGGTGAACTCTGGTCTGAAGAGTGCACTGCCCAAGCTAACATACACCTGAGACAGCTCGGACTTGAGCAGACACAGCTATAGGTGCTAATCCACTCCATCCAAAACACTTTCCAGCATGGCATAAAACGCAAAACTCATCACATTCTCTCTTGCTATAAAGCCAAGTTTTGAAAACTGGCTTCTAAATTCAAAATATATAAAGAACACAGGACTAAAGCTTCTTCAAAAAGTTTTCCTGCAAAGTCCATGTTTCTATGGAAAACTCATACAATTTCAATTGCCGCAGTGATTGATCTTCATTGAGAACTGCCAAGATACCTTGTGCCTCTGCAGTTTGTTTGGTAAGGACATTCAGAGTCAGGGTAAGGACAAGCACAGGGGGAGTCAAGAAATACTCCATGCTCCAACATTACCAAGCACTTTCCCTCCACTGTTTCAATGGTAAAGTATCTGTGACCTTACACTTCCCTTTTACTTCCCTTCCTCACAAAATTTGCTAGCAAAGAGATCCCAGCTCCCTGAATTTTGAGTACCTGGATGGAAGAAAAGCCTCTAGGTCATATTCCCACAATCCAGGGCCAGACTATTTGAAACAGATCCAGCTGCCGCTCCTAATGGCCCTTTTTGATGAGCATATATCACCGACTAAAGATGCCCAGAAGGCTTTTTTCTCCTCTCTGCAGAGCTGCCGTCATTTTCCAGATTCTCCATTTTCCACTACTGATGATACACACTTCTGTCATCATGGCATACTGTTGCAGCTTATATTCAACACAGGTTTTCCCCATTTTCACGCCCCTTTCCCCAGAAAGATGCCAAGAATCACTCCATGTTACCATGAAACAGCTAACTTTACCAACAGGTCGACAGCAGCTGCTCCTGAACATCTGGCTTAACCTGTTGCCCAGAGCATAATTATCAGTTGTAATACTCAACTGCCTGAGATGTTGGCAAGGGACTCGATTCCTGGTATGATCCTTTTTTTTTTTCATTTTTTTTAATCCAAATAATGAAAACTCATTACTAGATATCAAATAAGAATTGAAAAATGCCGCTCTTCTAGATGTARGTTTTAACAGTCATCTTTTTGAGGTATGACTTGATACTCATTTTGGAAATGGATATCAAGACAAATTTCATTCCAGGTTGATTCTGGAAGCAACGATGAGAAATAAACTGCTCTCATTTTCAAGGGCTACTCAGAGCCAACACTGAATGGCCCTGAAGGGTCTTCCTTGGGTGGTCTGGTGGTACGTACAAAGGCCTGATGGTCACATAACACAAGGCCATAAYGAAAGGACATGCACAAAAGCCTTGGACCAGCTAATTTATTCCTAACTTKACTTATTTGGTTTCACATTCTGGCCTTTTGCATACTAGGCAAAGAGCTAACTAAAATCCAGAGCAGACCTAACTGAAGCTTGAATTGTGTGTTCACCACAGCAGCTTCTGTGCAGCACACTTGACTTTGGTAGTCCCATGGCTTCTGGCAGCATACTAGGACTGATGGCTTCTGCTGAAATCTGAATCAGAGTTTCTTAGGACTGGAATATAAGAGGATAAACTATGCCCACTGTAACATTTGATACAGTTTAGATGTCSTCCTAAGCTGAAATTAAGCTTATAGCAGAGAAAAACACCCAAAAGGGAGAGGGTAAGTGAAATGTTAATATTCCTAAAGTGCTGCTGCAGGGCAATAACCTTGCACTATACATCTTTATCTGGCAAATAAGGAAGCTGAGGCTTAYTCCTTCCCCTCACAAGGCTGGCTAACCAGCAAGCAGGGTTCCATCCGAGTTCTTTGCATCTTTTCTGAGCATGAGCTTCTCATTGTCAAATGTGATCATGTTGTCCGCCCTCAGACATCCGAGAAGGCCAAAGCCTTGCCTGTCTCTTAAGGAAACAATGTACCTTGTCTCCCTAAATTATTTGCCTTTTTATTCATTAGCTTGTCTGTATAGCTTTGTTCTGGGAGGACAACAAGATATAAAGGCACTGCCTGATCCCTCCTTTACATCCCTTTCCCCCAACATGTCTGTCCTACATACCCTGTGAAAAATAAGCTCTCCAATGTGCAATGACAAGTTCTGACCCATGAGCCTAATTCAAAAACCACCTTGTTCCCTACSAGATGTGGACACGACCCTGCTCCTCACACTTCATTGAGGGCTTCTTGGAAGGCCAGAAGTATTCACCTCTTGCTTCTTTCGCTGTGTTCAAGATTCTCCAGCTTGAATTCACAGAACGCAACCACTGTTTGCTGAGAATGGAGAGGGGAAGGGAGCAGGGGCAGGCACATGAGTCACTGCATTTGCTCCATGCCTGAGCTCACCGTGGCTTCTCATGTGCTGCAAAGTATTTCATCTYTATAAACCTCTTGAATTAGTCTAGATATTCTCCTTCAGCTTTCTGATCCTAGAAAGCTGGGCAGGTAATGTTTTTTCACAGGTATAAACTGTGCCTGAGCATTGTGGAGACTTTGTCCTATCTGCTCTGTTGTACGCATGAAAAATAACAACAATAAAATCCAGATTCAGCCAGAAGAGCATTCAGGATTTTTTTTTTTTAAATACAAGGCTGAAATCTAAGCTTCAATATGAAGTATAGTAATCCAGACTTCTGTTTGTAGACTAAAATTAAATTTATCTTTTGCTCTGGCATGAAGTTCCGAGGTAGTTTGGARAGGAAATAACACAAACGCTTTTGTCTTAAGTTTTCCCTGGAGTAAAGTGAAAACAAGCATAGATCATTACTGAATATGACCAAAGTGTTTAGGGACTAAAATGCTCTTTGTAGCATTTCTCACGATAATGTGCACAAACTCTCTTCCAACTTCAATATCCACAGTGAGCATCTAAAGGCAACAAATTTGAAGAAGATATTGCTAAACTCTGCTCCCTAATGCAGCTCTCATAGCAGAATAAGAAAAATATTTCTCAATCTGTTTTCATCACACATATCTACAATACATAAATGAATACCTATGTGATCTGGTATTGCTTTTGACACAAAAYAAATGTGGATGTAAGAACCACACCCAGATTCCAGTTTATAAAGGAATTTTTGTAACCCCTTTGCAGGTAAATTATTTCAGAATGCTCTGTCTTACAAGACTTTCTCCTGTTTTATCTTCCTCCCTTTTATTTTATATTTTTATTAAATTTAGTTTTTGTTTTTTTAAATTTAATTTTTATTATTATTTGCCAATATCTAGCCCAACTCATGGAAGTTTGGTATTTTAAACACGGAACCAACTGGAAAAAAAAAAAGAATAAATATTATCCTGCCAATGGCAAAAATTAGCAACCAAACAGGTATTATGAGCCAGCACATGAGATACTGTTGTCTTAGGTATATGGCATTCAGTTCTTCTAATTATGGAATAGGATGGATTCAGTAGAGCACAAAATTATTTTCTTTTGTCAACAAAACCATGGCAACATTCAAATAACTTTTTGTACTTTTGCTTCMGTATCTTATGATACATCTGTTGCTTTTAGTAATCATGTTTCAAATGTGATTCATGATCAGTGAACCAGGTGAACATGATTCATACTCCTGCCGATAACCACATTCAGGCCTCCCAGGTATCTCATATACCTGTAAGATCATCTATCCCGGGCCTTCCAGGTCACCTATATTGCTTAACCAAACTGTACTGTGCACCTTGTAACAAAACATCCTTCTTCTCTGAGGCCAAGTACATTATCAGCCCACCTCAACCCTCTTTTATTTAAATGGACTTTTCYGCATCTTCACTGTGCCTCTTACAGCAAGAGGAACAAGGACTCCAGCACCTGAGACGTCCTGTGCTGGGCAGGCACRTAGAGCCTGAAGGCTGTGCCTCATTTGCTCTAGCTCCAGGGGCAGCAGTCATTGCAGAGTTACATACAGATCCTCAGACACCTTTTGTTCAGGTTGCAAAGGACAGGGCCACTGCTGCATCGGTGCCTTCTCTACCTTTTGAGAACTTGCCATTCTCAAGGACAAAGACTAATACCACTGCTGGGATGCCTGCATTTTYCTAAGCTTGGAGGAAAAGGAGAGGTGCAGAATTTGTGTCTTCAATACACCCCCTCTTTGCAGAAGTCACTTGGTGAGAAGTGCATGACTAAAGGAAACTGGGCAGTAGAGCAGGAAGGAGAGATAAAGTGGCAAGTGAACTGGAGACCCGGGTCTCTCATAACTAAATTGCTGGGTCATGACCCAGTCCCACAACAAAACCAAAATCTCTTCTCTTCTACTCTGCACAGTCTTGGATTTCTATTATCCTTGCATGCAAACTCTGGAAGTTCATACCATATTTGATAGAGATCTCTACTGTGGAGGAGGGATGCAAATAAGTGCCCAAAGACATTAACAGAGCCCAAAACAGCAAAAATTTCCTAGGCTACACAAATACTCTAAGGAAAACATAGTACGATTGTTAACTGGCTTAGCAGTAATGGTTCTGCATTGACTTTCTGGGAATCCTCCAAAGATAGACACATATTTAAACACTAACGGCCTCTGACATGCTCCTGAATTTGTGATTTATTATCAGACCTTTTTGGCACATCTGTCTCAAGATACAGGCTGTGCAATTTCTACATATTACTGTTTTCTGACAAGGCCAACTTCAAAACTGYCCTCTAGTTGTTAACAAGTATTTTGGTCTCCTCTAGGACACAAGAAAGGCCCTGCTATCCATATATCCAAAATAGTTCCAGGAGAGGCTCCCAACGCTCATCCTRCGCTATCCTGGGCATATTTTTGTGGTGGATAAGGCAGTGTGCCTCTCTGAGCGAAGTAAGACTGTGACAATTTTTCCCCACTTAACGCCAGTGTTTCCCAGCAGAAGGGTCAATCCACTTGCTCCACACTGCAGTGAAGGCTAAGTCAGATGTAAGCAGTGGGGACAACTCTGACACTCAGACTGGAGAGAAGGTTGAGGTAGCAAGATAACATTGATGCAACATTTCAGCTGGACATCTCCTCACTTATGCAAGGACTAGCACAAGCCTATGTTAGGATGAACAAATGTAATATCTACACCACATCCAAATTCTCTTCTGAAGGAAACTGTTCTTAAAGCTKTTGGAAGACCAGTTGAAGCACAAACAAATGATATCTTCTAGTTCCCTCCAAGACTTACCACTAATTAAAGAAGGCAGCTTCTTCCTCTCTGGGGAACAGACTTGATATTGCTACATCTGTTGGGGCTTATTCAATATTGTGCTGAGTAGCAGAGAGCTGTGCATATTTTTGCAATGCAAATATCCTTTTCCACATCTCATTTGCCTGGCTCTGCCCCAGAATCTTCTGACAGCTCTGTTTTCACCCTTACAAAAAAAAAAAAAAWTGCTATTGTTGGTATAAATGGATCTTCTTTGTGCCTTTACTAATGTGTAGAGTCCAYATCTCCCAGAATACACACTCTAATCAAGTGTGGTAAGAAATCTGTGATACAAAAGACCACAGCAGACAAAGGTGTATTATAGCATCAAATCATCCTTCTGCCCCTTCTCTATAGTTCCCCCTATACCTACATAGTTTAAAAAAAAGAATTAAAAAAACATATATATATATATATATGTATAAAGTGTTTGGGGGTGGTTTTGGTTCGTTGGTTGATTGAGTTTTTTTTGCAGTTTCAAGCAAAGAAAGCAGATAGGGTACGGAGACTTCAGACAGGCAAACATGTGACGCTGGTTGCCAGGAAATACTCAGAAAACACCTAGTTTGGATTTCATCACCCTTATGTAAATAACCTAAGTGGTGTATTGGAAAAGTACACAAAAATACTGAAATATTAAAGAAATTCAGTAGGCAAACCAAATGTATGCAACTCAGAACACTTAAATAATGCAAGGATGRAATAGTTGAGTGAAAAGAATGACAATAATTGCTTACAAAAACAGTAACAAGAAACCCTCTACACTTGAGATTTAACAGACAGCAGTTCTCACGGAGTTATTCTCCAGTCAGATTAATTGCTGAAGAGGAAACCCCTGCGCTGTCTTTGGCAGGTCAACGGCAACAGACACTCCACTCAAAGGCGACAGACACTCAGCTCAAACTACAGCACAGCGTTTACAAGACACCTAAGTTACTCCCTCTCCGCTTTCCACCCCAAGCCATTTGATGGCRTCTCTGCAGTCACTACCCAACTGCCTTTTTTTCCTCTACCTCAAAATGTAAAGGCCGACCTCCTCCTGCCCCTGGAGAGCGCGCTGGGTTTGGAAAGCCGAGCTGCTCTGGGACGGATAGGGATAGCTAACGGAACGGGATGCCCCKCAATGGCAGCAACCCATCACTGTCTGGATAAGGTTGCTTTACTGGTCCCTAACAACTTGCTGCACCACGTAACTGCTTCTGTGTGTTTTGTCTTGGCCTGTTTGGTGCAAATTCAACTCTCCCACTGCAGACAGGCCCAGATGCTGCCTTCAGAGAGCCTCCTGTCCTGTGCGGGGTAAGCTCGCCTACGTGGCATCACATCTTTTTCTCCTTACTTACTGCCTAAAAGATTTACTGGGTAGTACCACCATTGAGAGCTAGATATTCAAAGAATGATGAACATTCTAAATAGCTAAGATAGGCACAAGACAACAGTAAGGGAGCATTTTAGCTTTCAGTGTAAGGAGAGAGAAATAAAGTGGCACAAGAGGACAGCCAAGAAGTTTCTGACGGAAAACAGAACTGTATCTAGCCCAGAAGCTCCCAAGACCAGGCGCTTTTAGGCCGCAGAGCCAAAGCCTGCCAACCAGACGAGTCCCAGGGCACTGTGCACCGGCAGGACAGTATCACATAGCTCTGTGTGCTGCCACACGACTGAACCCACCATGCAGGCACAGTGCAGAGGACCCGACCTCCAAGGAGCTCTGGCTTTGCTGTGGCCAGAGAGATGAACAGCAAGATGTGCTGTCTGCCCTGGGAAGGACAAAAGCTGCACTCGAGCTATCTTGGATGTGCCCTTCAAACACCTCTAGGGAGCAGATTTCAAGCATTCAACTTCCARGTAATTTATGTCAAGCAGAAGTCCTGACTAGAGGTTAGAGAAAACAAACAAACAAAAACACTTTACACAAGGATGCTAAAGGCAAAGACAATCTAAAAGAGCAGGACAATGGCTTTATTTTTTTACAATATGCCTTCAGGACCTTTATTTTATAGACACTAAGCTAGCTGTAGAAAGGATTTGGGAGCTGTGACCCGAGACTTGAAAGAGCACAGGAGGTCAGAATGAATGCTGACATCTGCTTAACCTCACACCTCTATTTCTGTTCCTGCTACAGCTATGACTGTCACTGATTTTAACCAGCATCACAACTTTTCATACTAGATCTAGAACACAAAAAAATTCAACTTCTAGCTATAGGCAGAGGCATTAGCAGGAAAAAAAAAAGTGAGGAAAAAAAAGAAAAAAAATAGCAAAAATTTAACTTTCTGTACTTAATTATCAGCATGACCCATCTTTAACCCAAACATTTTGGTTAATAGGTTTCCTGCAAGCACCATGTGATCAGACAGCTCCTGCACCTGTTAGCATATTTAGGCATACTTTTTAGTGTTAACGGCCAGTGCCTCTTTCTAAATAAGCCACGACTACAACTTAAACTGCTTAAGTCAACTTCCTCAAGCAACCACAAAGTGAGAGGTTCTCGTGGGAAAAAAAAAGAAAAAAAGAAAAGAAAGAGAAAAAGAAAAAAAAAGTGCCAGGCATCAGCTTTCAGCATAGAAACCTCAATCAAATTATTTTTATCAGAGGAAGGGAAGAGAATTAGAAACTACCTGACCAAAACGCTGAATATCAGGCATGGAGGGTCACAGGTAGAAAAACATCTTTATCTGCATTTATCTCTACTTTGAAGTGCTGTTGCTTTAACCAGTTTATCATAGATAACAACAAGTTCTCCAAGGGTAAACACAGTAATATTGTTTTAAAAAGCTCRGAACAATATACCTAATCCCTGCGTAGGGAGAAGGCAGAGCCCTCCTGGGGCAGGGCATCTCACCAAGTAAATCTGACATATGTTTGTACCTGGAAAACAATCTCAGCACTCTCTTCCTCCCTTTCCTTGTGCTTCACGAAGCATCATGCCATTTTCTCCTTCCAGCTTACACCTCAGGGTTACAAATTTTGTGACCCTAACTCTTGTTCTTTCCCAACACATTTGACTCAATCCTCATCCGGGTTTATCCCTTTCATGGGGCTCTGGCAGGGAGAGTGCACCCTGAAGAGTCCAGGCTGCATTTCACCTAGCAAACTCCCTGCCCCCGAGGACACTCTCCCTTTTCGGATGGTGCTCTCCGTCCTCCAAAGCAGATGCCCTGGGAGCCCAAGCAGGCAAGGGGCTTGCTGCCAGCCTCGCTCCCCTGCTGACTTGTTGAGTGGACGGACAACTAACWGCATTTATGGTGGCTCTCACTGAGAAGCCTCCCCTCACCACCAGCTCTATTGCCTTCTGTTGGACCTCAACACATGCACACATATGAAGCGTGATGGTGCTGCATTTCCCCCGTTACCGGTCACTCTCACGCTGAGAAAATGCTTTTGTTCGTGCCCATCGGTGCAAAGACAAGCAAACAGCCAGACTGAAGGGCCTTCGGCCACCGCGGTTCACAAGACAGTGCAAGTGTTCGGTGAGGACAAGGCCTGAGATGCTATCAGACTGTGCTGCAAACTAATACATTTGCGAGCTCCCCCAGCGAGCTCTCGCACGAGCTCTCAACAGCCACAGCCTGCTCAAACTGAGAGCGAGCCTTGCTTCATAAAGGCTGCTCTGTGCTGAACACGCAAACACCACCCAGCACCGCACCAGAGCGAGAGCTTCAGGTTTTAGGTCTTTCTTTCAGCTTATTTGTTTGAAAAAAGACGCTATTTCTGCTTATGTGAGAGAGGGAGGCAGACTTGTTTTCAGGTCTGACGTCTGCCCAGGTTGCTAAGAAGACTGGTAGCTTGCAGGAGAGTTTGATTACTAGACGACAGAGCAGCGGCAGGGAGAATCCGTCTGCTTTTCCTTACCAGCACAAGCAACACACCCTGCCACGAGGACCAAACGGGGAGCTCATCACCAACAGGAGCGGCAGCCAATAAAGCGTTTCAGTTCTGAGCTGAAATCGCATTAACCTTCCTTCATAAACATCTTCTATCTCATCTTCCCCTGAAACCATTTACTTCAGTGTATTGTTAGCGCCTTTGCAACCTGCTAGTGACAGCCCAGATGTGGTTATGTTGCCCTGGCACTTATTTCTTCATTTCTGTTTTTCAGCTCGCTGTATCTGCTCTGCATACTAGCTATAGTTTTGTGCTTTTTGTGCTTAGAGTTTGAATTATGATTTTAAGAGAAATAAGACAGTGTGAGAAGAAATGCTAATATGGAAAAGTCGCTCCGCTGTTTTGCCTTTGGTTTCACTGCATCGTTTTGCCAAGCATGATGTGTTCATTTCTCAGATGCTGAGAGTATCGGGGGGCCTGGGATTAACCAGCTCTACACTTGTGTTTTCCTACCCATTCCCCAATCCATTTCGGAAGGTAAAAATTCAGGTGCTCTTTTACGAATTATTACTACTTCCACAGATACTGTCGGAACTCCTCCACAGCACAAGGATGCTTTAGAATAGACTCCTTTCCYCAAGAGATGCCTACATAGCAGATCACCACTTCAGCTCCCATCTTCTCAAGTCCATCCTCTCCTTAAAAACAAACAAACTCTTACATTTGACCTGTTCTTTCACAGTCAGATGCATTTATGCAGTGGCTACTACCCTGGTAAAGCTCCAGAACATGGATCAAGGCCACGAGGCAACAGTAATTCAATCACGGCAGAAAGAAGCACCTAGTTTTCACAGGAAAGAGTAGTTTGTCCTTCACGGGCAGCGTGGACCCTGAGGGACGGGGCTGCCCCTCTGTTTTTCACCCAAGGGAGGGAAGGCCCAGGCCCGAGCCCCTGGAGGCGAGGAGGGCTCTCGAGGCCTCATCACGGCCACGCCGCCTGAGCAGCCCCGTAAACAGGAAGGGCAAGGCCAGCCGAGAGCAGTGCGGCGCCCCGCGCCGGGTCACCCACCCGCTCCTCGGCCATGACAGAAATAGCGCGGCCGCTTCCGCAGCCCCTCCGGCGTGCGGCCCCCGGCCCGCTGGAGACATCGCTCCGGCATCGGCGCTTCCCGGCGCGGCGACAGCCCTGGAGCTGCGGCTCTTCCCTCTGGGAAGCGAGGCAGCCGCAGGGAGCGGCGGGCGGGGACGACGCACCGAGGGGCAGCAAGCGCCATGTTTCGCCCTGCTCTGCTCCACATCGGCATTGATCCCTTTCTGGGGTGAACTTAAGGGGTTTGTTTTGCACTACAAATTCGTGACTGCTCCTCCCATGTAAGGGCCTATTTTKGCCACCAGACACCACCGCAGTGTTTAGCTACATGGCTGCTAAGGAAATACTTCCATTTTTAACACTAATAAAGGAAAAACTATAACACAAAAACAGTAAACCAAACGCACACCCCTGTTATAGCCCCTCGTGGGCAACCGGTGGCCACATGTCACCCTGGAAGCTATTCTTAGTCAAGCAACGCTTTGGAGTGGGAAAGGAGTCCGCAGGCTTCACGCGACAGCAACCGAAAGGCAGAGACCTGGCGAATGCTGCTGCCCCAGCCTCTCCTACAGGCAAAACACGCCGGGAAGGGCGAGAACAGGGAGAGCTGAACCTGCTCCTCTGGACCCTCTTCTAGGAGATGCCCAGGACATCACTTGGCCATGATAAGCAAGGCACAAAATCAGAATTGCTGGTGGCTTTTCATACAGGAGCAGCATCTGCGTCACTCCCGGCAGCAGACTGCACATCCCCAGGCCTGTTCAGCATTGCTAATGCAGGAATACATGAGTGGTTTATTTATTTTTCTTTTAAACTACAACAGGAAGATTTGGAGGAGGGGCTGAACTGCATCCGAAAGCACAAACGCAGTCTGCTGTCATGCCTCCTCTTCCAGAACCAGTATTCCCGAGCTAAACAAAATACTCCCCTCACACACCACCAGGAAAAATATAAATTTAGAGAGATATATATCTATATTATATACATACAGATAAATATCATATATATTTATAAAGATGTTACATATATCTAATATATTACACATATTACATCAGCGTTATAGGTATATATACTTTTTGAGACGTGCTCCTTTTATTCGTCTCCCGCTCACGACGCCTCTCAAACACAAGCTCTAATTGGGCTCACTTACCCTCACGCAGCCCGTACCAAGCCAGGAGAGATTAATCAYGCTACACCTGGGCAGCTGGCTGCGCACGCTGACTATTACCACGAGCCAAGTGCCATTAACCTCCAAGGCACACCGCTGTTGGACCATAACACCCAACCTGTCATGTCTCATTGTTTCATTAATGCAGTTCTGGAAAGCCTCTGATAAAGTCAGGGAAACTGTTGCCTCAGAATTAGCAGAGATTACAAGATTTTGCACGTGGATACTGAAGAGAAGAAAAGGAAGGTTATTATTATAATTTGAGAGGCATTAGAGATAACTGCGATAATTTTGCTTCTGATCTAAAGCCCACTGAAGTCAGTAAATAGGCTCCTACCCCTTTCTTCTGAAATAGCGATTTTATTATTATAAATATGATTCTCCCCCACTCATTTCTTGAATTAAATTAGAAGTTGCCTAGCCCAGAAAAGACCTGTAATGCATGTACCAAAATATTTGCATGGCTGACGAGCTCTCTCTTTGAATCTTCATGAAAGGCATATAATTGTATTTAATGCAATTTATTTGTTATTAAAGAAAGAAGCTTTGATCCAAACATCTTTGCAACAGAGATCCAAGTAAACTAAAACTCCAGGTCTATTTTAAAGCAATATGTATTTAACATTCATTCCTTTCCTTATGTTATTAGGAAATTTATTTCCTAGTATATTATATAAACATCACAAAGGGGAAAAAATGTTATATAACTTTATTAATGCCTGGAAAGTTGTGGCTTGGCTACATTTTTCGTTGCTGTTATTTTTAAGAAGGGACATTCTCAATTAATTCAGGCACAAAATCTTCAAGACCAAGACTACCAGTAGCACCACTAGCCTGGAAAGCCTAAGCAGCATCCAGCCAAGTAGGTTTCTAGTGCTTCGCTGGGTCCAGAACACAACTGACAAATATAAATAAAAAAGTTAACCGGGAAAGAAGGAAAAGGGAATCTTTTTAAAGTGTAATGGGAACACTTTCAGGAATTACTTTAATGCCAGTGGCAGCTTCTCTGCATTTAAACAACACTGCAGCGAACACATGGCCAGCATGGACACTGTACTTACTCCAATCCACAAGGGAGGAACTAGGGGAGCCGCTTTTCTCCTTCCTTTTTTTGATTTATTCAAGGCATGAGCAAAACAAATGCTCCAGAATGTGATCAGTTAAAGTGAAAAAAGAAAAGCTTCAGCCTCTGTAATAGAAAATGTTGGAGGGGGGTTCTCCTGCCAAATGCCTCCAGGAAACTTTCTGTGGGAGTTGGGACACATCTCCCAGAATCCAGCCCATAGTGAGGAATTACAACAGGCCAAGCCAAGAAGATGGGAGGGAGTGGGGTTGGGGGAAAAAAAAAAAAAAAAAAAGGGTTCTTGTTGC